>JAFJYI010000042.1:3832500-4360849 GCA_019022655.1 Acacia acuminata | reverse complement strand
CCAATATTCCCCGTCATTGCTATCCCAATTTTATATTGTTATTATCCCTCTAAAGCACAACATTAAATATCATACAATATTGGTTTTATAATAGCATCGTTGGTTTTATTAGATACTTTCTTATACTTATAATAGATAACTCTAATACCATTTCTCTACTTAATTAAACCACCTAGTTATAAAAATAATGTATAAAACAATAATATTCAATGCATGTGTAGTTTTGAAATCATTTTCTAACACACAATAATTTGTGTTCCAAGAGTCAAAAAGCTCAAAACTATGACACAGGGCCGTGGTCGTATTGCATACATATTTAAGAAAAAGATTAAAGGATGATCATATTTAATTGTGACGATAAATATCAACATCGATAGATCTCTTATCATCATTTAAAAAAAAAAAAAAAAAAAAAAAAAAAAAAATTCTCAAAACTTTTGCACTTGAATTAATAAAAAAATTCTGCGTTCTTTATTTAGCAGCTAATGAATGTTAACGTAAAGAAGGAAGAGAAACAAAAGAAGATGATGAGTTTCTTGGGTTGACTACTATATTGAACGTAGACCCTCCAAGTGGCAATTCCATCAAGGGTGAACCACTAGACCGATCAAATTCAATTAGACGGTGAAGTGAAATAAATCAGATATGGAGCCTATACATAATGACTCATAATGATGATTATATGTGTAATCCCTAATTATATGGGATCTGATTACATTCCATCCCATGATTTCAGATATATACATTAGTACTAATATATTATTTCCTAACAGACGGAAAAACTGGAAAGAACCAAATTGTTTGATCAAGTCTTTATTTGAATCATCATCAATCAATCAATCATCATCAATCATCAATCAATTATAAAACACTAAACCTCTAAGCCTTTCACTTCAGTTATTTGGTCCACTTGGCACCTTACTATCCATGTTTATAACATAGTTATTGTCTTAAACCTTAATCAATCAATCATCAATTATCATCAATAAGAAATTGGGCCATCAATTATCACCAATTAATGTGATTACCATTATGCGCGACTTTTTCAATACATCATCATAATAATATAAATTCATCATCAATTATCATCAATTTGAAATTTTCACCATGAAAAAAATTAATGACGAATTTATTGTGATTACCATTATGCTGACTTTTTCTATACATCATCATAATAATAGAAATTCGTCATCAATTATCATCAATTCCAAATTTTCACCAGGAAAAAATCAATCAATCATCATCAATTATAAAACAATAAACCTCTAAGCCACTCAGTTATTGGTCCACTTGGCCCAACTATGCGTTTATAACATAGTTATTGGTACACTAAACCTCAATCAATCAATCATCAATTATCATCTATAAGAAATTCGTCATCAATTATCATCAATTATTGTGATTATCATTATCTTGACTTTTTCTATACATCATCATAATAATAGAAATTATCATCAATTCGAAATTTTCACCATGAAAAAAATTAATGACAAATTTATTGTGATTACCATTATCTTTGACTTTTTTCTATACATCATCATAATAATAGAAATTGGTCATCAATTATTATCAATTATCGTCATCAATTATCATCAATTCAAATTTTCATCGGAAAAAATTAAAGACGAATTTATTGTGATTACCATTATTTTGACTTTTTCTATACATCATAAGTTTTTATACATAGTCTATTTTTTGATATGTTCTCGGTGTTGTTCATAACATATTATTTTCTATGCCCGTAGGAATCAACTGCCTCCACAGGCAACATTCACACAATATCACAAGAAAATTTCACAACACCACCTGAGGCTTACACAAAACGAAAGACGCTTGGCAACGATACTCCAATTGTATGTGAGGACCTTGGGCTTGCGTAGAGATTTGCACACCAAAAATGAGCTCAACTAAACCCTTGAAAAACATCAAGAAGAAGAAATAATTCCTATCATGTTTAGCTTCCTATTTTAGCATGAATCTATGGATATCATGGTTTTTTTAAAATTCCTGAATTAGTATTATGTTAGCATCCTATTGTGCATTTATTGCCCATTGTAGTTTTGTGGAGGCATAGTTACTTACATGCAAAATAAATGGATAACTTTAGTTTCATGGGATATATGAAATTTGGATATTTAAATTCCTCCCGCTTTCTTGTGAGTCATGTCTTTCGAACTCGTTTCACTATAAAACGGGTCAAATAATCATATCGTTAAATTAGTCCATGTGTTATTATATTAAAAATAATTCAGTTAATACCTGTTAAAGTAATTTTCTTTTTTCAAAAAATAAATAAATAAATTATTTCCTAGACAATTTCCCTTCACTCCGAAATTTTGATCCTCTCAATAATAATTACGGGCTAAAATTACACATTTCATTTTCAAGTTATTTGAATTTATTAGGATATTATTCATATTTAATTCGTAATTTTTATTATTGTGGTTTAGATAATTTCCTAATACTCCGAAAGTTTGATGACTTTAATAATAATTGTGGGCTACAGTTATGCATTTCATTTTCAAGCCATTCGAATTAATTAAGATATTGTTTCCATTTCGAAGATAAGGTAATAAAATAAATTTAAATTGAAAATATACATTAAATCATAATTGAATTAAAAATCATAACCAAGTAATAGGCATTTCCCAAAAATAACCAAAAACTCCATTTTCCATTGTTGTTGGAATCTCTAATCCATTTTTGAAGAATTACTGTTGGGATTTGGTTAACCGTTAATACATATTATTAATTTAATATTCAAGGAAAAAAAAACATGTTCTAGAATTTTACATAGACTCGATTTTGAAGATAGGTAATAAATATTAATTCAACCGTCTTTATATGGAATTTTCTCTTATAAATAAGACCAAAGTGGTATATTATAAATATTAATATCCTTAAAGAGCTACAAAGTATCGGTTAAAAAAGTAAATACATTCTCTTTTTTTTTTTTTATTGTCGATTTCATCATATTTAAATAAAACTTCTTGAAAACATTTTCTACCGTGATTCCGAGCTACTAATGATCAACATGATACATCTACCCCTTATGGAGTGGTCGACAACAATCGACATGTACGTTTCATTCCAATTACTTAGACGATGGAGATGCTAGTCTTGAATGTCAATTCCGTGGTTCACGATGTGGTTTGCGAGATGAAAGGTCTCAAGAAAAATTTAGTTGCGCGAGTTGGCATTTGCTTTGTTGTAAAGGAAATATTATCGTTCCTTTGTTGAAAAGGCCTCCCGAAGAGCTTGAACAACTTTTTTCAACAAAGATTCATCACATTCAAAAAACTTCTTGAGAAATATTTGTTTGTAACAACATGTTTTCATTCACCTCTTTAGGTGGCGGAATTGACCATTCAATCAACTCTAAGGGAGGAGGCCCTTATTCATTTGTCCTTTCAGGTCAAAACCACCATTTGATTGGTAGTTTGTTGCCTCCTCAAGGAAATCCTCCAGTTTATGCCCAACTATATATTTACGACACTGAAAATGAAGTATCAAATCGAATTTCGACCGTGAGGTTAGTGTTATTTAAATATATTTACCCGTTGTACATATTTCTTTAATAAATACGACACCAGATTTAATATTTTGTACATTCTGATTTTTCCCAGCAGTCATGTTGGTGGCGGACATTTGGATCAAAGTATTGTTGAAATGTTAAAAGAATGTCTGGATAAACACAACTGTGTGGTCAAACATTATAGGAACGCTGCGGAAATCATTAAACGAGAAAGTCATATCTGATGTTAGTATAAGGCTAATCAGAAGTAGCAACATAACTGGCCAATCTAAGCAATATAATATGACCACAACTTCTGAGCTTGCAGCTCTAATTGTAAGTGACTTTGATAATTCATATACAAAAAGGGACATTATTGTCAAACGACAAAATGGAAGTTTACAAAGAATCGATGAGCTACATATGGCATATCTCCCATTGCAGTATCCGCTGCTTTTCCCATATGAAGACAACGGTTATGACTCGTCAAATGAACATGCTCAAGAGTCACTATCAACCACAAAAAAGAAGAAGATGCTAACACCAAGGGAGTACATGGCATTCCGTTTAATGAGGAGGAAGTCTGAAAGGTCAGTCATATTGCATGGAAAAAAATTATTACAGTAGTTCATTGTAGACGGATACTGAATGATTGAAAGTGATAGGCTTGATTACATTAGAAAGCATCAAAAGGATTTAAGGATCTTTACAGTGGACTAACAGATGCAGTTACCAGAGGAGAGACAGACCCTTCATCAACAGGACGGCGAGTTATTTTACCGTCTTCTTTCACTGGTGGCGCACGATACATGATTCAAAACTATCAAGATGCTATGGCCATTTGTGCTTGGGCTGGTTATCCAGATATATTTCTGAACTTCACATGCAACCCAATGTGGCCTGAGATTACTCGTCATTGTGAGAAAGACGGTTTAAAACCTGTGACAAACCAGAAATATTGAGTAGGGTATTCCACATGAAGCTTGACAAATTAATGAGGATTTTGAAGGATGAGAAGATACTCGGCTCCATCAAAGCGGTATCCTTTTACTATTATTTGAACAAGATTAAAAAATCATTGTAAAGTAATTCAATATTTTTTTGTCATTGATAATCAACTTTCGGATTTATATAATTTACTGAGAATCTGCATATCGATCATTAAATGTTTGTTGTATTTTTCTAAAAAAATTACTTTAAATTATCCAGATCTAACATTTTAATAGTCAATATAGTTCCAAGATTGTTTAAATATCGATGTTTACTTTTAAACATTTTAACTAAATTTATGCCTTTGAAAAATGCAGATGTATACACTGTTGAGTTTCAAAAGAGAGGGCTTCCACATGCACATATCATACTATGGTTGTTTGAGGCGGACAAATTAACATCTTGTTTGATGTTGACCAATTAATATCAGCAGAGATACCAAATAAACTTGTAGATCCTGAATTGTATGAATTAGTTGGGAGCAACATGGTTCATTGTCCATGTGGTCGATCATCAAGAAATGCGCCTTGCATGAAAGATGGTAAATGTTCAAAGTATTTCCCAAAAAGATATAATGCACATACAATTTTGGAGGAAAATGTGTCGTCATGAGTGGTGATTTTAGGCAAATCCTTCCGGTTATACCGAAAAGTGGGCGAGCAGAGATTGTAGATGCAACAATCAACGCTTCTTATCTGTGGAATGATTGCAAATTATTGCGATTAACAAGGAACATAAGGCTGAAGTCTTCCAACGATCCAATTGAGCAACCAAAAATAAAATCATTTTCAGAATGGTTGTTACTTGTAGGAGATGGAGACATTGGATTACCACACGATGGTATTGCAGACGTCGTTATTCCAGAAGATTTTTTGCTTCACGATGATTGTAATCCAATTAAATGTATCGTTAAATCTACCTATCCAGATTTAATAGAGCGCCTATTTGACGAAGATTACTTGCATAGTAGGTCAATCCTAACACCAACAACGAGAGTGTCGACACATTGAATGACTACATTTGCTCTTTGTTGCCGGAGATGCGATCAATACTTCGTTCAGATTCTATAAATCGTGTTGACAATGCAAATGAAAGCTTTGCAGATTTATATGACCTAGAATACCGAATGCAATTAAATGCTCGACTTTCCTCATCATAAATTGGTTTTGAAAATTGGTGTATCTATTATGTTAATAAGGAACATTGACCAAGCTACAGGATTGTGCAACGGTACAAGACTTCAAATTACACAACTTGGGAAGAATGTCGTTAAAGCTAAGGCATTGAATGGAACAAGCGCAGGTGAAGAGATTTTGATACACAGAATGGATATGAATCCTTCTGAAACTACACTACCATTCAAAATGACAAGAAGACCATTTGCAATCATAATTTCATTTGCAATGACGATAAACAAAAGCCAAGGTCAATCAATGTCAAATGCAGGCCTTTACCTACCAAGCCCAATTTTCTCACATGGGCAATTATATGTTGCCATGTCTAGGGTTAAGAATTTCAGTGGTTTAAAAATCCTTATACTAAACGAGTTTGGTAAATGCAATAATACCACAATAAATGTTGTTTATAGAGAAGTTTTCCAAAACCTTTTGTTTCATTGATAGCAATAGGGTAGGTTTCAGAATGAGTACTATGTTATGATCTTTGTAAAAGTGTATTGATTTAATAGAACGGTTAATTTGTTACATATTAGTCCATCTTATTCATTTCAAGTCTTTTTGTTACAAACATATCTGTGCATCGCACGGGTCGAAAGTCTTGTTACATATATATTCCGATGGCCCAAGAGTAAAAGTTAGTGTGTGTTTGGTATACATGTCTTATTAAAAGAGAGGTGCATTAATAATTATTTGGCGTATCCATATAGTGCATGTTATGGTATACGAAGATAAATAAATATGTGAGAGGAGTTTTGCATCGACTTGTGAGAATGTGTTTTTCTAACTCTAACTCAAATAGACTAATTGTTTGTAGACAAAAAGTCAAAGACATGAGTCTTGGAAGATATATAATGCATATGGATAACAATACAAACAAAATACCAACATATTGTTGGTTGAATTGATAAGCAACCTCACTATGTAAGGAGGAGAAAATAAGTTTGAATTTCAAAAAATGCACTTGTTAAGGGGTTACCCACGGAATTCGGTCGGTAATTTCTGACGAAATTTTTTCCGTCGGTAATTCCGTAGCTAATCCGCGTTTTTTTGTAGTGCTTTATTTTTTTATTTTTTACCTACCTCTTTTTAACTTGGAGGATTTATTGGGACAACACTAATCCGGATCCACTCTAGGTCGGTTTTCCTACTGGGAGGGAAGACCTACCAATGACATCTTCTCTATTCACGGCTTCAAATTGAGGACCTCTTTAAGAGAGAGCGAGTATTTTATTACTCGATCATAGCAGGTGTTGCTCGCTTAGGTTCTTTTTTAATATAGTTAGACACACCCTAACTCTAAAACGCTCCATAACTTCTATCAAATGCGCTGAAAGCTCTATAGCCATACTACTCAACTACAGATATGGGTTATGGAGAATGCTCATATAAGGAGTGTGAATATGAATATGGCACCTGTTATGGACCTATATCAGGCCCAATAACTAGACAGCCCAACAATGAATATAATAAGTATCGGGATCTATCTACAATGAAGGGGGATCCTAACTTACCCATAATCAAGGGAGATCTTAAGATACAATATAGTAGTTATGATACTCGGGCCATAAATCACATGGGGCTCATCAACCTAAGGTACACTCTAAAAATAAAGAGGTCAAACCTTAAGGTGCACACATTCTAACTTTACACTATTTACATTCGGTCATCACTTGTGCACACACCCCACCCCTTTGTCTCAAGTCGTGTTTACGCACAATGATCCCACATTCTCTTGGGTGTTTACCTCACAAACATTCAGGGCGAACCCATTAATCCAAAATCAACATACTAGCCCACCTGGCTAGACACCTGTGTTCTATACCAGAACATTGGCACCGACCGTGGGAATCGATAAACTTTGATCCCCATGACCGATGATGGCTCACACCAGAAGGAGCAGTCGGAATCCTCAACATGAGAATCTAGCACAGGTGGAGGCAAATCAGCAACAACAAACCCAAGACCCATCGTAGCCTGAAGACATCCCTGAACACGACGCTGACAATGGGGGGAATGACGTATCTGACATGGCATCTTCCCCACCAATCACAACTAATCCCCAGGAGGCGGTGGCACTAAAGGGCCAACAACAGGATCTCTTTCAAGAGATTCCGATCCTGAGTCCGGACATTCTTCTCCTTCAGAAAAATATGGACTCGATGCTAAGGTGGATGGAAAATATGGAAAAATGAAATAATCTCCAACGCCAAGAGGATTTCGAGTGATACGACAGATGATGGAGGACCGTTTCAAACAATTTGAAACGTTGGTTTGAAGAGAAGGTCGTGATGACACACATGGGAGGAAGGAAAGGACGACAAAGGATGTCAATAATCCCTCTCACAATGAAGAACCGAGGTCAACACAACGTGATCCATACACAACTACTCAAGGGACGAGTTCAGGACGAGCACGGGTCCAAAACCCAACCTCAACCTTGAAAAAGCTGTGCATGGAAAGGATCTTGGACGATGAAGACCGAGATAGTGAGACGATAGCCCGGCTGACAACCTCTCCCAGAGAGTATAAAATAAAGTATATAACGGGACAAAATAGCAGTCCCTTTTCTGAGGAAATCGCGAACGCTCTATATCCGAAGGACTTTGATTTTGCGCCGACCTACCAAAGTATGATGGACTCAAGACCCACGTCACACCTTGATTCGTTCAAGCTACTTATGTTCGTTTGGCATATTTTGGGCCCCATCATTCCTCGGCTCTTTACAGCCACGTTAACTGGACCTACCCAAAAATGGCTCCATACTCTACCGATCAATTTAATGGGAATTTTGAAGACCTCGGGTGTAAGTTCAAGTTGAATTTCGCTACTAGTAAGAAACAAATTAAGTCCCAATTTGCCCTCAACAAAATTAAATAGCAACATGGGAGAGCCTCCAAAAGTATTTGGACAAATTTAAGGACGTAGCTTTGCAAGTATGCTAACTCCCGAGAGAGTGTACACGTACATTGTCTCATTGATGGCCTGGATCCCTCATCCCTACCGGCAAAGTCGATCTTCAAGAACCGGTTTACACCCTCACCGAGTTCAACACCCGATCAAAACAATATTTAGAGGTGGAACATATGGAAATAGCCAATGCTACTAGGAGCGAGAAGAGGAGGAATTCACCTCCGGATGGCAAAAGGCCGACGACAACCGAAAAGAAGACTCCCACGTACGAAATCGAGATAATAGATCCCAAGGAGAAAAATTTGAAGGGAAAGTCAAGCACGATAGATACACTCATTTGAACATTTCACGCTCCTAAGTATGGAGGGAGGTAGCACTGACCGAAATGAAGAAAGTCGAGAGACCTCGGCCTCCCCGAAATCGAGCTACTACAGACCAGTCTAAGTTTTGTGCATTTCATGACGAACCAGGGCACACCATAGATCAATGTTATGAACTCCGTAACGCCATTGAGAAATTTGTCAGAGATGGCAAATTGCACCAGTATATGATAAAAACTCAAGGGCAAAAAAACAACAAATGCAAACAAGGAGGCCGTAGTAGAAGCCTGGCGCCCAACCAAAAGAAAGAGGAAAAGTGGCGAAAACCGTCTAGCGATGACGAAGAATTCCCGGACACTGAGTTCAACTATAGCGTAATCAGTGGAGCCATGGGTGGAGGAGGAGACATGGCGGGCCAGTGGAGGAAATACCTGAGAAAGGTCCTTTCGATAAGGGACCTCCCAAAATTTAAGGAAGATCGTAGTAACCGGCACCTCCCCCATTAATTTTCACAATGGAAGATTTGAAGGATGTGGTCCCAAGCCACTAGGACGGTGCCGTAATCACCGAATCCCGGTGAGTTGCCGGAGTGCAAAGGATTTTCGTGGATCTTTGGGAGCTTGGAGGACATTATTATCTGGGATGTCATCAAAAGAATGAATTTGGATAAAGAAGACTTGAAGCCGTGCAAGACGACCCTAATTAGATTTAACGGAGAACACTCTCCCCCCAACGGGTATATCGATCTCAGTCTGACTATGGGAACAAAGCAGCCTTCAAATCAGAACAAGTAAGGTTCATCGTGGCCAACTTCCCTTCTCCATAAAACATTATATTGGGAAGGCCAACTATACACAATTGGGACATGCTAGTTTCCACAAATCATCAGAAGTTGAAGATGGTAAGCGCAAAGAACAATGTTATCATTGTCAATGGAGATCAAAAAGAATCTTAGCAATGTTATTTTGAGACAGTCTGGGAGGGCGAAGGTGGACCGACATCCCCACCTTGGATTCGAAAAGGAGAAAGGAGTGTGAATACGAAGAGAAAAGGGCAATCGGAGCCGGCCGATCGGCTGGTGGAGTTAGATTTGTGAGAAGAGCCCAAAATTCCATGTCCCGAGCCGGAGGCGAGTTGGAAGATTTTATACTGGGAAATAAGCATTCCCGGATCACTAAAATAGGCGGAACAATGAACCCAGAGCTAAAAGGCCGGTTGAAGGAATTCTTGAAAAAGAACCGAGATATATTCGCTAGGGCGTTATCAGAAATACCCGGGATCAACCCCAAATTTTGTTGTCACAATTTGGCTATACGCCCGGGATCAGCACCGGTGGCACAGAAGAAGAGGAAACAAGGACCAAACAGGCAGCTAGCCCTTGAAAAACATGTCAAAGAGTTATTGGATGCCGGATTCATCCGGGAAATTCAATACACAACGTGGTTATCCAATGTGGTTATGGTGATGAAACCAAATGGAAAATGGAGGGTATGTAAAGACTACACTAACTTGAATAAAGCGTGCCTAAAAGATTCATATCTGATGCCCAACATCGATCAGCTAGTTGACAATTCAGCCGAATTCCAGTTATTATCATTTATGGATGCGTATTCCAGTTACAACTAAATCGCCATGCACCCTGAGGACCAAGAGAAGACAGCCTTTATTACCGAGAAGGCTAACTATTGCTACAATGTGATGCCCTTCGGGTTGAAGAATGTCAGGGCCACATACCAGCGAATGATGAACAAAGTGTTTGAAGATCAGCTTGATCAAAATGTGGCAGTATACAAAGACGACATGATCGTCAAATCAAAGGACCCAGGAGACCATATCCGGGACTTGGAGCAAACATTCGATAAGTTGAAGGCGTATCGGATCCAGTTGAACCTGGCTAAGTGCGCATTTGGAGTTCCAGCTGGGAAATTCCTCGGTTTTCTCTTAACGAACCGCAGAATCGAAGCCAACCCAAACAAATGCAAAGTGGTCCTAGACATGAAAGCCTCACAGAATAAGAAAGAAGTCTAGCAGTTGACTGGGAGACTAGCGACGTTGACTAGATTTTTATCAAGATTGGCTGAGAATGCTCTTCTTTTCTTTAAACTGTTGAAAAAGGAAGCACAAGGGGGTTGGAACCCGGAATGCGAGTCGGCATTCCAAAAAATTAAGTAGTGTCTGGCAACTCCGCCAGTATTGTCCAAACCTAAGCCCGGCGAGATGTTGTTCCTCTACTTATCGGTGGGTGAAGAAGCAGTAAGTGCGGTCTTGGTGAGGGAAACAGAGAACGACCAAGTACCGATCTACTTTGTAAGCAAATCATAGCAGAGCTCGGAGTTGAGGTATCAAAAACAAGATAAAGTTGCTTTTGCCCTACTCATGGCAGCAATAAGACTACGCCCTTACTTCCAGGGACACCAGATCGTCGTTTGAACCAATCAGCCAATCCGACAGGTGCTCCATAAGCCGGACCTGGCTTGTAGGATGATCAGTTGGGTGATAGAGTTATCTGAGTTCGACATCACATATGAAACACGACATGTGATTAAGTTACAAGCACTGGTGGATTTTGTAAGGGAGCTAACCCCGACCTACAAAGAGGAAGCCGATGACGGTGAAATATAGAGAGTATATGTCGATGACTCGTCAAATGCAAAGGGAAGTGGAGCCAGAATCATAATCGAAAACCCAGAGGGGGTAGCGATTGAACACTCACTTCATCTCAACTTCCCAACCTCAAATAACCAGGTAGAGTATGAAGCATTGTTGGACGGGTTGCAACAGGAAAAAGAGCATGGAGCCCAGCAACTTAAGGTCTTAACCAACTCCCAACTCATAGCAGCGTAGATTGAGGGGACTTACCAAGCAAAGGGTCCCTTGTTGGCCAAATACCTAAACAGAGCAAGGATATGATCTCCGACTTTGAAGAGGTGACGGTAGCTCACATCCCACGTGGGGAGAATACCAGAGTCGACATCTTGTCAAAACTTGCTAGTATGAAGGGTCCAGGAAACCATAGAACCGTGGTTCAACAAAACCTAGCGGAACCGAGCTGTATTATGACCATATCGATAGCGACAGATTAGAGAAAACCAATTGAAGACTATTTAGAAAGAGGAATCATCCTCGTGGATACAACTAAAGCAAGGAAGTTGGCTCGAGAGGCCGCTATGTACACAATGGTGGATGTGATGCTATATCGACAAGGCTTACACTCTCCAATGATGAGGTGCTTGAACTCGGACGAGGCCAAATACGTGTTGGTGGAAATACACGAAGGAATCAATGGCCAACACATGGGAGCAAAAGCTTTAGCTAGAAAATGTCTATGAGCCGGCTATTACTGGCCGACCATGGTAGCGAACTCCAAGGAGGCGATGACGAGATGCGATAGTTGCCAAAAACACGCCAAGATCATTTGGCTCCCTCCTATGGAATTGAAAAGCATCTCAGCCCCATGGCCCTTTTATAAGTGGGGGATGGATCTCTTGGGTCCCTTCAAGGCAGCTCCCGGACAACTACAATGGCTCGTGCTAGCTGTCGATTACTTTACAAAGTGGATAGAAGCTGAGCCCTTGACAACAATCACTTATGTTCGCATACAGCGATTTTTTTGACACAGCATCATTTTCGGATTCGGGATCCCTGCCGAGGTGGTCACAGATAATGGGACCCAGTTTGTTGATAGAGGTTTCCAGGATATGATTTCTGACCTTGGCATCAAGCAACAGTTTGCTTTCGTGGAACATCCCCAATCAAACGGGCAAGCTCAAGCGGCAAACAAGATAATCGTCGATGGTCTAAGGAAGCGGATGGAGGATGCGGAATCCAGCGTTCAAACTTCAACCCAAGAAACCCCTTTTCGATTAACCTATGGATACGAGGCGATTATCCCGGTTGACATAGGCCAGCCATCATGAAGGAGGCTGAAGACTCTCCAAGAAGGCAAGGAGATGAATAATGAGACGTTGATAACTGAGTTAGATTTGATTGACGAGGTCAGGGTCACGGCACACTGCCAGGATATGGCCACCAAGCAACTCATCGCGGCCAAGTATAATCAAAAGGTGAGGCCTCGGTCCTTCGACAGGGGAGACCTGGTACCCAGAAGAGCCGACATCGGAAACAAAAACGCCAAGGATGGCAAGCTAGCGACAAACTGGAAGGCCCTTATCGGGTTAAAAAAGAAGCTCGACAAAGGAGCTTACGTGCTGTAAACCCTGGGGAGAAGGCCAATCAAAAGGATGTGGAACGCCGACAAGCTGAGAGTCTATTATAGTTAGACCTAGCTATCGCATGCACGATGTGCTGGACAAACCGTGTTCGAGTTAGTTTATTTTGATTTCAGAATTTCGATTTCAAGTTTATTTTTCTACTTATGCAATTTCCTTCTTTGAAGTTATTAGCTCTTTGGAGCGAATTATTTCTTGAATTAATGAAGAATTCCTCAGTAGAGATTCGATTTCTAGACTATCTAACGTCGCACCAATCACCTACGCTGGAATGGACAAAGACTCGAGTTATTGAACCCAGTCATACACCAACCACAGTTAAAAGACTAACATCGGGGACAATGAGCCCGGGTTCTTAAATTACGTGAGGCCGCTGTTATAAGCCCTTGCAAAACTTTGATGCATCGAAGATAGCTCCTAGATAAGAAGGTGAATTGTCATCCCGACCCTGATCAGGTCAAAATGCTTAAGTGTTGTGTTTCTACACCACAGCTGGGCATGTGACAATTTGCCCTTATCCTCGATTAAATCTTGGACAACGGATCTAGAACGCGGTAGTACAATTTATTTCACAACCCCTACTCCCATACCCGATCGTGGATATTGGAAGAATAACATTAGCAGACTCTGCATAACCCAGACCTTGGCCCGGTCATGGAATTACCAACACAGTTTGGGAATTCACAAAAGTAAATTCATCACTACGATGAATAAAAGATACAAAAATAAGCTATACTTAGTAAGAGAGAAGGTGAAATTCATATTAATGATTAGATTGTTCAAAGTCAACAATTACAAGAAAAATAAAACCGGTATAATACACCGGCACAAAAACAAGCTAGAGAAACCTCCGACACTCAGTTAGGAGGGGCAGCATCTTTAGGTCAAACTCCCTCCCCTTCGAGCAAGACCTCGGTGAAGCTTCTTCATCGACCTGACCCCCATGGACAGCGATAGGATCCTCTTCGCCGCCTTGATCTTCATCCACAAAGGATATTGAGTCATTCCCAGATGACAAAGGTGGCGGGACCAGTACGCCATCCTTAATATAAGCCCAGTGATCATATCCGATGACGTTTATGTTGACCTCGGGGTTCAGGTGATGGATCTGCGTAAGTTCCATTCTGACGCAATCTGCGGCGGCCTCTTTTAGAGTTTCCACGCACTCAACGTGGGCTTCCTTCTCAGTCGCAATGGTGGCCTTTGTTGAATCTAGCTCAACGACCAGCTCACTACGTTGGATCTACAGGGCCTTCACGGCGTCTATGCTCTTGGAATGAGCCACTTGCACACTAGCAAGGTCCGAGCTCGTCTTCTCCAGAGCATCCTTCGTCATCAGAAGCTCCTCGGTCGCTTTCCCAACGGCGGCTTTGGACACGCTGAGCTCATCCTCAACCCTCTTCTTCACCTCCACGGCTTCGTCCTTCTCTAATTTCATCCATCGTATTTTAGCCGCGGCCTCGACATATTTATTTTTTAGATGAAGCATCACCTGTGCCAACCCGACGGACTTTAAGGCATGATCTTGCACATCATGAACCAACCGTCGATCGACATCTGACAGGGGGATGGCATCCATGAAGCAACGTGGAGGGAGAATTGCGACGCATAGTTCCTCGAACACCCCTTTTTCCCATGTGAGGCCACGAGGGATTTTGGGAGCAAAAGGTGGAGCAGTAGGAATCTTGGTGCGAGAAGGAGGCGCTAGCGAATCCGAAGGGGAAACCTCCTTCCCTTTCGACCCTAGGTCAGTTGAACAGGAAATCTAGCTAGTAGGAGGAGAGGAAGAAATTCCTTTTTGGGCCGAGGCTTTGTTTTCTTAACCGTTGCTACTTGGGATGCAGTCCCGGCCCTTCCCTTCCCGGACTCGGGGGCGGCACGTTGTTGGTCGATTTCCTTGATGGCAAGTGAACCAGTCAAACAAGTAATAAAGTGTAAGTAGAGTATCGTCCCACAGAGACTGAGATACTAAGAAGTGACGCTCGATTGCTATGATAGTTGTGCAAACAAAAAGTAAATATAATTAGTTTGAGAGGTTTTTGTAATTATGCTAATAACAGAAGTAAACAAAGTATTGTAGGTTGAAGAAGATATCGGTAGAACTTAGGCTGAACTCGGAATCACCCTTAAGTGCATCAATCCCCGGTTGCTCTACCCATTGCTATAGCATCTATGCTTTGCACAAATACGTCCGCAATGCTACAGCATAGCTACTAACTACAATGCTATTTGGTTAACCCACCACTATAATCTATCAAAGCTTCCGCGTCCGATACATATGATACTAACTATACTCCTTCCATATTCCTATGGCAACTTTCTAGTTAAATCAGCATTACACACAGGGTGTCATGGTTATAAGAGGTAGACCCATTCCTGAAGCTTACAATAATAGGTCAAGCCTTGCACCAGCTACCTAGCAAACACTATTTCTCAGAGATCTAACCTCGACTCCTTGCCAATAAGCCAAGGCCACAAATCTAACCCTCAACTTTCGTTAATCGACTAGTAATTAATTCACTAATAAGCAAACCGAATCTATTAAATTAAGAACTAACGTTGATCGTTAATTGACTGTTAAAGTTTTTAACGGAGGGACAACATTGCTACGTTTTTAAACTTTAGGGGAAAATTTGCTACTTTTTTTGGGAGCAATATTGCTACGCCGTTTCAAAACTGTTACCTCCTCCGTTAAAAACCCTAACGTTGACCGTTATTTGACAACATTGCTACATTTTGAAACTTCAATGCAACATTGCTACGCCGAAAACTTCAGGGGCAAAATTGCTCCTGGGCGCATACTTTAAGGGCAAAAATGCACCTCAACCCAAATTCAATTTGTATTGTAAGCTCATTAAATGTGGTGCTTGTTTCCTTTGGCTATAAATAGCCTCTCCCACAACACACAGAGGAACGGATTTGGGTATAAGAGAAGTGAATGAAGAGCATTCTTAAATTTTTCTCTAATTCCTGCATCTTTTACCTTATTGTAATTTTAGTTTTATAGCAAAATGTAAATTTTTGGCCGAAAAAACATAAATGTATACGAGTATAGAATTGCAACTTGTTAGGAAATAATATATTAGTACTAATGTATATATCTAAAATCATGGGATTGTAATCAGATCCCATATAATTAGGGATTACACATATAATCATCATTATGAGCCATTATGTATAGGCTCCTCCCTCTTGTATAAATACCCATACATTTATCATGAATAATACACATCTTTCTGATTTATTTCACTTCATGGTATCAGAGCTTGGTTAGTTCTTGGCCAATTTGAGTTTTTCGGTGGCCGCTGTCACTGTATAGTGACAGTGGCCAGTCTCTTGTCTCTGGCATGTGTGTGTTAGTCTCATTTCAGTTTCTGTTGATTCTTTGGCTACCCTTTGGTTGTTCTCCTTTTATGTTTGTGTCGTTTTTTGTTGTTTTTTTTTTGTACTATTCCTTCTGTTGTTTCATGAACAGTGAACCGTCTCATCAATGATTGTCATCACGGGGAAGAGAAAATGTGAGAGAGTGTGTGTACCTTGTTTGGTTGCTATGATCATTTTCTGGTTGTGCTTCATTCTCCAACGTCGAGCCTTCATTCTCGGTATGTATAGGCCGGTTCTTTGCTTCGAAGGTTGCGTTGTGAGACTGGATTTCTACTATTTCAGCACAGTCGGCGTTTCATTTCGTGCACGTTCACTTATCTCTAGTGGCTGGGTTCTTTGTTTGTTCATTTTCCAAGACGTTCATGAAGTGTTCTTTTGTCTTGAATGTCGTGCTTGTGGTTTGGTAATTTCATTGGCATCTGTTGTATTTTGCTTCGCCTATGGTGAGGTGTTTATCTCAGGTGAGATAGTTTGGTGGCCCTTGTTTGACCCGTTCGTTGCTTTGCCTCCGGTGAGATGTTTGGCTATTATTTTCCGTTTGGAGTTTTCTTATTGGTCCCTAGTGAGACCATTTGGTCTTCGTCCCTAGTGAGACATTCATTGTTGCTTGTCTCTAGTTTTGTTTGGTCTCTCATGAGATGTTTGGAGTATTGCTGGTTCCTTGTGAAACCATTTGGTTGAGCTCTTGGTAAAGTGGTTGGAGCGGTTCTCTTTAATTGATGGCTGCTCACATTCAAGCTGCTTACAGCTTGAGGGGGAGTGGTGTGAGAATTTTGTGATTTGTTACTTAAAGTTTTTTTAATTTAAGTTGACTATCTTTGTAACAAGTTAGACATGATTAACATCTATGCTCCAACTTGAGGGAGAGTGTTAGGAAATAATTTATTAGTACTAATGTATATATCCGAAATCATGGGATTGTAATCAGATCCCATATAATTAGGGATTACACATATAATCATCATTATGAGCCATTATGTATAGGCTCCTCCCTCTTGTATAAATACCCATACATTTATCATGAATAATACACATCTTTTGATTTATTTCACTTCACACCTAAAAAGGGAAAAAAAAAATCATAGTTGTTGAATGGAATTGGAATAAAAATGGGTGCGGGAGGCTATACAATTTAATTACGACAGGAATATAATATCAGAAATATATATATATATATATTTGTTGAACATTCTCATTTCCTGTCAAAGTCAATAATATTATTGAACATCTCTTTCTCATCATCTTCGCTTTGGAATAAACCAAGTCTTCAATTTCAAAACTAAGTAGCCTTCTATGAGCTTTACTCTTCGTCCATAACAATATTTTTGAGCATACGAAACCAGAATTTTGAACTTTTAATTTACAAATCAACAAGTCCTCAACCATCGACGACTAATGAATTGATGGTTGAGATTTGAATTGTATTTTCTTATATAAAAACAAAACGGTGTATTTGATTCTTCCATGAATAGAGTTATTTTATATAATTAAAGTTGGATTTTGCTAGACTCTTAGTTGTTAATATGATTAAGTCTTTAACTTTTTTTTTTTTTTAGAAAAAAAGAAAGAATAAAAGTTGGCTAGTGGGCGGCACCAAGTTTTCATCATCTTGTGATATGTCATGAGATTGATCCCACTAGTTTAAAAAGAAATTGCCTTTTTGGTATATGTTACATCCATATCAATGTTTACATTAATTATAAATTGTTTTGTGGAAAGTTCGTTTAATTAGCAATTAAAAAAGTTGACGAGTTTGAAACTTTGAATCTTACCATTAACAGGAAAGTTTTTGTCAGGAGATAATCTATAATCATGTGTATAAATACATTTAAGTTTTAAATCCGGTCTCATCCCAGTAAGCTTTTTTTTTCACCCTACTTTTCTTACTTGTTTTTACTCTAATATAAACATTTGTTGGATTTCAGATACGCCCTTAATGGACCAGACCTTTTTTCTTTTTCTTTTTTTACTAAGGTTTCTTACCTAAATAAATTATTATAAATTTTTAGAGTTGAATTTATATGCATTTATTACAAGATTCTCAATTAGAGGGCAGGTAAGGAGTATTTCCTGGCATTTGAATACCCAAGTTATCTGATATATGGAATTTGTTTTTTTTTTTTTTTTTTTTTTTTTTTTTAAAAATGGCAAAGTTTCATAAAATGTGTAATATTTTAACTTCCTAATATATCATCCAGCTAACTTTATAAATAAGGAGTGTCGCCAGCGCCTTGGGTAGCACAGTGGCATGTTAGCTGGCCTTGTGCCAGTACCAGAGTTCGACCCTGCCTGGGACTGTTTGGTCCCCAATCAAAAATAATAATAATAAAATAAAAAATAAATAAATAGTGTCTTTCCAATTTATTTACTTGTCATAGTCACTGAGTTTTCTGGCGCACACTCATTGTGTGGTGAATATGCTATGTCATCTTGAATTAAGCTATAATTGATGCAAACTTGGAGGACAATTTTGTCACTACGCATGAGATTAGTCTAAAGAATATTACTTGAAGATCAATCTAATTAGGGTTTGTTTGATTTGAGGGGAGGGATGTTGCTCCTCTCCCCTCATTTAGCATATAAGAATTTGTAGGAGGGAAGGGGAAATTATTTCCCCTCCTTTCCCCTTATAACCCTCCCCTCCAAAATATGGGTTTTGTTTTGAGCAGGCAAATAGAGATTTTTTTATATATTGAAGCACACATGTGTTGAAAGGCTGGGAAAGGAAAACAACAATTGATATAAAGCTTGTTTAATAAAAAAATTATGAAATATAATATTTTAAATATATATAAAATTTTAGTACAATTATGAAATATATATTATTGTATATCTATTAGTTCTTAATTAGGTATTATAGTTATATTTATTTAATTTTTAATAATATTTTTTTTTTATGTCTCGATGTCATTTATAAATTATATAGTTCAAAGAAAGAACTTGAATAAAATAAGGGTAAAGTTGTCCATATGAAAATAATTTCTCTCTCATCCCTCCTAAACCAAATAAGATAACATTAAAATTCATCTCCTCCCCTTCTCTTGGATCAATCCAAATATAGTAATATTAAAATCTCTCTCATCCTGTCAGCGCCTTAGTAGCGCAGTGGCATGGGAGCTTGGCTCTCCTCCCCCATGTCCAGGGTTCGAACCCTGCCCCCTCCCCTACTATGTGTATCAAAAAAAAAAAAAAAAAAACTCTCTCATCCTCTCACCTCCCCTCCCTTTCATTAAAATCCCTCCCCTCTCCTCCATTGAACCAAAGAACCCTTAGGGCCCATTTGGTTCAAAGAATTTGGGGGAGGAAAGGAACTTTGAGGAGGAAAGGGAACTTAAAGGAAGGGAAAAGAAGATTTACAAGATGAGGGAAGATGGCTTGAGTTGTTTGGTTGGAAGAAAATGAAGGGGTGGTAGTTGGTAAAAAATTAAGAAATGTCTATTTTACCCTCAAAAGAAATTAATTCAAAATAAAAAAGAAAAATATTTTTTTTGCTAAAATATATTTTTTTTTAAAATGTCCCTGTTAAGTTCGAATTTGTGACCCAAAATTTTTTCGCAAAGTTCGAACTTTCCCGCCAAATTCGAACTTTCTCGCCAAGTTTGAATTTTTAGGGGTAAATCTATCCAAAAATATGACTAATGACCGGGGAACTTGAGATCCCACCAATTTTGGTGGGATCTCAAATTCCCACATGTGAGGGAAAAGTGGTGGGCCCAAGAAGTTGGGTTCCAGGCACTTGGTGCACCAAACGGTCTTTTTGTATGGGAACTCTATTAAGTTCTCTTTCCCTCCTCCAAGTTCTGTCAACCAAACGGGCCCTTAGGGCGCGTTTGGTACAGGGAACTGAGGGGAAGGAATGGGAACTTAATAGAATTCCCACGCCCAAAACATATTTGGCACGCCAAGTTCCCTGCAACTCTGATTCCTGCCAAGCTCCAAGCTCCCATAAACATGGGAAATTGAGCTCCCTCCAAAATTGGTCGGATCCTGACAAACTTCTCGGGAGGGTAACTTATTTTGACAAAAAAGCTCCTCTGAAAAGAAGACAGCGGCAGTCTGGGTGGAAAGGAAGAAAGTTCTAGTGAGGATGACGGTGAAAGAAAGATGAACGGTGATGAGTAAAACTTCTTCCTCCTCCTCTTCTGATCGCCTCTCTTTTTGTCCCTTTCGAAATTGACGGTGATGGTAACGGACAGAGGAAGGGTCGACAACAGTAGCATGGAGCTGAGCGCCGATCGGAAAAGGAATAGATGGTGTGGTATGACTAGTGAAGGAATGAAGTCTCGCCACGTATTGGTCTTTTTCCTAAAAGACGAGCTCTGTTCACAGCGGCGTAATCTGGGAATTTTTCCACTTCCGCCTATGCCTTGCTGGGAAAATCAGTTTCAGCGCCGAGAAATCTCTCTCTCTCTGGCGAGGGAAACAAGATCCGAGAATCGATAAATAGGCCACCCCCACAAAATGAAACAACAAATATTTAACCAAACGGAAATTTTCCAATAAACCAAACAGGCGAAATCTCACTGAAAATTCAAACACACAGCTGGAACTGACCTTAATGGATCGCATGCTAAGAACACGAGAGAGGCGAGAAATCGAAGAAGAGGATCGAGATGACACAGAGCTGGAGGAGGTGATGTCGGTGTTGGAAACAGACTGGAAAGACGACGGCAGCGGCAGTCACAGCTCATTGCTGGAATCGATGACTGCATAGGAAGGATGTCGAGACGACGAACTGGATTTGGAAGAAGATGACAAGAAGGAGATGAATGCATGTTTGAGCTTGCGCATTCCAGACTCCAGTGTTTTTTCTGCGTTTTTGCGTTTTTTATTTTAGGGGCGATCTAGGAATTTTACCTCAACTTCTCATTTAACCAACAACCAATTCTTCATACCAAACATTTTATTTTTCCTCAATTTCAGTTCCATTCCCATGTCTACCAAATAGTTTTAACTTTTTAAGGTCCCTCTCATCTTTCATTCCATTCCTTTCCCTCCTATAAGTTCCTTTCTCTCTTTAAATATTCCCTGTACTAAATGGGCCCTTAGAGTCTATTTAACCAAAGCAACGCTTAGAGACCTTTAGAATCTGTTTAAGTCATCATTTTTCCATTTGTAATTTTTATTTTTTTAAATAAGGTTATGAACCAAGTGTTTAATTAGTGCTTTAGGTGCCATTTAATTATTAATGGCATATTAGGATTTTTTATTATTATTATTATTATTATTATTATTATTATTATTATTTTAATTTTTTAAAAGCCTATACCATTATCTCCATGACATTGTCTTTCATGATCTGATTCTAGAATGTTATAATCAGATTGTCATCTATGATCTAATTTACACCATTTAAAAATATCTTTGTTATCTATTAAGCCTTATCCATTTATGAATTAGATTATTTAAAGTCTAATATCTTTTTATATCCTTAAATAAATAATATTTCTCAATATCCTTCATTAATTAATCCATTATTTTATTTAACCCTTTCTCACCAATTAGATTAGTCAAATAATCTAATTGAAATATCCCTAATATTTTCTTATATACTTTAATCATATGCATCGTTATCTTTCACTTGTTAGTTCTCGATTTATGTTTTGATGATAACAAACTTGAAAATAAAGAGAACTTGTTGATTCAAGTCACTCTAGTGTGTTTCAAGACAATCAAGTGAATAAGCTTTGTTTGAACTAAAACTTGAATAAGGAAACTTTGCAAAGTGATGTGAGATGATCACTCGAACGTTGGGATCAATACTTGAGTGATAAAGCTCAAAACACTTGAGTGTATTGTTGGAAATTATGCCCCAAGGGCAAGTCATTGTTCTCCATTTAGTTATCATTTGATTCGCATGTTTATAGTGATAACTTATCCCTGGATATATCTTATAGATTATTCTAAATGTCCTTGGTCGGTCATCTACGCGGGAGCGAAGATGAAATAAAACCAGTATGACTTTGATGAGGTATAGAGATACGAATCAAAGTCATAGGCACTTGTAAGAGTACAAGGTGCTGGACCGACCCACTATGAGAAAGCTGCATGGATTTAGTCATAAGCTTATCTCATGTATAACCGCGTCACAACGCCCTTTGACCTGAGATCATCATGGATTCCTACATGATGAGTCACTGATCTTTGACCTAGTCAAAAGTCACCTTTGACCGGGTGATGATAAAGGCTTGTATCGGGATCAGTGATTTTCATGCAAAGGAATGTGAATGGTCAAGATGGAGTTTGTCCCTCACATTTGTAGAGAGATAATACTGGGCCCCTCGATAAGTGAGTCTGAGAAATGTATAGCCATACTACGAAGGAAAGGAGTTTCCATTATTAGACTACTCGTGAATCGAGAAAGTAATGGTCAAGAACGGGAAGTTGACATTATCCATGCCTCATCCTTGATCAAATTATCGTGTGACAAAAGGGACGTGACATGGTTGTATCATAGATAGTAATCATCGATCCCCATATGAATTGGGTAGTCGCAATGTCTTGCTAGAGGCCGCTTGCGACTTGTGGGTTGGTACAATATTGGCCCACTGCCAATCTCATCTGGGCCTGCAGGATCGCACACAAGAATAGCCCAACACAAGCAAAAATATCCAGATTCATTGAATCTTATATATGTCTAAGACTTAATGAATACAGTATTTAATCTAGGATGGATATATATTTGTGTGTGTGTGTGTGTATTTATTATTAAATTCAAAAATAATAATGATATTATTTAATGATAATAACATTATTATATATAGTATTTAATTTATTTGATAAATTAAATAACTATAATAAATTGAGATATTGTATCTTAAATTTAATTTTCGAATAAAGATGTATTATCTCGATTTAATTAAATTGAAATATAGTATCTCAAATTTAATTAAATAGAAAGATATCATATCTCATATTTAATTTATAAAGATAAATTAAATCAGTAAGCTCATAATTCGAATTAAATAAGTATATTTGATTAGATCTGTTGGACAGATTTAATTAATATATTGTTTTAATTCAGATTCGTATTTCAAGATTAATTGCATTAATTTTGGAATATTTTAATACGACTCATTAGGGTTTTAGAAACTCTTTAAATAGATATTGATCTAGTCGTATTAAGTGGACGGATGAATTAAAGAAGCCGAAAGAAACCCTAGAGAGAAAAAGAGAGATGCAAGGTTTGAAGGCGCTAGCACGCTGCCACCTGTGTTCCAGTGTAGAGGGAGGAGACTTGAAAAGTCTGCTCATGTTTGATCGAACAAGAAGGTAGCCCACGTGATCAAATCCGAAAGAGACGTTCACCAATTCACACATAGGTATGGTTTCTAACGAACCTTGATCTAAACACCATTGATAGATCCTCCGATGGGATTCGTAAAATTTTTTAATTCCACTGTGTGTATGGACCCCAACATGTATAAGTGAACACTTGAGTGTTGGCTAACACTTGCAAAAGATTCTGCAAGATATTCGCTTCATTTCTAGAAGTGTTATGATGAAAATCGAGTGTATAAATGAACACTTGAATGCTGGTTAACACTCGCGAGAAAAATGCAAGTCACTCGCACTCTACTAAAAGTATTAAGGTTGACACTTGAGTGCAAAGTAAACACTTGAAAATTCAGTGCATGACACTTGTTGATAAACTAAGGGTGCAATCTTCTTTTATGAAGTGCACTCGATGTAACTCTGAGACACTTGAGTGTACCTCTGTGACATTCGAGTGACACAAGTCTATCTGTTAGAAGGTGAACATTTTTAACTAACATTCAAAGTTGAACACTCAAGTAACCTATTCTTCAATAGTCTTCTATCAAAGACTAAGTTCATCAGCAATTGAATGAGTCTAAAACC
Source organism: Acacia acuminata (assembly GCA_019022655.1). Lineage (NCBI taxonomy): Eukaryota > Viridiplantae > Streptophyta > Magnoliopsida > Fabales > Fabaceae > Acacia > Acacia acuminata. The sequence goes on along the minus strand of JAFJYI010000042.1, from coordinate 4,336,464 downwards.
ACACTCAAGTGTCTGTTCTTGCTGCACTAAACCTTTGTCTTTGAGAATTCAAATTTACTAATTAACATTTGTTTACACTTGATTAATACTTATACTACTTCTCAATGCTACTAAACATATTTGTTTATGAGTTTTAGATTATTTGAATAATGGATTACGTCCAAAATCTCAAAAGAAGTTTATGTGTTAGAGCATGAAATGCGATGCTAGAAAATAGAGTACACGAAAGCGATCTTAGAGTAGGTCAAATGAATATCTTTTAAAGCGCCTATTGTGATAAAGACGAAAGCAACCCAACCTTAACCAATCCTAGAGCAAACCAAAGTAATGTCGTGTGAAGATATATTGCAGCAAAGTAAAAGCGACTGAACCTCAAATTCTTCTAACGACTCCAATCTATCTCTAACAGAAAGCTTGACCACTCTAACAGATGGTTTGAACACTCATAACAGAAAGCTTAAACCTTCACAATGGTCATTAATGGTGTTCAACTATAAATATTTGAGCATTCAATACAAGAAACCAATGAAGCATACGATCAATCTTTGCTCATTTATTTCTCATAAATTCTTGTATTATAATATCTTTTGATATTATCTGTTCATCAATGTTTATATATATACTTTGTGAGGGAGTTTTACAAACGATTTGATTTATGTAAAATCTCAAGGTAGGGAGACCTTGAGTGTGGTTGTTATATTACAACTTGTAAGTGGAGTGAGTCTTGATGAAGATTACTCAAACTAGTATAAATAATTGTGCACACTTTGGTGATATTTCTCTAACTCTTTCTCTTTTCCATTTAATTGATTATCATCTTCGGTTTAAATTTTTAGTATCACCCAATTAATCCCCCTTAGGTGAAACGTTGCTACTAACATCACTATCCTTTTGAGCTTTTTAGATTAAATTATTATTATTATTTTTAGAAGAGTCCTAATGTGTTAAGACAATTTGAGTCAATTTATTGGGTTTTCTAGAACAATTTCTTTTTGAGCCCACATCAATAATAGCCCAAACCATGCCTAAGTTTTGACCTAGATCAGGACTCAGTTCACTTCTTTCTTCCCACTTTTATTTTTTTGACAAAAATATAAACTCTAAACTATTGTTTACAATGTGTTATAATAATAAAAAAAAAAATTCTTGTTCCACTTAGAATGAAAGCCTCCTAATTTCAAACCAAAAACAATTAGGTAAGTTATAATATTTTGAAAATTAGACCGTATCAATTGATCAATCAAACCAATGAACCAACTCCTAGTCGAACCATAACATAAAAAATGAGGTTACAAAATTAAGTTGAAAACTATAGTCAAAGTCAAAAATTGGTATCCAAGCGGTACTTAATCTAGTGATGGATTAGTTAGATCACAGAGTGGACAAACTATTGTGTTCAAATCCCCTCCTTGTTGGGAAAGACCCATAGCGAGAGGCATTTTGGTTGCAATGCTTCTTTCTTTCTTTTTTTAATATAAAAATTTTAAAAAAGGGGTTGGATTCACCTACAAACCAAAAGCAAGGTGAAATCTCTATTTCTCCTAGGTGATACCACTGTTTGGTAGGGCGGGTCATCTATTACCCTCAGACGTTTACTTAAACACCTAGGAGTTAGGATGTCTCCCCTAGCACTTTAACCAACTCCAATTGAACCCACTCCTTTAGATGAGAGTATCCGACCGTTTTACCAGTTAACCTAAAGACCTTGATGAGATACTTGGTATAGATCCCAAACAAAAAACGTAGGCCGTTGGTCCAAAGAGTTCTAGAGAAAAAGGGGAAAAAACAGGTGATAATTAATTAGGATGACCGGATGGTGTACATTATCTCCACTTTCCCAAAAAGTTTTTAAATTGCTGACCTGTGCTTTTTATCGGAACCTCGGCTTAAAGTTGAGTTTGAATGGTGATGGGCTTCATATTTACGGCTTCTAAAGTTGGGCCATGGCTTTACAAAGGTGGAAGCCCACTATTATCATACCTATTTTATTTTTATGAACAAATTTCTCATGTATTTTTTATCTTTCAGATTTTTTTTAGAATTTTTAATTATTATTTATTAAATGTCATTCGCCATAAAATATTGATCTTTTAGCTTGATTATATATTCATAATTTTAAATTTAAATATAAAATTTTAATTATAAACAAATAACTCTGAGATCAAAAACACCAAAAAAAAAAAAAAAAAAAAATATATTTAAAAATTCTCATAGATCACTTCAATTTTAAATCAGGTTCCTGTGATTTTTTTTTTTATTCCTATAGTTTGATTCATTAGAATTCATTCTTAAGTGTACAAAAATATTAATTTTAATTTACAGAATTTCATAAACTTAATGAAATTTCTTTTCTTTTATTTAACACGGTTTTAATAATTATGCAATTTTATAAATGAAATTTCATAAAGAATATAAATCAAAATTGCTGGATCAAACAATCAAGTTCCCGTTCTAACAAAATAACTATAAGGACCTGATTTAAAATTTAGATAACTATAAAGATCTGTAGATTAGCTTTTTAAAATAAAATAAAAAAATTAATCCAACGAAAAAGTTTCGTTAGGCTTGAGTCAGATTATCTATTGAAAAAAATAATAACGACAAATTTCATCAAATTTGCTAATTTCATTTAACAATGAATATTTCAGGTCAAAAGAATTTAACAATAAAAATTTAAAATTTTATGGATGGGCCAATATTTCTGAATGCATAAAATCCGAAAAAGGGGGGGGGGGTTTTTTTTTTTTTTTTTTTGGAATGCAAATATTTTTTTTTAATGGTGGTCCACACAAAACATAGGTAACTGTGACCTCACTTCTAACCCATGAGCCTTTGCCATGCACATATTATTGTGAGATTCCATTCTCAGGAGTGGCAAATCAAAAAAAGAAAACAAAATGAAACGATTCGATTCTCAGGAGAGTTCAATGAACATGCGTTAAAATGCATTTAATTCTATTCTACTCAGTTTTTAGGGGTGAAGAATTGTATTCTGTTTTCGTTGGAACATCAAACCTGCTTTCTTTCTTTCTTTTTCTTTTGGATGCCGTAAGAAAATAGTAAAGACTACTCTACGCTATAAGAGACAAACCAACGAAAAATTTAACTTATAAATAAATTTTGACGGGCTACCTTGTGTATTGTATACTAATGCATATAATATAACTTATAAATCATTTACAAAAGGTCCTCAAATTTACCATTGCCCAAAATATACACTGAATTCAAATAAACCCAAAGAGAGGAAGCTCGCCTCCGCATTCTCTTCTCCTTATCAGATCTTTGTCTATCCCTCATTATCAAGAAATCCTAGTTGTCAAAATCTAATTCAAGGATACAGAACAATTTTTAAAAAAATCGAATGCGGTTTATTTAAAATTTACTTTGGACCTTTGGATTAAGATTTCAACGGTCATATCAAAGATGAGAAGGGATTGGCAGAGTATCTTCTTCAGAGGAAGCTCCAGAGGAAAAATGGAGGATTAAACCGGAGGCCTAAGCAGCGACCTTTGATCAGAATTCAGCTTCACAAATTTCACAGGGTTCCAATCTTTTGAAACAAACGGCGGCGTCATATTGCCGAGCAACACCCACCTCTCCATATTATCTATTCCTTTCTTTGAGCCCATTCTCCCCTCAAAACGACGTCGTTGCTGCTCGCACAACGTCGAAGCCTTCTCGGATTTTTCCCAAATATCTCCTCCCTCACGTGCTCAGGTAAACTCAGCGTGTACCGCTCCATCACTTCTTCACTTTCCATGAACAGACAGTGACCCGTCGAGTGTGACCTCCCAAGCCTTTCCGCTGCCGTTCTTAACCGAATTGGCGGTTCAGTCTCCGCCGGAAGACCCGTACTACTGATTCCACTTCCATCATCCACGCCAATCCTTTCCGCCGGTGGCCCCGGTGACTCCACAGAGCTCTGTTCGGAATCTGCAGCGGATGATTCATTGTGATTCGATGACTCGATCACGGCGTCGGCGTCGGCATTGTTGGCGGAATCCGACGGAGTGAGCTTGGCGCGACAAACAGGGCAAGTAAGGCGAGAAGCGAACCACCTATCAATACAATCGGGATGGAAAACGTGATTGCATTTTGGCAGCAAGCGGATCTTGTCCGAGTCATAGAACTCGCTCAGGCAAACAGCATACTCCAGGGCCGAGTTCCCGATCCTGAGGTCCTTCACATCGGAGTAGACGAGTACGGGACATTTATGGATGACCTCACGGAGGCGGCGGTCAGTGACGCCAGTGGAGATTATGTGAGTCCTATTAGTGGCGCAGGTATCAACACATTGACGAATCAAGAGGGAGAAGAAAATCAAGAAGACAATGGAAGAGAGGAAGGCGACGAGAATAACACCGAAGTGAGTTTTGTTGAGAGCTTCTTTTAACGTTGTGCCAGGCCAGGTGGATGATGTGGCCGACTGTGCATGGGAGCTACGGTGGAGGCTCACGGCTAAGACCATGAACAATAGGTGGGACCAGCCTATGAGTTTGGACTCCATCGTTGAAATGGAAATTTTCCAATTTCACGCCAGTTTTGAGTAAAATAAAATACCAATATTAATAAATAAATAAAATATTAAGTCTCAAAAAGGGAAAGTTTAGTAGCTTTTATATATATATATAGTGAAATAGTAGAGAGTAGAGACTAGAAAGAAGATTTTCCAATAGTAGTATGTATCCCTAGGTTGAGAAGACTGAAGGTCCTCTGGGGAGGGTGTGAGTTATCCTCTCCGGATTCTTTTATCTTTTCATTTTTTTTGCCCATCTTATTAAAAAATCGGGCCGTCCAAATCTTGATCCGACGGTCCCGGATTTAAAAAAAAAAATGAAATTTTTGTTTTTTGTCTTTTTCGAAAAAGACAAAACAACAAATTTTTTTTTTTTAATGCCGGATCCGTATCTCTAGGAGGGAATGAGAAGACGGTGAAGGAGGAAGGGAGGGTATGAGTTATATCGGTGGGCGTTTGAAGAGCGTGGCATTCTCGTGAGGAGACACGTGGCAAACTAGAAATTGAGAAAAAGAACATATTAGGTGGCGTTCTCAAGCCCCAATCCAGCTTCTTTCCCGGTTGGTTTTGTACATTTCAGTTCTTCCATGCTATCTGCAGATTTTATAATGGAACAAATTGCTGAAACAGCACTTATTACAAAAATTTATTGTTGAAAGGTACTAATATCTATATATATATATATGGGCTTATTATCTATGCAGTGAAGGTATATAACCTTCTGTAGTGAACTAAACTATGTCGTTTTTTAAATTCCCGATAAGCTAGGGTAGAAAAAATTGCTTGAGTCCTTTTAACGTTTTTATTTCTTATTCATTGATATAATTAATCAATTGCAACAAAAGTTAATTATTTAATTAATTAATATCTAAACAATATAAATATTAGATGGTGATAATCGATAATAAACGAAAAAAATATGTTTTTTCCATCGACAATCAAAAACGATTAAACAAAGGAATTGTTTTATGTATGGGTGAACAAAATGCCTTTTCCTCTTGTAATTTTGTATGTGTAAAAGAATGTGAATCCTTAGGTTCATGCGCCTTTGTTGGAGCCCCAAATTGCTATAGTTTTTTACACAAAATATATTTATAATTTATTACTTATATAACTTGATGATGATTCCCAATACAAAACATCCATTCTTTAAAATTTATAATAACTAATTATGTGTTTTACTAAAGATATAAATAAACAAAAAATTGATGAATAAGAAATCAACAATTAAAATATAATCAATAAGTAGACTCAACCTTTTTTTAAAAAAGTTACAATTAAACGGGCATAAAGGGTCGGCCGATTCAGCACCTGAAGGTCATATTCCAAATTTCCATTGCATATATCATAAGCCCTACATATATATATATATGTGTGTGTGTGTACACACATACATCTTAATCTTACATAATTAAAGGATTAATGTACGTTTAACACCCAAAAATATTTTTCATATGCATTAATATCTTTGAATATTTTGTGATTCATCTAACACCTTTATAAATATATATATATATATATATATATATTATGTGTACTATCTAACAAGACAAAGTATCTTGTAACACAATTTTTCCTTAAAATATTAAAAATTTGAGAAAGTTTGCCCATAAAGCATTTTTGGGAGAAATTTTAATCTCACCGATAATCTTAAAAAAGCCGTTCAAGTGAAAGTGTATTCAGCATTTTAAATTATTTTTTCAATAGTAACTTTAGAACACATGATAAACTACAAAATACCTTAGTGTATTGAAAGCATTTAGAAAATACTTCGAGGTTCTAAATGAACTAAAATATATATATATTGAAAAAATACTTCAAGTTGATCCACGTAACTTAATTAACCAAAATGCACATGAAATTTAGTTGGTGTTTTTCTCTTACAATAAAAAGGAGCGAATACATGTGAGGCATATTGCTCTTTGCAATTTTGTCATTATTTCAAAAATGTGTTTTAAAATCTGCTCTTCTTGGCCAAAGCAACTAAGGTAATATTTCCACTCCTATCTAATATAAGTAATAAAATTGGAGAAATCTTCGTTACTAATTACACACCACAACAAAAACATCTCTCATAATCAAAATTATGAGTGTAAAGGGACATGAACCTCCTACTTCCTGTCACTTCCTTATTATCATCATTAGATTAACTCTAAATGGTTCAAGTTTAATACTATCTTTGGTCCTAATTATAGAATAAAATTTGTAGTTCAATTTGTACTATAAACTTTATCATATATTTAGCACTAGAGGAAGTATCTTATAAAATATTATAATAATATCAAATAATAAAAAATGTATAAAAATTAATTTAAATTATTAAAATTTCATCTAAATAGTTTATATTTTTATTAAATACCTTTATACTTTTATTAAAATATTACACACACACGTCATTTTTTATAAGATATTAAATTTCAACTATCTAGAGTTTGATGTAACAGTAAGAATAATTGTCTTGTTAATTGGTAGGATTCAGATTGAGTGGGGGATTGGGCGAAATTGCATTGTTTGGCATAAGGGACTGACGATAACCTGTGATTAGGAGTAACATAAAAGCGAGATTGATGTAAAGCCACATTCTCATAGAATTGAAGAAGCAGTGTTGGATTGGAAAATTTTGAAACAAAATTATCTCTATTTATAATACTTTTTAGACGGAAGTGCCATCATCTTTTTTTTTTTTTTTTGGTAATACATTGGCAAGCCAAAGCTTAAGGTTTGAAGTGCCATCATCTTATTCCTCACATAGCGGCTAAATCTTTCTCACCTCTCAATACTCGTCCTCTCCCCAATCTCCATCATCTCCAGTCTCCTTCTCTGTCTCTAGTCGCAAGCATCTCCATCAACGCAAGTTGTTGGTTAATTTTGCCTATTACATGACCTTTATACAAAGTTTCATGAGATTGAAAACAAAAATTTTGTTTAATCGTTGCGGAAACCTGTAACTCCTTACGGTCCTCATGAATTATTAACCTTAACTCATTACGTTAATTAGGTATTAATTATTAATTCGTAATTCTTTACGGTGCTCATTAGAATTCATAACAATTTATAATATTTATGAGCTTCAGGATTACTCGTTAAAACAACTATTGTGGATTAGGATAACTTAATAACACGACTATTGTAGATTAGGATTACCTTAGATCATTTGAAGACCTTAATGTTGTTGATGTCCTCTAACGTTGATCCACATGGCTATCCCTCCCCCCAGTTACAACGAGAACTCCTTCTCTTGAAACCTCTCACTCCTTGAATGCTTGCTAGGCGAAGACAAGGTTGAGGTTTGGTTTCCTTGGGTTTTTATCATTTCAAGAAGATGTTGGTTTCCTAGGATTAGGTTAAAGATAGGAGGAGCAAGATCATTGGAACCTTGTCCTTATGGATGGCGCCCTTTTTCTCTCTAAACCTTGGTGAAAACCAAAATTTAGGGTGTACAAAATCCCTCTTGTTTTTCTCCTAGCTAGAAAAATGTGCAAGAAAAGGTAACACAAAAATCAGCACTTTATAAGAGTCTAACCCTAATTTAAGTGTTTACAAGAAAGGCTCAATCCAAGCTTGAATTGGAAAATCCAAATCACAATGAATTAAATTCATATTTTGATTGATTGATTGAATTTAAGATGATGAATTATATTCATATCTTGATTGATTGATTGAATCAATCATTTAAGATGATGGATCACATTTATTTCTTGATTGATTGATTGATTGAGTCAACCGTTTAAGATGATGGATCACATTTATATCTTAATTGATTAATAATTTAAGATGATGGATCACATTCATCTCTTAAACTAAAATTCAAAATCATTTTTAATTCAATTATCATTTATTATTTTTCCTATCTTCATCCAATCATTATTGGATAAATATTAGATAATTTAGAATTATCTTTTATAACCTAACCTATTTGAATTAAAATTTAAATTTAAATTTTAAACTTAAATTCAAAATTCAACTTGGTCTAAGACCTCGTTGGATCTTCCAACACATTCGGGCCATTTTGTGGAGAAACTGATTTCCTACTCAGGACCATATATGTGACACCATTTTGCATCTTATTAGGTTTGGAGTCTCACTCCAACCCAATTACACATTTACTCTTGATAAAGCCTAATAACAATTATTGGCCCAAGTTTGCTAATTTTAAGCAATCAGGAATAACCTTTGTGTGTGACCCATTTGGCCCAATTAGTCACTGACATAAATAAACTTGAACCAATTAAAACTCCTTTAACGGGCCCAATTTATTTAATGACCTCATAAGATACTAGCAATGCTCTGCGGCCCTAGAACCGATTGAGTTGATCAAGTGATCTGCCTTTTATATTTGGATACCGTGTAGGCTTTATCTCTCACATCGTCATTCACATTTAGTCGAGAGCAAAGATAGAGTATGATCTCTCTCAATTGACCAAATTCACAGCATTAGAAATCTTCTTATATTAACTCTATAACATATCATGAATTTTCATGATCACTTGCTGTGCGCACAGACTCCTGAGTTAATTAGAAGTTATCCAAGCTCTACCATTCTTGTGAATGACTAATCCTTTGTAGAGGACTGTGAGTGCTCTCAGCATGTCCACTATACTCATGTATTCAAATTACACCCAAGAGTACACTGTTCTCCCCATTTTCAGGTGGATAGAGTTGTACAGTCAAAGTATAACCCTATGACATAGTGTTCGATGACATCCTTAAGTCTAGGATGCTCCACACTATCACACAATGAATGACTTTACATATCCAATAATACTCTCTACAATGAATCTTTGTGGAGTCTCTCGACAGGTCCGTTCGGTGCTATCTATTCTCCAATAGATCCACCCACGACATCAGCTAAGACATTACCATGCATATATTTCATGAGGTCCCTACCTTGTATCTCATAAATGTAGATGATGTTGTACTAGTCTAATTGAGATCATCAATGCCCTTTCTTGGTGATACAAGACTAGGAACAAGTTTTAGACAATAGATATATAGTGTTCTCGAGTCCTCATGATCATGATCTCTATCATTGATCCTCAAGAATAACACATGTTCTACTCCTAAGGCTTTTATTTTCAAAAACATATTTACCTTAAAATAAAGGCGAGACATAAATATGATAAAGATAAAATGTGCTCATTTATTAATAATGAAGTACTACAACGTAGAAATGGTGCTAATATGTCCCTACAGATTGTCTCTAGGACACCTAAATACTAACAATCTCCCACTTAGCCCCAATCAAGTTGACGTGTTATACCCAAATACTCATAATGACTATCATGTTTTCTCTGAGAAACTCCTTTAGTCAGAGAATCAGCCAAGTTATCATTGGTTGGGATATAGTCCATCTTGATATCTTGTCTTTCAACAATCTCTCAGATGAGGTGATACTAGCAAAGCACATGATTGGATCTTTGATGAGACTTAGGTTCCTTGCCATGAGCTATAGCTCCAGTGTTATCGTAATACAAAGGTATTGGGTCAACAATGCGAGGAACCATTCCAAGTTTATTGATGAACTTCTTGATCCATACTGCCTCCTTAGCCGCTTCTGAAGCTAGATGTATTCTACCTTAGACAATAGAGTCTGTCGTGGTCTCTTGCTTGTAACTCTTCCAACAAATTGCCTCACCATTTAGGGTGTAGACGACGTCTAATTGAAATTTACAATCATCTTTATCATTTTGGAACTGGCATCAATGAACCTTTCCACTTTTAGCTCACCACTACCACCATAACCAGAAACAAATCCTTAGTCCTTCTTAAGTACTTTAGGATTGTCTTTATGGCTATTCAGTGACCTTCTACAGGGTCAACCTAGTATCGTCTCGTAAGGCTTAAAGCATAAGAGACATCTGGTCTTGTACATAGCATGACATACATGATGGATCTAATTGCTGATGTACATGGAATCTTCTCCATGTGTTCCCTTTTAGCTGGTGTCTTGGGACACAACCTTAGAAAGATGAATTCCATGACTGACAGGAAGAAAAACCCCTTTTTGACCCATCCATACTAAACTTCTTTAGCATTTTGTCTATGTACGTGGATTGAGATAAACCTAGTAACCTTTTAGATCTATGTATATAGATCTTTACACCAAGTATGTAGGCCGCTTCTCCCATATCCTTATTGGTGAAGTTTTCTGATAACCATATCTTTGTGGACTACAACATGGGAATGTCATTTCCAATGAGCAAAATGTCATATACATAAAGCACAAGGAAAATGACAGCACTTGCACTGACCTTCTTGTAAACACATGATTCATCTTCATTCTTGATAAAGTTGTTTCATTTGACAATTTCATCAAAATGAAGATTTTAGCTCCTTGATGCTTTCTTAAGCCCATAGATTAATTTTTGAAGTTTGCATACCATATGCTTTTGGTCCTTGGATTCAAAACCCTTAGGTTGTATCATAGAAACCTCCTCCTTCTAGAAACCATTCAAGAAGGCGGTTTTGAGATCCATCTACCAAACCTCATGATCATGATATGTGGCAATAGTTAGCATAATCCTGATAGATTTGATCATGGCAACGGGCGAGAAAGTTTCCTTAAAGTCCATTCCTTTCCTTTGATGATAACCTTTCGCACCCACCCTAGCTTTATAGGTTTGAATGTTGCCATCTACATCAGCTTTCTTTTGAAGGCCCATTTGCACCTAATAGGAACTATTCGCTCAGGTGGTGGAACCAAGGTCCATACCTTGTTCTCATGCATCGATTCTATCTTGGATTGCATGGCTTGAAGCCATTCTAAGGAGTCAACATCCTTGACTGTCTTAGTGTAGGAAGTAGGCTTGTCATCTTCAACGGTTTGTTGATTCTCAATCACAAAACTGTACCTTTCAGGCTGATGACTAACCCTAGAAGTTTTATGGGTCTGGGTGTTTACAGCCTCTACTTGAGGCATCGCCTAACCAACAGACTTGGGCTCTATTATCCGTTGTTGTAGTTCTTGAATTTCTTCAAGTTCTACCTTACTCCCACTATCTATTTGAGAGAGTAGATCCTCCTCAAGAAATGTAACATTCTGGATACAAACATTTTGTAGTCCTCATAGTAGTAAAAGTATTATCCTTAGTTCCCTAGGGATAGCCTACAAATTAGCACTAGGTGCTTCTTGCCCCTAACTTATCCAGTATTAGGGTCTTGACATAAGCTAGATAGCCCCATATCTTGAGGTAACTCAAGTGAGATTTCGGCCCTTCCAGATCTCATATGGAGTAGTCTAAACAGATTTCGACAGAACCCTTTTAAGAAGATTTTGATGCCATATTGAGGGTGAATCCTCAAAATGATTGTGGGAGCTTCGTACTGCTCATCACTGACTGTACCATGTCAAGCAAGGTTCGGTTCCTCCTCTCAGACACACCATTTTGATGTGGTATGTTTGAAGCCATCAACGTTGAGAAAATACCATTCTCTCTTAGAAACTCCTGACTCTGATATTTTCCACCTCAATCAAATTGAAGTGTCTTAATCATCTTGCCAAATTGTTTCTCTACTTCTTTCCTAAACTCTTTGAAGTTTTCAAAGGCTTTAGATTTATGTCTCATAAGACACACATATCCGAATATAAACTTATCATCAAAAAGGTGATGAAGTAGGAGTATCCTCCTCTAGCCTGAGTAGACATGGGCCCACAAAACATCTAAATTAATGAGTTCTAACAACTTATTGGCTCTGTGACTCCCGAGCTTCCCTAGCTGGGGACTAGATTAGGTTGAGAAGTTAGACCGAACCAGTATAAATTATCAGTGTCATTTCTCTCTGTCTCTGTCTTTGTTCTTTGTGTTCTTATTTCAATCCCAAAAAGATTTTTGAAATCCCCTATTCACCCTATAACATCCCAAAATTTTGGGGATTTAAAATTTGAATATTATATGGAGATTAATTATGAGATTTTGGTTTAAAATTAATTATGAGAATAATTATTTGGAAAATTAGGAATTATTTTCCTTGTAACATTTGGAAAATAAGACAAGGAAATAATTGCAAGAGAGAATTTTGGAATAAAACCCAAGTAGCACTTAAGCTCAATTCATTTAATCTCACTTGGCCCACACATACTCAAATGGCAGCAAATAAAAGCCTAAGCAATACCCCAATCCATTAAATTAAACCAGCTCATTTAACCTCAGCCTCACCCAAAACGCAACAACAGTAAAGAAATATATCAGCTAAAACACGTTAACCGTAGGCAGCACTAGATCATGTAATCGTAGAGGGAAGAAATCACCGCCAACAAACTTCACGGAATGGTGAAAATAGAGATCACAGTACCATGCCCTGCTGCACTCTGCGATGTCAGTAACTCCATGCCTTTTGAACCTCACAAACAGAAATGTGTTTTCTCCTCTGCCTACTCATACTTCTCGGACTGGACTATGAGTCCTTATTTAAACATTGTTCCTTGATCTTAATTCATTCACTTTGATCAGCCCAAGTGAAAAAGAGAGTAAGAGGGAAACTAGGGGGAGGGGAGAGAGTCCAAGCATTTGTTGCCCTGTTCTTGCTTTAGAAAATAGAGGTTGGTGTGGCGTTGAGAAGCAGTAAGCTTTGGTATATTTGAAAGACTAACAAGGTAAGCCATTAAGCTAAATATATCTGCTACTACCTATGTATATATATATATATATATATTGATGTATGTATGAAAACAAATGAGAGGAAAAGTCACTGGATCAATATATATATAGGTGTGTGTGTGTGTGTGTGTGTGTGTGTGTGTGTGTGTGTGTGTGTGTGTGTGTGTGTGTGTTTTGCTACTTTGGGGAAAAGGAATGAGAAAGTTATTGCCATAAGCTTATATATAAATGCATCACTACTTTGTATAAGAAAGAGTAAAAACTTGACTGTGATATATATGCTGATATTGCCATGATCATGGAAGGAAAATGAATGAGGGAAGTTGTTGTTATATGTTATATAAATAAACTCACTATTATACCTCGACCCTCACCCCTCACCTTGAAAAACTCAACCACTCACCCCTCACCCCAGATCCCGGACTACTCACTCCTCACCCTGGATCCCGGACCCTTCACCTCTCAACCCTTGACCCCTCACCCCTCTACCTGGAATTCTCAACCACTCACCCCTCACCCCTCACCCCTATACCCGAAACCCTCAACCACTCACCCCTCACCCCAGATCCCGGACCCCTCTCCCTTCAACCCTAAACCCTAGAACCCAGAACCACTCCTAATTTAAATTGTTAGGATAGCCTCGAGAGTTTAAAATAATTCTAAAATAATAATAATAATAATAATAATAATAATAATAAAATAAACATTATTATTATTATTATTATTATTATTAGGAAAGACTACAAGTAATAAGTTAAAAAGGGTATTATTATTAAAGGAATTTTAGGGATTAGTAACCACTTTTAACCCTCTAAAAATACTTTGCGTAGTTAGTTACTTTGCAACGCAAGTGATGATTAATGACAATGATAAACATTTATAGACATACCTTGACACCTCCGGACGGAATTGAGGATTCAAGCTTGAGGTAGATAACTATTATCTTATTAGCTTGTATGTATGTATTCATGTATGACTAACCATATTTGCTAGATAATTTGCATATGTGTATCCTAGCTATGGATTGGGGCTGCGTGTCCCATAGGGCTACGTGTCCTAAAATTTGGCTACGTGTCCTAAAGGGCTGCGGTCCTTGGCCGATAACTGTGGTTATGGTGCAACTTTGTTTACTGCAAATTATTCTATGCTTAACATGTGATATGTTGTCATTTATATTTCATACTTGCATATAAAATTAACTGTTACCCCTGGGGTTCATTCATTTGAACTCCAGATCGCATGAAAGAGACAGGTAGTGGATTGAGATCAAGAGGAAAGATGCAGCTATAAGAATTACAGCATACGGGATTTTTGTGATAGTGTAAATAGTTGGACTGTACTATTTTGTTTATCATTTGTCTATTTTTAGATTATTGTATTAAGATCTCCGATGGGATAGATTCGAAAAGTAAAAAATTTATCCTCATGTTTCCAACTAAGTTATTTTAAGAAAATTTTTATTCCACAGTTAAGTTGTCCAAACTACTTTGATGCCTATGCACTATAACTCTGATAAATAAAGGCACATTAAGTCAAGGCGTCACACACCCCCTTAGGTGATTTTCTCTCTTCATTTGGTATCGGAGTGTGTTTTTTCCTATTGGGCTTAACATCCCGAGAAATATCATGAAAACAATATTGCTTTACGGTGCATCCATTAATCAACCACCAGGTTTCAGTGGTGAACACTATTCATTTTAGAAAGCAAAGTTCAGAGTGCTTGTGTTAGCCAGTGAATATGGTCTATGGCACGTATTCAAGAATGGAGATTACGTCCCTACAAGAGTAGAAGGTGGAATTCATGTTCAAAAGGTTGAAGACGAGTTCAACAGAAGAAGGATTACTCTCAACAAAGAAAGCTATATCAGTATAAACAATTTTTTTTTTTTTTTTTAAAAAAAAAGAGCCATAGCCTTGGAATAAATATTTGCGTGTGCAAAAATACATTAATTTTTTTAATAAAAAAAAAATCTGAATCAATTTTTTTTTTTTTTTTGAGGGGGCAATGTATTCACTAAGATCCGCCATTGGTGGAAGAGTGTGTCATGTTCTTCACCCCCATATTCCCCTTTTTTTATTTTAATTTATCAATTAGCCATAGCAAAAATTACAGTCAACTTGCTTAGTTATCAAGCCAGGCCATATCGGAAAAATTAACAGTGTTAGTGTCACAGCATTATATTTAACACCGTTAAAGTCCTTTTTAAAATATAGGGACTAACATTTTAGATAGAAGCAAACATTAGGATCAAAATCTACAGTTTGAAACTACAATGATCAAAACCAAAACAACAGTAAACTATAAGAATCAAACATTATATTAACCATAATTATTATTTAATTTAGACTTGGTCAAAGATGCCGTTATCCCATTATCTCACCCCCAATATATATCCCTCACTTTTATAATTTGTTCCCATTTTCTGTGATTGTACACTTATTATAGTCCAAAATATTCCCCTCTTAATTAATCTCTCTAACTTTGGTCCAATATCTATTTTTACTAACTAGTTTCTTGTTAGCATGCAAGACATTTTTCTTCTTATATACCGAAGAAACAAAATCTATGACATTCACATGGAGAGACGAATAAAAATAAAAGCAGATGTATGGGACAGCTCGGAAGAGATTAATTAAGGAAATAATTTAATGAAACAGGGTGGAGGAGACAAGGTTGCTTTGACCTGCTTCCCACTGCATAGTAATAATTAATTAATACATGCAATATATTAATTTTTAAAACTTTTATTTATATTGTATAACGAGAGATTTATACTTTTTCAAATATATGAACACGTATTTGCAGATAGAAGATGAAGTAAATGATCTTTGCTAAAGTTTCTTCATATTAAACATGATATAATGTGCAAATGATGTGTATGTGTGTGTCAAGCTTTTATAAATTAATGAAATATTTATATAATTTCATAAAATTTTATAAAATGGATATAATTTATTTTAATTTATAGATTTGATCCATATATTCTAATTAAATGGGTTGGCAGTTCTGTCTCCTGTCGCGCTACCTTATGCGATCATCACTTTATTATTTTTCTCTCCATAAATTAATTGACAATTTCGAATTATTTTATATAAAAATATGAACTTGCAATTCTCTCATCAAAGTTCCAAATATAAATATATGTAATTCAAATGAAAGAATTCAGACACATGATTTTTTTTTTTTTTTTTGCCTTTAATCTCGTCAATTTTCTTTATGGTGAGAAGTAAAGAACGAAAGGGATAAGGGTCTTATTTATCACGGAAGTTTTGGTTGAGGAGCACTGAGTAGACGGAAGTTTTTTTTGGGATTAAAATTGCTACAGAAGTTTACAAAACGTAACAATTTTGCCCCTCTGTTAATTTTGATCATTAAGTTTAACTGAGTGCACACGTGACATGACACCTCATCAATCAAATAAGACTTAAGTATCATTTTTGTCTCAAATTTTTTTTTGAAGAGCAATTTTGCCCTTCTGTACCCCTAATATTAAATTTGACTATTAAATCAGTCAAAAAACACACATGTCATACATTGAAAAAGTCAAACTTGGAGTCAGAGAAGGAGATCCTTGAGATGTGGTGCTCAAGGCGGCTAGAATTTGTGAAGCCGAACTAGTCAAAGGGACTAAAAGGACTGTCACAAAACCCAGAGGAAGCATCGCTTATCATCTAAGCAAATGAAACGTAAAACAAGAAATGAATTGTCCCAAAAATTGATTTAGTAAGACAAATCACTAGTGATAGTATTTTACCTTTGTATAGATTGATCAGGCCACCCACCCTGTCCCACAAGGTAAATATATACTACTCCTAAAAATTCCAATGATTTTAAGTGATGCTTACTGAACCAATTTTTGAGACAATTCATGATTGATTTGTCCCAAAAATTGGTTTGATCTAGATAAATCAATAATGAATTGTCTCAAAAATTGGTTCAGTAAGCATCACTTAAAATCGCTGGAGATTTATCTTGTCGGATAAGGTGGGTGACCTAGATCATTCTATATAAAGATAAATATTATCATTATTGATTTGTCTTATTGAACCAATTTTTGGGACAATTCATTTCTTGTTTTGCGTTTCATTTCATTTGCTTAGATTATAAGTGATGTTTCCTTTGAGTTTTGTGATAGACCTTTCAATCCCTTTGACCAGTTCGATTTCACAAATTTTGGCCGCCTTGAGCTCAACGTCTCAAGGATCTCTCTCTCTCTCTGACTCCAAGTTCAACCTTTTCAACACATGATATGTGTGTTCTTTGACTGATTTAATAGTCAAATTTAATATTAGGGGACAGAAGAGCAAAATTGTTATGTTTTGTAAATTTCCCGGGCAAAATTGCTTCTCAGCGAAAACTTCTAGGGCAAAAATGATACTTAACTCTTATTTGATTAATGAGGTGGTATGCTACATGTGATGAGGTGGCATGCCACGTGTGTATTCAGTTAAACTTAACCATCAAAATTAATGGAGGGGCAAAATTGCTACGTTTTGTGAACTTTCGTGACAATTTTGATCCAAAAAAAAAAAAAAACTTTCATCTACCCAATGCTCCTCAATCAAAACTTCCGTGATAAATAAGATCCTTATCCCCGCAATACAAAACTCCAAATATTATCACTACGTTTCCCTTTTATCATCCACAGTCAACCACCTTCCTTCTGGGTATCCCTTCATTTGAGACGCCGTGTCTCTCATAATTGAGTGGGCAAGAAAACAAGGCCACATTGTATATCTCAATGTGAAATTTAATAATGTTAATAATTAAAATAACAAAAATTGGAAATTTCATCATAGAATACCATATGAAAAACAATGGTCAGTAGCAGCTAACTATAATGTTGTTTGTGTGTGTTTTTTTTTTTTTTTTTTTTTTTTTTGCCCTTCTTTTTTTTTTTTTTTTGGGGGGGTGTTTGCAAATAGACGACTATGAGAATAATAATTTTTTATTTTTACATTTATAAAAAAAAGGGAAAAATACAAGAAAATATCACTTAAGTTTAAAATTTAAAATTAGTGATTTTTTATTAAAATGAATTGTCAATTGCTACTCAATTGTAATTAATACTTATACTTTTTAATCAACAAGATTAATTTGGGATTTTAAAATTTAAGTGGTATTTTCTAATCTTTTTCCCAAACATAATATTTTTTTTTAAACGCATAATTGTTTTGTATTTTGTTTACGTAGTCAACATCCCCAACCGTCTTAATTAAACGATTGTGAGTGTAATAGCTATAAATGAGGAAATGGACCTAATTATTAAAATAAAAAAAATAAAAAATTCATTACCCAATTAAAACCTTAAAAACTTACGAATTAATATTATATTTTAATGAAACAAAAATCATTACGTTTTTTTTTTAGTTGAGAGAATTTACAAAGATCCCAGTATTTGAGCTTTCCAGCTGAAGCCAGAAACAAAAGTCTCCGACAAAAACACGACCATGATACCCTAAATAATTGCCTTCCCTTTTTTAAGCTATGGGTGCTCCGTCCTCCACGTACGTCCAACGATCCTCAAGTACAACTCAACCTTATTATTCAATTACGTTTCACCATTTTTGTGGACGACATGCCCACATTTTAAAACTCAAACCTCTTCACCTTTTCATATATATATATATATAAACACAAATCACTGAGAAAGAAACCAGACATTAATTAACACCATGAGCTACACCGGTGCCGTCACCGAAGTGGAGTGCCACAAACAGGTCCGATCATGGAGGCTCTTACATTCTCTCATGCAACTACTAATCCCCACCTGCCACTCGACCTGCTTGTTGGAACAACAACAACATTATGATCATAATTGTAATCCCTCCTGGTCTTCGCCTTCGTCGATAATCTCGGGCACTATATTCGGATACCGCCATGGGAGAGCCAACTTGTGTATTCAAGAGAAGCCAAGTTCATCAACCCCACTTGTTCTGCTTCACCTTCCACTTCCGACGACTGTGCTGGCCAAGCAAATGAAAGGAGGAACATTGAGAATGGTGTTACAGAGTGTGAGTAATAATAATATTATTACGACTCCAAGATCTTGCTGTAGTTGTTGTTGCAGTACGGTGTTAACAAATCCTCAATGGATTTTGTACTGTAACGGGAAGAAGCAAGGCTATGCAGTGAAACGCAGGCCTTCGAATGTGGACATGGAAGTGTTGAGGTCGATGCGTAAGGTTGTTGCTGGTGCTGGGATTATGAGAGGGAAGAAGAAGAAGAAGAAGAAGCTGAATGGAGAAGATGATGATCATGAGGTTCTGTATCTGAGAGCTAATTTTCGACGAGTTAGACCGGAATCTACCAAGTGTGAATCTTTCCATTTGATTGATCCTGAGGGTAGCATTATTGGTGAGGAGCTTAGTGTTTTCTTTTTCGGATGAACTTTCAATTCTCTTCAATGTTTCATATAATTTAAGTTTAATTTGATGAGTGGCCCAATTTTTATGTTTTGACTCACTTTTTTAGCAATTCAAATTGTAAGCAAAACGAGTGGGCCAGAAAACAAATTATCTCATTAGACTAGATGAATAAATTTTTTTTTTTTTTTTTTGGTATACTAGACTAGATGAATAATTGTTCATACATTGTGTTGCTCTCCAGGTCCTTATTTATATCATTTGGACTTTAAAGAATACTAAGGCGTATATCTACCCTGTACAAATATATACACACCGACTTGACACTAAAATACACACAACAGACAACATTTTACATATTATTTTTAACACTCCCCTTCAAATTAGGGGTAGGAAATACATTAATTGTGCCTAATTTGCGAAGCAACCTACTATGAGCTTCTTTGCCCAATGCTTCAGTAAATATATCTGCCTCTTGATTGTGAGAACTAACATGTTGTAATCCAATCAAACCTACCAACAGCTTTTCTCTTACAAAGTGAAGGTCTATTTTGATGTATTTAGTTTGTTCATGAAACACGATATTTGAGGCAATGTGCATTGCTGTCTTGCTGTCACAATAGACACCAACTAAACCTTTAGTTGGAATCACTAAGTTTTTCAGTACCCCAGTGGCCTAAACAACTTCTGCAACTCCTAAACCTAGAGCATGATCTTTTCCTTCATTCATCGATCACGAAATCTCTTACTTCATACTCTTCCTTTTGATAAGAGAGTCACCAAGCTTGAGCAAGTAACCTGTGACTGATCATCTTGTAGTTCGACAAGCTCCCCAATCTACATCACTAAAACATGAAAAATTGAGATCCTAATATGAACTCATCAGAACTCCAATGTCATCACTTTGTTTCAGGTATCTGGCAATACTTCGTGCAACTGCCATATGGGCCAATTGGTAGGTGTTTGCATAAATTGACTCACAACCTGCATAGGAAATGAAATATCAAGACGAGTGTTGGTGAGGTAAATCATCCTCCCAACCAACCTTTTTAAACATTCAAGATTGCTCAACAAGTCCTCCTTTCGATCTCGACCCTCTTAACAAGCCAAAAGCATCAAATTGGGCTTTATTGGGACCGATAATAGTTTGCACCCTCTCATTCCCATAGCTAAGAGTAAATCCAAAACATACATGCGCAATGATAGAATAATCCCCTTATGAGACCTAGCTACTCCTATTCCCAAGAAATACTTCATCTCACCCAAATATTTAATTTTGAATTGCTTGCGGAGAAATTCCTTCACTTCATCAATTTTTCTCTACAAACTACCTATGATGATTAAATCATCTGCATAGTCAAGAATTAAAACAAAACTATCATCATATTCTTTAGTAAATAAGAAATAATCATGTTTACTTTGTTGAAAACCATCACTTAACAATGTTGGATATAATTGGTTTTGATGATGTCTTATATATAGATGCCATTATCTAGAGCAAAAGGTTTGCATACTACATTTATCTTCTACTTTGACTAATTCTTATATTTAATGTAGATGTGAAGTTTAAATAGTGAACATGGTTTGTGAAACCAGACCGGACCGGCCGGTTTAGACCGGGAACCGGCCAACCGGCCGTGAAACCGATCCGGTTTGGTGCAGAACCGGACTGACCCGGTGAACCCGGGTTGACCCAATGAAACCCGTATAAACCGCCGAGTCACTAGGGTCACCATGTCAGGCCATTTTTTTTATTTCCCACCCAATTTTGAAACGACGTCGTTTGCTACTTTTTTTTTTATATATACGAATGGAAGGCATAACGATTTGATCAAATCAATTGATTTGATTCAGCGGGATTTTCGACTCTTCCTTGTCAAACTCAGCCGCGCACACTAATCGATTCTTCCTACTCGTCCTCGACTCCACCTTGTTCGACTCTTCCTTCTCCCTCCTTCCAACCGAAAGTGTCTCCCTCCGTCCGACAAGCACTTCACCGTCGCAAGGTTGAGCTTGAGAAGGAGCTTCGCCTTCGCCGTCCGACAAGCGTCTCCCTCCATTACAGAGCTTCGTTCGTGCCATCGCAAGGTTGGTCTTTGGAGTTCCATTTTAGGTTTTTTTCTTGAAATTTTGCCTCAATGCTGTTAGTTTCTTCAGGTTCTTGCCGTTCTTGCCTTTACAAATCTTCGTTCGTGCCTTTCCCAGTTTCCAAAGCTTCGTTCATTCTGTTCAGGTTTATTATGTATTTATTTTTGAATCTTTTAGTTTCTTTATAGTTCTTTTTATCTTCGTTCTATTGCTGCTCTGGTGTCTACGTTTTTACTTTTGCATGTCATATTGGTTTGATTGGGTTCATTTTTTGATTTCCTGAAGCTATCGTGGTTGGCTCTGTTTTCAGGTTCATATAAGCTGTCGTCCTCTGTTGGCTTTTGATTTTCATTTTTGTTTCTGTTGTGCTTTGTTCAATTGGGTTTGGATTTCTGAAGGCTTGGTTTGCTTTTCGTGAAGATGGAATATCACCTAGAGGGGGTGAATAGGTGATCTTAAAATTTTTCGCACAAACACAATTAAGCAGAGATAGAGAATGAGAAGAAACACAAAACGATTTATACTAGGTTCAATCTAACTCTTCAACCTAATCCAGTCCCCAAGCACACCTTGGGATTTCACTGACTTTTCAAACTCACGAACAATTACTCACTCTGTAAACAAAGGATGTTCTCTTCACTCGACTCACTCCTCCTTACAAGTTGTAATTGATACACCCACACTTAAGGTTCCTTAACCTTAAGATTTAATCACAAGTGAAATGAATAAGTGTTTAATAACTCCTCACGAGTAGATTACAGTTGAACACTGAAGTACAAGAGAATATCCGAGATATTAATGAAACAATTGAAAAAGTGATTTGAATAAAGTCAAATTGAATGCACAGCGTTTCGTAGTTGGCGAATTCAATGCTTCATCTATTTATAGATGTTGTAATTAATGACCGTTGATGAAGCTTGAAGAATAGCCGTTGAGAGTCTTGAATGTGTCCGTTAGACAGATGAGGCTTCTGATGAGATTTTCAACGTTTGAATATTACAGGTGAATTCTGCAGAGACGACATTCTCTTCTTCATTCCTTTTGTTTTGCCCGTTGTGAAATAGCATTCAATGCGCAGTTGGAATATCAGTGGTAGCTTTACTTTGATCAGAGTATTGGTTTCCGAGATTATCACCGGTTTAGGTAGCTGCATTTAATGCTACTGACACACAACTTGCTTTATTCAAATCTATTGTTAATCTATGTTCAAATAATCTCAAACTCACAAGCAAACTCGTTAAAAGCATTTAGTAATAGCAATGTGTAACAATCTGAAGTAATAAAATGATATAACAGGATTCAAGATTTACAGTGTCGGAGATTTCAAAATATAGGGATGACTTTGCTCGAGCAGCAATCCATTTTTGCTCGAGCAAGATGATCTTAGTCACTGATGCTCGAGCATGGAAATTCCTTTGCTCGAGCATGATAAAATCATGCTCGGCAGAGCTCTTTGAAAGACTTTGAAAAGCACATTGATCGATGATGCTCGAGCAAGCCAAGTCCTATGCTCGAGCATGCCCATCGTTGGTGCTCGAGCAAACTATCAGACTTTGCTCGAGCAACCCCTTTATGCTTGCTCGAGTAAGGGCTATGCACAGGAAAGAACATGGGTTACTCGACTTTGCTCGAGCATGCTTTCACATCTTGCTCGAGTATGGCTGCTCTTGCTTGGTGTTTCTTTGCTCAAGTCGATGTTACTCGAGCAAGCTGAGACTCCTGCTCGAGCAAAACTCCAAAGTCTTCACAGAGCCATTACTCAATGATGCTTGGGCAATCTGGTGAAGTGTGCTTGAGCAAGACGCCAGAGTGATTTCCCATGAACCCGATGTTGCTCGAGCAAGACTATATAGTCTGCTCGAGTAAGGCTTTCCTGAAGACATGATTTTGCCTTGCATCCATTATTGCTCGAGCATTCAAAATGCTTTACTCGAGCAACCTACCCTGAAACACTTTTATCAGTTTATCAGATGATCTTTGCTCGGGTATGAAACAATTGGATTACTTTAATTCAATAGCTTAGAAGTTGTGATCATCAAAATACAAGAACTAATATTTCAGTCTGGCTTGGTTTTGATTCTTGAAGGCTTTGTTTCTGTTGTGCTCTGTTCAACACACTTCTCATTCCATATATATATCTATTTGGTTTGCTTGTCCTGCTCTGTTCTGTTTGGTTTGGTTTGGATTCCTGAAGCTGTTAATGGAGGGAAATAATAACAATGAAGGTGCCCAGAATACTACCACCCCTAATCCCGAGTCTAGCAATCCTCCCACACAATCTAGTTTTAAAAAAACGGATCCTGCTTGGGAATATGTATCTCTTAAGAAAGAGGGGAAAGTAAACATGTTTACATGCCTATTATGTGGTTCAACTTATAGGGGAGGAGGGATAAATAGGTTGAAACAACATTTAGATGGTGTAAGTGGGCAAGTAACTTCTTGTAAAAAGGTTTCTCATGATGTACGTGCTAGAATGAAAGGATCTTTGGTAGAAGTTTCAAAGAAAAATCTTCATAATGATAATGTAGATGAAGGAAATGCAGCTAGGGAAAGTGAAGAACCGATTGTATCAAAGAGGAAAGTGCCTAACATGGTGGGGGTAGAAAATTATTTTGCACCTAGAACAACTCATGGTGCTCAACCAAGCATCAAGAGTACTTGGGCAAGTCAAGAAGCTCAACATAATGCGATTGTTTTTTTTTTTTTTTTGCTCAATGGGCTTATGCGAATTGCATTCCATTTAATGCATTGACCTGTCCTTTGTTTCAAAAAGTCATCGATGTTGCTACTGCAATTGGGCCTGGGTTTAAGGTCCCTAGTTATTATGAGTACAAAGTTAGCTTGTTGGGTGATTGTAAAAAAGAATGCCAACTTCTAATTGATAGCCATCGAGCGAAATGGAAAGAAAATGGTTGTACACTCATGGCTGATGGTTGGAAGGATGTTAGACAATGAACTTTGATTAATTTCTTAGTCTATTTTATACATGGTATGGTTTTTGTGAAATCAATTGATGCTTCATATTTAATTAAAGATGCCAATACACTATTCTCATTGTTCAGAGAAGTCATTGAGTGGGTGGGTCCTGAAAATATAGTCCATGTTTTGACTAACAATGAGCAAATTATGTAGCATGTGGTAGATTGATAAAAGAGAAATACAAAACCATCTATTGGTCACCTTGTGCTTTGCATTACACGTTTAAATTTGATTTTGAAAGATATTGCATCAATGCCTCATGTTTCAAACCTTGCGAAGAAGGCATCCAAAATCACTATATTTGCTTATAATCATTTGTTTTTCTTTTCATGGCTAAGAAAAAGATCTGGTTGGAAGGAAATTGTGCGTCCCGGTGCTACAAGATTTGCCACCACATTTATTACCCCTCCTAGCATATATTCTCACAAACATGACTTACAAGCTTTGGTTATTGATGAGCATTTTTTGCAGCATAAGTTAGTAGCCACTGAAGTCGAAAAAACTTTCAGTGCAATCATTACGATTGCTTTCAAATTGTGAGACTTGTGTCTCCATTGATCAAATTGTTGAGAATTGTTGATTCCGATGAGAAGCCTTCAATGCCATATGTCTATGAAGGCATACAGAGGGCTAAAAATGTGATCAAGGACATGTTTCAAAAGAAAAAGGAACTATACAAGCCTTATACAAACATTATCCAAAGTCGTTGGGATAAGCATTTGAAAACTGGACTTCATGCAACGGTGTATTTGTTGAATCCTGCATTTTTGTATAGTCCTGATTTTGTCAGAAAGCATCGATGTATGGAAGCTGTGATTGATTTGGTTGAGGCGAACTCATCTGACGATGTTGATTATTATGTAACAATGATGAAGCAAATCGGTATATACCGCGAACAGAGAGAATCTTTTGCTAAAGTTTCATGTGAAAAAACAACCCGTTCACTAGTCCCACGTAAGTACATTGACTTTCATATTCAAAAGCACATATTGAGATATCTGACATTAATAATATATACTAAATGTATTTTATTTTATTTTGCAAATGATTGGTGGTTGTATTACAAAGGGTGCAAATCTTAATTGCAAAAAATTGCTTTACGTATTCTTAGTCAAACTTCTACTTCTTCTGGATGTGAAAGAAATTGGAGCTTGTTTGAGCGTATCCATACTAAAAGAAGAAATAGATTGGAGCATCAAAGGCTTAATGATTTGGTTTTCACTAACTACAATCTAAGGTTAAAGTTTAGGTAAACTTGACTTTTGATTACTTGTTTTATAGTTTTATACTTTTATTACATATAGATATACATACACTTTATTAATGTTGGTATTCTATCATGTTGGCATTATAGGAATCAATTGAATAATAAGAAAGACAATTATGATCCCATTGATTATAAATCAATTGATAAAGTTGACTTTTGGGTGGTTGAGGAAGATTCAACTCCTAAATTTGATGATGTAGATGCAACAAATCTTCAACTTGAACAAATGGCAAGGGATTTTGGAGGTTCCTAATTATCTCTTCTATTATATAAGATTATATTCCTACACAAAATAATATAACTATGTCTTTTACATATGTATTAATAATTCTATTCGTTTCATATATAGGTGATGATGATTTTAGTATTGCGCCTCCCTCTTTAAATGATGATCATGTCGTTTCTAGTGCCTTTACTTTTCCTCCTACAGCTCCACCTCCTGATGTGTCAATACCTAGAGAGTTTAATGATGTTAATGCTGATTACAATGATGATGATTATTAGTTTATCAAAGGTGAGAATATTTTGTCATCATATACTTGTTTTTGATATTTTGCTACTATGAATATTTTGTCTCAAATGTAGGTTGTAAAGAAAATTCAAAATTGTTAAGAATGATATCTGAATATGTCACAAGTATTGGAGTATATGATTATTTTGCTACTAATCCAAAGTATTGAAATGATATATAGTATGTCAAATTTAGGTTGGTGTGATGAGAAATTAAATATTTTCCACTTTTTTATACCTCACCAGTCTGCCTCACCGGTCTAGGCCCAGATTGACTCCGAACTGAGCAGACCCAGCTTTGGTAATTTGGGTGTATCTCACAAAATATATCCAAAGGAGTTCAGATGAGACAGCTATGATTTTGGCAAGTTTCCACAACAATCAACGTCACTCAGCATACCTAACTTTGGTAATTTGGGTGTATCTCACAAAATATATATCCAGTTGAGTTGAAACCTATGCCATTGGAAACTAGACTCAAATGCCTTTTCAAAAACATCAAGATCATGGAAAAAAAATCAATTGAAGGAGATATGATGTTTTGAAGTTGACAGTTAGTTCGGGATGCTGCAAAAAATGCTAGTCAAGAACAACCTCCATTCATCTGATGATAACGGACAAAATACAACGAGTTTGGAGTTGATTCTTCTGGCACTGGAAAGAAGACTTAAATAGCTTCCTGAGCATGGGTAGTTTGCCAAATTTGGAGCTATTTTGAAGACGACATATTCACCGCAAATTGGCTCTTGCATTGCCAATGCTATTACGTTTTGAAAGTCAATGGAGATTGATATTTGCACAAGGCTAACATCCTGACACTCGAACAAAGTTACTTGAGCAAGAATGAGCGTACTCGAGTAGCATACTCGAGTAGAGGGTGATACCTACTCGAATAATGTCGAAGGAGCCACTGCAATGTGTAAAGTCATTTATGTGTTACTCGAGTAACAAACCAACAGTACTCGAGTAATACCGAGATAGAATCAACACTGAGGAATCAAACTAATATGTACTCAAGTAAGGTCAGTCTATACTCGAGTAATGTTGAGATATTCACTTGCACTGGAAGAACAGATATTGTTGCGCAAAATGTCTATATATTAGAAGTCTCTCATACTCGAGCAAATAAGTGTTGTACTCGAGCAAGTTCACTTTGGTTCAAACTATCTAAACTCTTTCAGCAGTATACTCGAGCATGCTCGTTCTCACAGTGAATTTAATGAAGAACTCAAATGCTACTCGAGCACACCAAAGAGTATACTCAAGTATGGATCTTCGCTTACTCAAGTAATATCGTTCTAAAGCTCCTGCTCTGAATTGCTGAGATGATACTCGAGCACATGAGATGGCTTACTCGAGTATGGTACTTGAGTAGAGAAAATGTGTACTCGAGTACGATTTGTCAGTTTTCACCGAAGCATAATTCCACAACGTCTCCTAGAATTTAGAAATCTCTGTTATCAATTAATTACTACTTGCTATACTTATCAATGCTATTAATCATATTTGTGAGCAAGTTTCACGTTATTAATGTTTGAATTAACATCAAACTTCATAGAAGCCAAAATTTGTCAAAAGCATTTTTGAAATTGAAAAGTTTGATGAGGTTTGCTATAGACATTCACAAATGGCAAAGAAGACAGAATGCAACGAGGAATTTGAAGAAATGAAGTTGAATACTCACTGTAATGTTCTTCAATTAATTGAAATACTCAACGTGTTCATCGGCTTCAAATGCGACAACTTGAATATTCCAACGGTAATATTTCTCAACGGACCGATATCCAAATTAGCTCACAACAGCTATTTCTCCAACGAACCGATATTCAAATATGTAGCGGCTACTATTCACAATAGCTAAAATGCAACAGACGAATGCTTCCAACAACGTCAATACTAATTGTCTATAAACAGAGAAAGAGCAATGGAAGAAGAAGCCAACAGAGTGACATGAGCTTACATCTTCAAAATGCCAATACTCTGATATTCACTTACTCTATTTTCAATGCTTACATAGCTTATCATAGAGAGTGAAATGTTTTGAATTGTACTTCAATGTTTATTCATTCGCTTCTGAGATAGAGAAGAATTATCTATAAACATTCTATCTGAGAGTTACTCAAGATTGGGTGATCTTGAGCGAAAACCCATTGTATTGATTATAGCTTGTAAGGGGAGTGAATCTTAGTGAGAGGATTACTTCGAGTACAGAGTGTGCAATCAAGTGGGTGTATTGATTACAGCTTGTAAAGGGAAGGGAATCCTAGTGAGAGGATTACTTCGAATACAGAGCATGTAATCTAGTTGAAAGAAGATAATGGATTGAAAATCTCAAGTGAAGCTTGAGGATTGGACGTAGGTCAAAGATTGAGCTGAACTAGTATAAATCACACTTTACATATTCTCTTCCCTTATCTTTTATATTTCTAGTATATGCTTATTTAAATATCTAGCTATTGACTTAGAAGTCGCGAAAAGATTTTCAAAGTTCCAAGCTTTTTAATCTTCACCCAATTCACCCCTCCTTAGGTGATAGCCAGGTCTCACAAACAAAGCTATAGTTAATTTACAATTCCATGTGCGTGAAGCTTGCTTATTAAGTCCATACAAGTATTTCTTAAGCGTGCATACCATGCCCTTTTCTACCTTTTCAAATCCTTATGGTAAACACATGTATACTTTCTCATTTAAATCTCCCTACAGGAAAGCGTTTTGTACATCCATTTGAAACAAAGTCCATCCAAATACAGCAACCATCCTAAGAACAATTCTAATAGTAATAATCTTAATCATAAGGGAAAAGGTTACATGGAAGTCTATGCCCTCTTGTTGTACTTGTCAACAGATTTATCTAAATTATAGCTAATCTTATAAACCCATTTATAATCAATTGCCCTATATTTCCCTTAGGAAGAGGCACAATATCCAATGTGTTATTTGCCTCTAAAGCACTTATCTCTAATTTCATCACCTTGATCCACCTATTGTCCTTAATTGCTTCATTTTAAGAAGTACGTTCAACTCTAGAGTCTATTGAACATAAGAAATATAAATGGGATGATGTTACATTTTCAAAAGACATAATCTTCAATAGGATATTTACAATAACCTTTGAATCTTTTGTTTAATTAAGACACAGATTTACCTACATTACCTTATGAAATCAAATTGCATACATAGTCTTAAGGCCAAATAGGTGGTCTTCTTTCTCTTACCAGCCTTACTGGACTTGTTTCGAGCTCAAATTTAAAACTTGATTCATCATTATCGTCAATTTCATTTTCTAGTGGGTTGTCATGTGCTACACCCCCATTCAGACATTTAATCTGGTGCTACCTCTCCTAGGCATCAAACCATAATATGTCACCTGCAGTAGCTTCATATGCTCCCCCTGGCTGAGAGCCCTTTTCTTCTATGAAAGGAAACCTATTCTCAATAAACCTTACATGTCTACTCATAAATATCTCTTTATTTTTAATATTGCAAAGTACAAAACCCTTTTGATTACTTGGGTAACCCAAAAAACTACAAGTAATAGACTTTGATTGTAATTTGTCAATATTAGTTAGATTTGTTGCATATGCAAGACAACTAAAAAACTTAAGATGAGAATAATCAGTCGAAGTCTCATAGAGAAGCTCATAGGTGTCCTAAAACCTAAAATCCTAGAAGGAATCCTGTTAATTATATATGGGCTACAGTTTTTACACACTTTCCCCAATATCTAATTTGAACATGGGATTGAATCATTAAGCTACAAGAAACTTGCATTAATGTTTGGTGTTTCCTCTCAACTATACCATTTTGCTCAAGCGTATATGCACATCATGTTTCATGATGAATTCCCTTTCTTAAAAAGAAATCTCTTAATGTATGGTTGACAAATTCTAAACCATTATCACTATGAACCTTTCTAACATCAGTAGAAAATTGATTTTTCACATATGCATTAAAGTTTTGAATATGCTCAGCAGTCTCGATTTTTTTCATTTCATCATAAATAACCATGTTGCACGAGAAAAATCATCAATTATCGTGAGAAAATATTGAAAACCAATATGATCCCTACACATTCATATGTAAAAGTTCAAAAATCTGTTTGGTTTTAATGTAGCTATTAGTAAATGGAAGCTTTGTCTGATTCCAACTTTTATTAAGAGTAATAGTTTTGTCATTCATCAAGTACAAATGTCTTAGTACAGAAATGGGGGCATGACCAAATCTATTATATAACAAAGATGCATCAATATGTTTACTTTCTTTGGAACAAACATTAGCCATATCCACTATCTCAGTTTGGTTACATTGCAGAACATAATATCCTTCAATCGGCTTACCATTCCCCTTCAGTTTGCCACCATGAAGGCCCTGTATCAAGCAAAGGTTAGGAAAGAAAGCTATCATACATCTCAGTTTCTTAGTTAATTTTGATACGAAATTAAGTTAAACTTAAGCATGGGAGCATATAAAACACCAGCGTTTGCGACCGTTTGAGGAGAAGCCCAGTGGAGTTTTTTTTTTGGATAAGCTTTTTTCCCCTAACTTTTACACAAAAAGCTCCTGACCCAAGCTTTTCCAGACCAATGACGATAAGGCAGGGAATTAGGGGTCCCACAATACATTTACAGTAGGAGTTAGGCCTGTCAATTAGAAAAAACAATACATCATAAATAACTAATATTATGAAGAGGCATTGGGCTGCTTTATAAATAATTAGTTATTTCATATTTATTTAATATTTTTATGCTTTATAATATATATATTTTATGCCTACATTTACAATATATTAATTATTTTATATTTATTATAATTAAGTATTTTAAGTAGTTTTATGTTTTTTCTAATAATAATTTACTATTTTTAATTTTTACAATTATAATTATAATATTTTGTTAAAATTATTACAATAATATTTTCATATTTTAGATAATCATCCGAACACATATAATTATGATTTTTAGAAAAATAATATTAATATATGTATTATTCGATAAGATTCATGTCTCTTTCAGTTATTTTCCATCTCAACTGACTTTTTAAATCATAATCCAAACACGTTTTAGTTTGGAAAAAAGTTACTTATATTACAATCAATCCAAACACAAATAATATTTACAACCTAACTTTTTTCCTATCGATCTTCTGCAAAAGTCAGATAGAAAATAAGTCATTGCTCCTACTACTAACTCAAACAGACCCATGTTATGCCATTAGAAAAATCTAACAATTCCTATATGCCTTATGTGCACTCTATCTCATTAGATATTTTAACAATTATAATCGGCCCTAAATATGTTTTATAATTGTCCAATAATGATAAATCACTAACTAGATGTGTGGTTGACCTGGAATCAATAATCCAAGTTACATAAGCATTTTTATGAAATGAAGGATTACTCAAACCAGTACCGGTTAGAACATTTATACTTTCTGCTAGGTCTTTCTTCAAGAGCTCAAGTAATCTATCATATCGCTCTTGTGTAAGGGATGGCGACATCATGGTTGAAGAATGCATAGCCTTTTATGTATCTTTTTGTCTCTCGGCTCCCTACTAGTTGACCTCTTGAACTTCCTCCCTTTCAATCCTTTGAAGTCAAGAGGATACCCTATAAGCTGGAAACAATTTTCCTTAGTGTGTCGACTCTTTTTACAATGAGAGCAATTCAGCGGAGAGCTACATCTTCCTCTGCAACTTCCTCTCCCTTTCCCCCTGGATGTCAAGGGTATATCTTTGGTAGAAGTCATTTTTACAGCCCGCTCTTTAGGCCTTATCCTCTGCAACCATTGTATCGGTACTCCTAGGTCTTCGCTCCTTTTAGTGGCCAACAAGGATGAAACTTGAAATAAATATTTAGGGGACCAAATATATACTCATTAACTAATTAAAAAGAAAAAAAATATTCAAAGGGGCCAAATATATAACTTTTTGGGACAAATGTATAATTTTTTTTTTTGGCTAAATGTATAAAAAAATCTAACTTTCATTAACATTGTTAGGCAAATTTTTTTTTTTTTTTTTTTTTTGGGGGGATGTATATGAGAAAGCTCCGTCTCAGGTGGCCAAATCGTCGATTCACTCCTCTCGGTGGCCGAATCGGTGATCTTGATTTACAAATCGTCGATCTTGGCTGGCAGATTGTCTCATCGAGCTTTTACAGTTCGTCGAGCTTCACTTACAAATCGTCGAGCTTGGGCAAAACGTGGAGCTGTAACAACACATGGTCGTCACTCCTCTCAGTGGTCGAATAATCGATTTGCTCCTCTCGATGACCAAATAGGTGACCTTGGCCTGCAAGAGCTTTGGGTGATCGAGGGTGGATCTGGAAAACGCAAACGCAATCTAGCTGTGGGCTATTGAGGGTGGTTCTGGAAAACTCGACAGCAACATGGATCTTGATAATCAACCCAAGTTCAGGTGTCAACGAGCGTGTTTCTTGGAAGTCTGGTCCTCAAATGCCATGTTTGCAAAATGAGTGGGCCAGAAAACAAATTATCTCATTAAACTAGATGAATAATTGTTCACAAAAAAAACTTGTCACATATTATTTTCTACACAATTTCTAATGGTTTTTATTTTAATTAATCTGACATTGTCGGAGACAATATCTCTTTATATTATTTTCGTTATCTCTCGTAGGGAACACAAAAATTTGTGTTTTGCAGAATGCAGAAGCTGTTTGGTGTGCATGTTACCTCTTTGCTTTTTAGTCTTTTTTTTTTAATTACAATAAATGAAATTACAATAACATTATATTCCCCCAGAATCAATACATATAATATCCATAAAAATAGGGATAAGGTGTAAATGCACCTCAAACGTATTTATGAAATCTCAACATTGTCTCGAGAAGCAAGGCATCTTCTCATTCTTGATCAGAGCCCACCTCGGACAACCACAAAGGGATAAGTATGAGCCCGGTTGGATGGCTTTTAAAAAAAGTGGCTTTTTCTTTTAAGATCCAAATTAAAGCTTTTAAAAAAAGCAACATTTTAACTTTTTTGTGATTTTTTCTTTTTTAAAAAAAAAAATATTATCAAACACATAGGTACAACTAAAAATTAAGAAAAGATTCTAAGAAGAAAATGAGATAAAGTTTTCTGAGAGAACTCAAACCCCTATGTGTTAGTACAATTAAATATTAAGGGAAAGGGGCCTCTTCAATTGCAGGAGCTAACAGTGTTAAAGAGCATAATTAATGATTTAATTAAGAAAAAATTACATAGGTGCCAAATTGAAAATTAAGTGAAACTATAGATACCTGAAAAAATATTTCCCTAAATATTAAATAAAGGAGATAAAGCAAATCAAAATTCTATATTTATAACTAGATCATGTCCATAAACTACATTTTATATTTAGAAGTGGATCGAGTATGTTCTATTACAATTACAATATTTCCATTCCAATTATTGATACATATATTAATTGAATTGATGATTATTATTTTGAAATAAAGATAAAAACAAAATTCACTCCTAGTCATTAATGAATATTAATTAATAGTAGTAAAATGTATGTTTCAAAAGACCGAAGGAGGAGGGTTTGACCTAATTCAGGATAAAAGAAACGCGGGAAGAAACAAAGGAGTACCTAACTGTCTAAGTGGTATGGTAGTTGGACATAACTAACTAACACAGTCAGAGTTCCCTCTCACGACTGGAGAGTGGGTACCTGCTTTTTCCAATATGCTTTTTTTTTTTTTTTTTTTTTTTTGCTCAAAATCCAATATGCTCTTTCTTCTCAATCGATTTCCCATCACTGACATTTTTTCCACATTCCAATTCCTTTTTCTTCTTCTCCTTCTTCTCTCGTACAATCCCACATGCTTCCTCGTTCTATCAGACAAAGCCTTATCCAAAAATCCAATGATCCTCACAGACAACGCTTTCCCCTCTCCGTTTTCGGATTTTTCAAACGCCTCTTCTCTGCAAGTATGATTTGCCCCTTCTTCTCTGTTCTTTTAGTTCCTCTTTTTGATTCCTTCTTCTCTCGTTGTTTGGATTTTGTGTGGAATGACAAGATTGAAGTCAACGAGAAAGAAGCACATTCTTTAATCTTTTCACATTTTTCTTTGAATTTAAACCTATTATTGTGTTTGCTTGCAGAGAAAGCTGATGGGGGCTCAAGGACGGAGGAAGAAGAAAGAGTTTACTCATGGTTATATACTTTGGCTCGCTCTGATAGAAACTTGGTCTTCGAGTACGTTCGTTCAACCGAAAGAGGTAGGTACATGTTGAATTTCGTGTGATTCACATTTCAATTGACCTCTAGTCTTGTTTGTAATTTAATCCAATTTAGCTGCTCAATTGAAGAAGTTGTTTGGTTGTGGTGCAACACAGGCTTAAGTTTCACCGAAGCGGAGAGGCGACTGAAGGAAAATGGACCAAATGTTCTTTATGAACATACTTATCCAAAATGGTGGCATCTTCTATGGAGTGCACTTTTTCATCCTTTTAATATCATTCTGATTTTCTTGTCAAGCTTGTCCTTCATAACCGATGATATTGGAAATGGTTGTATCATGCTCACGCTTGTTTTTATCAGTGTTACCCTTCGTTTCTGTCAGGTGATTTTCTTCTACATTCATTTGTTGGTCGAATTCTTTCTTTCTACTTGTTCTTGAATTCCTACTTTTTCTCTTGTAGGAGTACAGCAGTTCAAAAGCAGCCATGAAGCTTTCGGAATTTCTGAGATGCCCAATAAAAGTTCAAAGATGTGCAGGTAGATTTGTTCAACAAGAATTAGTAGTTCAGGTTGATCAGAGGGATATAGTTCCTGGTGACATTGTTATTTTTGAACCTGGCGACCTCTTTCCTGGAGATGTCAGATTGTTATCTTCAAAGAATCTTGTTGTAAGGTATTTCAACTGGGATTTTTTTCCCCATTCTTTTATAGTGATAAGTTGTGTCAGGGCTTGTGGCCCACATGACAATAAGCACCTCTCTTAAGACTTTCTTATGCGTGAGTTTGTGAGTTCAAGCCCTTCCTTGATTCGTTGTTGATAGAGCACAATGATGTTGTGTAGCCAACTCCATCTAGTGGGATAAGGCTTTTAGTAGTAGTCTTACTAGTTGTTGTTTTATAGTGATAAGTTGTTTCAATGAATTTCCTTCTGTTTTTAACAGCCAGTCCTCACTGACCGGGGAATCTTGGACGACTGATAAAACTGCCGATGTCAGAGAAAGTCTCAGCACTCCTTTGTTAGATTTAAAGAACATTTGTTTCATGGTGAGTAAGTGTAATTCATTTGTGCTGTTTCAAAGGAAAATTTATGTCTAAACAAAAACTAAGCAGCTGTATGAATATTGAATAGTTTGCATAATCAATGAAGCATATAGAAATTTATTTGCATCCTTTGATGAGGAAAATTTCCTTGAAAACTTAAGCAGCCATATATCAGGACAGAAAACATGGCATTGCATTGAACTAATAAGAATCTCAATCTCATTTATAATTATAGTCTTTAATCTAAAATACATATATTGTATAGGAAGCCAGTTTGTGTATTTCATCTTATGAGTAATGCTCTAATTTGAAGCATTTGGTTTCTATTGGACTTTGTTTTACCATTTTTTCTTATTTTTGTTGTTTAATTCAGTTTAGGCTTGCAGTACCCACAGATTTTATATATTTCTTTTGCATATGACAGAACTTCCCGGGCAATGCACAAGATAGAATTCAAGTGAATTACAACTTTCTTTTGGAAATTACAGGTTTATGGCCATTATAGTACGCAAATGTGGAAATTTTGAAGTATATTTGCTTCACAGTGGATGATCCAATTACTGTCATTGTTTTGCTTCAAAGGAAACTTTAGCTTCAACAATGACTTCATTAGGTTCCTTAGTTTCCTAAACTCAACCATAAATAAAAGGATCTAAATTTGCATCAGATTTCCCATGTTGTTAAATATTGTATGGCCTTTGATGTTTAAGATTTTAATGTCCAAAAGTAGTTTGTCAGATTGTAAGTGAGAACTGACTGGCTTATAACTAAATGACAGGGCACAAACGTGGTATCTGGAAGTGGGACAGGCCTGGTTATATCAACAGGATCAAAGACATACATGAACACTATGTTCTCAAAGATTGGGAAGAAGAAGCCACCTGATGAATTTGAATATGGCCTAAGGTGGATATTTTATGTGCTTGTGGCTATCATGTTGGTGGTAGTGACAGTCATATTTGTAACAGATTACTCTACCTCTGATAATTTGAGCAATAGTATCATTTTTGTCATCTCTGTGGCATCTGCCCTTACTCCTCAAATGCTCCCCCTCATCATCAACACTTGCCTTGCAAAAGGAGCTCTCGCCATGGCTCGAGACCGATGTATAGTCAAAAGCTTAGCATCGATTCGCCAGATGGGATCCATGTAAGTTTGTTTGCATCAGTTTTATTTTGTTCGTGTCAGAAAACAAAGAAAGTGGGGAGAGAAACGTACCGGATCCTGTCTCACGTAGGGTCTAGACGAGTAGAGTCTGGTTTAGACTACTAGAGCATAAACTGTACTGACACAACATATGCACCACACAAGAGGGAGAGAAAGAGAGATAACAAAAAACTTCAATGACTGGGGCAAGGAATAACTAAGGGAGGAACCCCCTATTTACAGCGTCAAGTTGACGATATTTTATGAAGGTGAAATCTCTCTCATTTATTAGTAAACGTTTCCTTCTTCCACCTCAGTTCACTCAATGAATCAAATGCTGATTTGATCTCTTTATTGAATCATGAAGGTTTCCCATTTCCTAATCAAATAGTCCGCCCATCAAAAGCAAGCCCGAGTGCCCAATGTCCTGCTGTTTGAAGTTGGCAAATTTTTTTGATATTTACTTTAATTATTTTGTTACAGGGATATCCTTTGTATTGACAAGACAGGTACACTGACAATGAACCGTGCCATTATGGTAAATCATTTTGACTGCCAGGGGATAATGCAAGAGAAAGTTCTACGCTTTGCGTTCCTCAATTCTTACTTCAAGACAGATCAGAAGTATCCTCTGGATGATGCCATATTGGCTTTTGTATATTCCAATGGATTCAGATTCCAGCCCTCGAAATGGACTAAAATAGATGAGATTCCTTTTGATTTCGTACGTAGAAGAGTATCTGTCATCATAGAAACAGAGTCGCCTAGTGAAGACAGACAATCTCAGTTATTTGGCAGGTTCATGGTAACTAAAGGGGCATTGGAGGAAGTATTGAGAGTTTGTTCTTTCATTGAGAATTTCAATAACAATGAAGTTTCCGAGTTGTCTTCAGATGATTATGACAGAATTTTAGCCTTGGCTGAAGGATTGAGCAATGAGGGATTAAGAATTATAGGAGTAGCTATCAAGAAGCTAGAAATGGTGCGTCTTCTATTCTCTTATTTGTCTCATTCTCAACATCTTCTTTTTCCCCTTATAAATCATCTGATATTCAGCACTATCAACTCATTCATAATCAAGTTAGGTCGACCCTAATAAGAGAGAAGCTCTTCCAATACTACCTTTAGTCCTTAATATAAGATCTCACTCATAGTGCAATCTGCACTACGAGCAAGATCTTATATTAAGGACCGGTGGTAGTATGATCTTTCTAATGCACAATATTCAAACTTTTGCCTTACTGAAGGAATACTGAGTCACTTACCATTAAAACATCTGCTTGAATCAACTACAATTGAAAGAAGGGTTACACATTATATGGGTATTTGGTTTAGCTTATTTTAAGTGATTTTGTGTGAGGTAAATACGTAGATGAATTTTGTCTCGTGAGGCGTGAAAGTTATTTTGAAGGTTGTTATTGAGATAGACTGGGGTTGTAAACACAATATCATGGCATGAGACAAGTAATATCCTAGTATTTGAAATTGTTGTAGCTAGCTGGGCATTTAGTTTGGCAAGCTAGTTTGTTATCTTAATCATTCAACAAATGCTTTGCTCCTTCTAGCTGTGACCATTTTATTCTATCGATCTTTTTTCAGCAAACCGGTGAAACAAGTAGCGGAGGAAGTAAGACCAGTGAAGAAAATGTTGAGACAGACATGGTGTTCCTTGGTGTTATAACGTTCTATGACCCTCCCAAGGACTCGGCAGAGCAAGCACTGTGGCGTTTAGCAGAGAAAGGAGTGAAAGCAAAAGTTTTGACAGGTGACTCGCTTTCCTTAGCCATGAGGGTATGCAGAGAAGTAGGAATCAGAACCACCCATGTAATCACAGGAC
Organism: Acacia acuminata; assembly: GCA_019022655.1. Taxonomy (NCBI): domain Eukaryota; kingdom Viridiplantae; phylum Streptophyta; class Magnoliopsida; order Fabales; family Fabaceae; genus Acacia; species Acacia acuminata. Next base: position 4,297,932 of record JAFJYI010000042.1, on the reverse strand, counting down.
CTGAACTAGACCAACTAGACCAAGAAACCTTCCATGAAACTGTCCAAAGAGCCACAGTACTAGCCAGGCTCACCCCAATTCAGAAACTTCGCGTCGTCCAATCCTTACAGACAATAGGAAACCATGTTGTCGGGTTCTTGGGAGATGGTATTAACGATTCACTCGCGCTTGATGCAGCAAATGTAAGCATCTCAGTGGACTCAGGCGTCGCAATTGCCAAAGACATGGCAGATATTATACTGCTTGAGAAGGATCTTAATGTTCTTGTTGCAGGAGTAGAACATGGGAGACTAACTTTTGGGAACACAATGAAGTACATTAAAACATCAGTTATTGCAAACATAGGAGGTGTTCTTTCACTGCTCATAGCCACCTTGATGCTTAAATTCGAGCCGGTTACTTCGAGGCAGCTTCTTACACAGAACTTCCTGTATAGTGTAGGACAGATAGCTATCCCATGGGACAAAATGGAGGAAGATTATGAGAAGACTCCTAAGAAATGGGCAGAAAGAGGGTTACCTATGTTCATACTGTGGAACAATCCTGTGTGTACTCTATGTGATGTTGGGACTCTCTTGTTTATTTTTTACTATTACAAGGCTTTTGGGGATCAAAAGTTTTGCCATTCAGCTTGGTTCGTTGAAGGGTTGCTGATGCAGACTCTGATTATTCACTTGGTACGTACTGAGAAAATTCCATTTGTACAGGACGTTGCTTCTTGGCCTGTGATTTGTTCCTCTGTTGTGATTTCTGCTATTGGGATTGCTCTTCCGTTTACACCCATTGGAAGAGTCATGGGATTAACTAGTCTGCCTCTGTCTTATTTTGGGTTTTTGGTTGTTCTGTTTCTGGTTTATTTTACTGTTGGTCAGGTGGTCAAGAGACTTTACATTTTGGTTTATAAAAGATGGCTTTGACTATCAACAAGATTGAGATTTTTTTTGTAGCCCCCATTCATATCCTGTGTGATATTTCCACAAGATTGTGTTGTGAAGTCCGAATGGGAAAAAATAAAGAAAAAGGAAAAGGAAAAAGAGCTAATTTTTTATATTGCTTTTGTATTACTCCCTCTCATCCCTATTATAAGTCACTTCCATTTAATTTATGTGAATCAAGGAATAACCATTAACTCATTAAATATGTATTAAATAGATTTTTAAAAAAATCATTTTTTACCTCATTTAAGTATTAATTACTGACTGTATCGGGGAAAAAAAAGGGTATTGATTACTGAAACAAAATTTACAAATAAGTATTAGTAGAACATGTCTTCTTATAATAAAGACAAGAAGGAGTATTAGTTTACCAAACTTCTCTCTTGGACACGTTAAGGAGATTAAGACATCTATCAAAGTGGCGTATAAACTGGGAAGACAGGACTATGCTTTCTACTGTGAAGAGACAACTGTACTTATAGAGACTTGGATTGAAATTAACAATTTAGTTTTAATTTTCTTAAAAATATAAACTTAAAAGGGAAAATTGGGTGGAAAGTCCCCCATTAAAAGTTTTATTGGCCTCACCAATAGGATTTTTAATGAAAAACTTTTCCACAATTTTCTTTAGTTCTTAATTTCTTTTTATAAGTTCATTTGTAGAAGAAATTTTTGCCCTCATTATAAGTTCACTTAGATGTTATTAATGATTGCTTTTAAATTTTACCATTATTTAATTCTCTTTAGTAAAAAAATACTTGTAAGATAATTAATGCTTATTTTCTAATTTTGTCAATGTAATTAAAATTCATTTTCATTTTTGCCCACACATTTTCCAATAAGGGTATAAGTGAGGAAAAAAAATTCAATTTATGACATTTAATGAGTTAATTGTCACTTTTTATTTCATATAAATTAGTTAAAGTGCCTTATATTATCAACTAGAAGAAAAAAGGAAAAACTTGAACTTTTTTATCAATTTAAATCATATTTAATAACTTAACTGAATGATAAAATGAGAATTAATTTACAATTTTAAATAAAATTGTAATGAACACAAGAGTGGTACTACAGCAGTGGAGATGAAATGGAGAACAGAGTCACATTCCGTATGATGACTAGAATTTCTCATGACTATATGAAGCAAAACTGAAACACATCTCCTCTGAGTTATTATGAAGGGAACACAGATAAATATATACATAACTACCTGGAAAAAGTTGGACAAACTAACATCCACCCAACTAACTTTTATCCAGTTTCATGCATCTTAAAACACCAACCACCAATTGTAATTTCAAGGATATGGTGGCTCAATCTACAATGCAAACTGATTCTACTACAGTACTACTTAACAAAGGAGAAACAGTTGAGCTCTGGCTCTGTACTCTGATTTCTGCCTTCTCTGTATGGAGAACAAAAATTAAACTCAACCAAAGCATATGATGTATGATTCATTGAGTGCTGTGTGTGTGGGCGCGTGTGTGTTTATGGCATGGAGAAGATAAAACTTGGAGTGTTTCAATCTTAAAAGGAGTGTAGAGAATACGAATTCAGCTCCTGAGTTGGTGCTTCAAATGTAGGAGGAGGATAAGAATGAACTGAAACTGATCTCCGCACTCTATTCATCTTGTCACAATTTCCCAAATTCTTATCTGAAACTTCACCATCTGCTCCATCTTCAATAGCCACAATCCCAGAATCATCATCTTCTTCTTCAACCCTCAATTGATTACTCTGTCCTTCTCCGACTTGAGAACTATCAACCCTACCACTACCACCCGAGTTCTCCGCACGGATCTCGCCGACGACCTCAAGTTCAGGCACCGTCACGGCAGTTACCTCTCTCCCGGAAGTTTCACGAACAATCGGAGCTCGACACAAGGGGCAATTCTTCCGCGATCTCAGCCAAGTATCGATGCATTCAACGTGAAAAGCGTGGGTACATTTAGGTAAGATTCGGAGGCTATCGTCTTCTTGAAATTCACCTAAACACACAGAACATTCCGTTCCTTCAATTAACCCATCGTCTTTTCTGTATTTGAAGATTGCGATTGAATCAATAACGGATTGCTGAAGACCGATGGTGTTGATAAACCAGATCGGATGCATAATTGGTGGTCCATCGTCGTCATCGGAGAACGCAGAATCGCCGCGAATATCAAACAGAATCGGTGAGTTGATTCTCCTATTGAAATATCTGCTCGAGAAGTAGTATCTTCCTATAAATTTTAGCACGACAAAGAGAAGGAGAAGCAGAGCAATTATGGAAGCTATGGAGGTCATCACGACTCGAAGCACAGAGATTTGATCACCGCCGTGGCCAAAGCCGGAGAATGTCCAAGTGGCGGGCATCGGAAGCAACGTCGGCGATGGAAGAGGGGAAGGAATTGGACTGCATTTTCTCCCACAAGCCATGGAAGTATCAGTTGAATAGTAAAAACTGTGGCAGTTACGGAGAAACAGAGGAAGAGGAAGAAGAGAAAGATCAGTCATAAAACTTTGAACTCAGTAGTGAAGAAGAAAAATTGAATATGAAACCACCAAACAATAAACATAATGGGAACATGGAAATTTATCTTTTTTTTTTTTTTTTTGCTCGAGGAACATGGAAATTTATGGAAGGGGATTTCCTCAGAAGCGTCTGTCTCATCCCTCAGAAAACCGTCCAAAATGAATCTAACTACTAGAGAAGGATTTTTAAAATTTTTATATGTACAAAGCATGCGGTGTTTTTACCGTGGGTTTTGACATTGATAATTCTACCTTAGATCAACTTTTTGGACGGCTGATCAAAGATATCTTGAGGATAATACGAGAGAAGTGATACTTAAGAGAATCCGGACCCAGAAATTTATCGGAAGCTTAGTTTCCGCTACAGATTGATAGGGATGAGAATGGAAGTAATTTGGGAATTTCTGGAGTCCCTTTCAAGAATTCATGCTCATGCTAAGCTCTCCCGACTTATCAATCTAGTTCGTCTAAATCTAATTTTGGATGGTATAAATTTAAGTTTTTTTAAAATGATGATATTTTAAATAAAAAAATTAATTTTTTTAAAAAATAATAATTAAAAAATTATCTTTATTTTAGATTCTATAACTATTAAAATAATTTTTATTAAAAATATAGATTTTTAAAAACTTAAATCTAAACCGTCCAAATTACAAATCTAGTAAGTTAGAAAGTTAAGTATCACTGAAATCCTATTGGCTCAATTCATGTTGCGTAGGAGACTAATAAGAGCATTTTTCCTTCTTTTCCACAGCTACAATCTAAGTCAATGGACTTTAATGGAGTCGTCTCCGCGTTATTTTTCACTTTAGTTCCTTTAATGTTAAAAAAGAAGTCAGAATATTATTGTCAAATTTGTGAGTTTTTTTTTTCTAAAACTATTATTTTTATGTTTCTAACTGATAAAATTGTATTAAATTATTTATGCTATTTTTTTATTGGATTATGTTTAGTGACTTTATATGAATTTCGTACAAATTTTTTTGTTAAGTATGATAAATTATAAATGTTATTTGATTTAATTTTAATTATATGAATTTAAACTAAATCATTTTCTCTTATCTTTGAAATTTCAGGCCGCCTTAAAGCAAGCTGAGTTGTAATTTGCGGAGTATTAAAATAGATAAAAAATCTGGTTACCCATTAAACTACTAGTCTTGGGTCTTCTCTATTCATTCAATCGTGGGATCAGATGTAATTAATTTTTTTTTGTAGAAGATGTAGTTATAATTAAATTATTACTTATTAGGTTGCAAGGGTTCTTATGAGTAAAGCTGGGTAGGGCGTAACCATTGCCCGATGTCCAAACCCAAAAGATAAATGGGCAGCCTTTTACAGCACATTGTCCAAGTAATTTTGGATAATTACGAAAAGAATTATGTAAATTTGAAAGATAAAACTAGATCAAAATACTACATTTAGAACCAAAATAAACAACTCAACTAGCTTATGCATTTAGGCCGGGAGTATTTTATATAAGGGAGAAAATAATAACAAAAATGTTTTTTAAAAAAAAAATCATAAACAAAGAATAATAAAATTGAAAAATTACGTGATTTAAAATATCTAATGTACATACTTGTAATCTATAGTTTTATAATAATTTAATAATCATCTTTTTTGCCCGAATATTTAATAATAACTTGTTTGCTAGTCTTCCTGTTTAATGCTAGTTAGATGAAAATCATTAAATATCATAGCTTAGAAAATATTTAAAATTTTAAATTTTCAGAAAAAAAATAAAATTAAATAAAATTAAAAAATAATATCAATTAGGATATTTTTTCTCAAAAATGTTTTTTGCATTCCTACAGGTTTGAACTCAAGAAATTACGCTTTAAATAGCCAAAACCCCCTTCTAGGCAAAGGAATATTAATCCTATTAGCTGAATTGCACCATGGGCATTTTATTTTCATTTCCACTAATTTTTAGTTGATTTCGCCCGCTATGGTCCCGTCATTTTCCAGGCCAACGTGTTTGATGTTTTTCACACAGTCGGTCAATATATGAAAGTCTAGAGACGTTATCGGTACTAAACCAATTTGGTTCCTGTACAATTCAACAATAAATTTACATAATTATTCAAAGAGAAATCTTGAAAGGGTATAGACTAACATCTCAAAAGGGTCTGTAAATAGTTTATCATGGTTGGTAGAGTCAGTTTTGCAAGGTGGGGGTAAAAATAGACCGCAAAAAGTGAGATTGAATGGCCCATACACGCAAAGCGACATGTACTTTCCTCAAAGAAATCCAATCAGTGCAATTCATTTCTGGCATGATGCAGCACTGTGATGCTGCAGATGCAGATTTCCCTTGGGGATCACCTGGTTTACCACAAACCAACATACAAACATGCAAAAATTGCAGGAATAAAGGGGAAAGCATTTTAAGTGTTTGTTTGGATCAACTTATTTTAAGTGATTTTACGGTAAATACTTATGTTATGTGCTTCCAAACACGTACTAAACTTGAAGATGTGAGAGTGTTGGAACAGGCTGTACAGCAGACCCATATACTATACAAGAGCTTAAATTAGCTATACAAATATTACCTCAGTATATGTATTATGTACATGACTAAACCAGCTATGTAAGGAGATTGAGGAGACAAAGGGCAATTTAAATGATAGCCAAGTGTATAGTGCTCAAATGGTTATAACAATCCTCACTAGTTCCAAAGAAATCCAAGCAAACCCAGCACACATGCTTCCCACACTTGCACTCAATGTGGTTGCACCCTTCTCCCTTCTCAATTGTATAGCCACATGCAGGACAGGTCTTGACATGGTCTTTCCCCTTGCACCATTCCTTGAGGGATGAGTCTGGATCCTCCTTGAACTCCTTGTATCTCTCACATGAAATGTATGGATGATACTCCAAGTGGCACCTCGTACACGTCTCTGCATAACATGCCCCACAGACGAATGGCTCACCAGCTGCCTCAGGACTAGCTACCCGGTAAATGGAGGGGCAATCAGGAGATGGGCAAAACCTGTACTTGCCCACACTAGAAGCTACAAAAGCTCCCAATGAGGCTCTAAAAAGTTCCTCCAACTTCTCGTTAGATAAAAGAGCTTTCAAATCTACAAGCAGAATGGGATCCCCGCAGCCCTCATGCGTGCAGCGTATAGGGAAACCACCTTGGTTTCTTATAGCAGATTCACACTGCTCCACCAGGCACATGCGACAGAACAGATGACCGCAGTTTTCGAGCTGATAACCATCCTCCACCTCACACAAGCAAATCGGGCAGTCCAGTCCAGTTCTGAGTCTCTCAACCAAATGGTTACTTGAACAAGCAATCTCATGTATTAATTCCTCTACTTTTGGTTTCAACTCCATTTTACCACGAACATAGATTATCTGTCGTCGTGTGTTGAGAGTAAAATCAGCCTCTGGTATCTTCTCTTTCAGGCCCTGGAGATCTGGCCCAAAATTCTTAACCACTTGCTTCATCAAATCAGGAGGTAAGTCTCTCCCTCGGAGGTGGACTTTTAACTGCTTGCTTTCATGGAGAGTGAGTAAAGACTGAATTAGCTTCTGCTGGGCCAACTCAATCTTCTCCGGGGAACCACATACCCGCAAAGTCAGGTTGTGCCGGTCAAAAAGAATGAATGTTGCCGTCTCCTGCTGTACTGAGTTTTTAAGATTAATGCCATCTCTGGACAATAGCTGTTGGAAAACCGGAGGAGAGAGATTCACATGGACAATGGTTTTCCCCCTTGTGAGTTCTTCAAGAGGTCTCCTAACCTCTGCCACTGTCTTTGTGGCATTAGCTGTTAGTTTGATACGATAGGAACCATTAGCAGTCATTTCTAGGTTCCACTCAAGACCTTTAAACATAAAAGTTCTTGTTAGCACTCATCTCACAATAAGAAATATATTTAAATGTGCAGTATACTTAAATAATTTGACTGTGTAAACAGGCTTCCAACAATCCATGTGAGTCTTACAAAAATAAAACTGCAAGAGTGTACTTAGATCTTTTTCTGGTACAATTTCCATTTCGTATGCAATAATTTTTTCAACCATATACTACAATATGCCTCACATTAAAGTCTCATGAGACTCAGTTACTGGAAATGAAATGGAATTAATAAAAGCTTTCGCAAACATAACCTCCAGTTGCACAGCCACAAACTATTCAGAAGAAGAATATAAAGAGCAGGAGGACCCCATAAGCAAAATAAATGAATCACTTGTGTTCCTTCCTATTTTCCCCAAATATTCCAACGTGCATCTCAGCACAATAACTATAAGAACAAAAATGATTCTCAACAGAAATTGGGAATAACTTTGAAGAATAAAATGGTGAGAATAAGCATAACTGCATAAGATATAATCAGATTATTAATCTTCACCTCAAAAAGTGAACCAGGGAATGCAGCCACGTAGATTTGGTATAGAAAGAATAGATATACGCATTAAAATAAAAAATAAACAAAAAGAAGTTACAAGTGATGTACCCTTTATACAGCTAAAGCTAGCAAGTAACTTGTGCAGTGGTTCCTTAATCACACGATAAACAGGAAAAGGGAATGTCAAGGAGCTATGAAACAAATGCTGGCACTTTATCTTCTGCCAAGAAAGACAACCAGGCAATGCTTTCCCTTCAATTTGCTCCAAAGCCTTTGCTGCCTCCAAATGTAATCTTCCATCAAAAGTGATCAAAGCTCTCATGAAGGCATCCTTCGGCTCAGGTGGATACACCTGAACACGGCAAGAAGAAGTGTGGGGGTGCCTTTTAGGCATAAAGGGAGAAATTTCTTTTAGGAGCGCCTCCTCACAAGCATTGCATGGGGGATTCTCAACAGCACCTCCTCTCACCAAGAAAAAATCCAAAATCCTCCTACTTGTAGCAGTTCTTAGTACATCTAAAATTTCAGCTTCTGAGAGTTCTTTATGAAGTCCACCAATCACAATACAATCCAAGCTCCTTCTGCTAGCTTCACAACGAACATACCTCCCTCCTATTGCAAGGTTATAGAAATCTTTTAACATCAACTGAACATCCTTTATTTCACATTTAAGAATGCCAAATCCCTTGCTAAATCTACGAGGCCAGCATAATTTGGCTTTAACAGCAGGGAATGAAAATGTTTTATCCCCTCCACTAGTTACCTGTGAATGAACTATTTTCAGGGGTGAGCCTTGAAACTCCTCTCCATCTAGCTCAGTAGCTCTTTTGGCTGCAGCAGGGGAGAGAAATGATATCCTGCCCCACTTCTCTTTATCTTCAACATCCTGACCTACATTTGTAAACTTGTGCACAGAACAGATACAACCTGCGGAATTCTTTTCGAGGAACATCAAAAGTTCCTTATCACTAGATGCACTTATATTTGGAATACATACATCAACACTCAAGCATTGGTTTTCAACTTCCAAATGCTTTATCTCAGCACCAGATCCAAACAAAGCTACTGGTGATGATACCCCAGGCCCATGATACAAACATTTCTCCAAGCATTCAGTACGCAGCCACTTTTCCTCATATTCCAGAGCTTCATTAACCATTGCAATGGCCAATTCCATGTCACCTGAGGAGGCATAAAGCTGAATTTCATTGTCGTCAACATTGACTTCAATGAAGATACGTTCATCCCTGCAAGCTGTTCTTATGCGTGACGCAAGACCAAACAAATTACAGTTTCCTTTCCCACAAAACCTCTTGAGCAGAATACAGCCAAGACCAGTCCACATCTTCATTTGCAATTTCTTTCTTTCCATCAGAAATACATCAAACAATGGAGGAGGATCAAGGGTGCATATTGATTCAAAGTCAAAAGAACTCACACAGACCAAATATTGACTCGAAGCAGAGAGTATCTCACCAAAAACAACCCAGCTAGGTTTCTCAGAGAACACTAGCAACGAACAAGATGGATGCAGTTGAACAAGCTGCCCAGTTAATGCTACTTCATAACCATGTTGAAGGCATCCAGAGTACATGGCTACATTCTCAGAAAGTGAGGACAGTATAGCCTTTTTAAGATACTTATCACAATCAGAAGAGTTGTGAGGATCCCAACGCCAATAGCTCGGAGTAACAACATCAAGTTCATACTCAAGGCAAGATTCCAAATCCTTAATGGTGTCTTGGCATCTCCTCATGGACTTGGCATTAATACTGTTTTCCCAACACCATTTGTTTTTCCTCTCTCGGGGCAAAGCTTCCCATTCCTTGTACACAGATAGAAGAGTAAAGAGGTCACCATCACAATGGCAAAACTGCACCTTACGACAATCAGATCTCTGTTTATCATCTTCATTTCCTACTCTACAAAAGATGCTACTGGCATTGGCCATCACTGCTGCAAGAGTAAGACCTTCTTTGACCATACTATACTGGCAACAAGAAAGAATAAGTTTGCCAAGCCTAGGCTCAACACCCATTTTTACCAAGTACCTACCTTCTTCAGTTAATTCATAATTATTGTTGTTCAATCTAATTGCTCCTAATTGACTTAGATTCCTCAAAGCCATATCGATAGCACTAGGACTCGGAGCATCAACATAATCAAAATCCAGCACATTCTTCACCCCCAAGGCAAGTATCCTCAACACTGCTACACCAAGATGAACTCGTCGAATCTCAGGTTCTTGATTTGGTGCCATAGAATTATAATCAAATTCTGAGTAGAGTCTATAGCACCTACCAGGCTCAGTCCTCCCAGCACGACCAGCCCGTTGATTGGCAGAACTTTGGCTGATCCAGCAAACTTTAAGCACATTCATTCCACTGCCTGGTTCATATCTACTATCTTTAACAAACCCAGGATCAATGACATACTTGACACCAGGAATAGTAAGCGATGTCTCAGCAAGATTAGTTGCAAAGATCACCTTTCTTTTTAAAGGGACGTCCTGGAAAACACATAACTGCTCTTCAGGTGAAAGCTTGCCATGTAAGGGCAAAGCAACAGCAGAGAGAGCATCAAACTTTTCACAAGCCCATTCTACTTCCATCTGTGAGGTCAAAAAGGCAAGAATTGTTCCCTCTTTCTCTGTTCTGTGAACTTCAGTTGCCATTCTCACTACATCAGAGGCATATGAAGCAACAATGGTAGGACCAGAGTGTCCAGCATATGCAGAAGGAACGTATCTCACATCAACCGGAAAGTTTCTCCCTACCACATGAAATATTCCACAGCCATAAAAGTAATCAGATAGCTGCTTCGCATCAGCCGTAGCAGACATAATGATAAGCCGCATCTCAACCCTCCTACAGAGCAAACTCTTAATCAATGCCAACAGCAGATCTGTATTTAGGCTCCTTTCATGAGCCTCATCAATTATGAGGCAAGAGATCCCAGACAAATTATCATCACTCATGTACTGCTGCAATAGACAGTTGTCTGTCATGAATATTATTCCAGAATTGAACTTATTTGAGGATGAAAATGTTGGATAAAACTTAATTGGATTGTCTTCATAGCATCCACTACTTTCTTCCTGTACCCTCAATGCCAATGACCTGGCAGCAATCTTCCGAGGCTGAGTGCATATAATGGATTCACTAGCACCAATGCCTGAATCAGCAAGAAACTGTACCAACTGTGTACTCTTACCAGAACCAGTCTCTCCAACTAAGACCATTATCTGTGTGCATATATACTATAGTTAGAAGAACAATCAAAACAATGTCTAAATAGGGCCAGAATCCAGATAATATATTAAATCACAATAAAAATTGAATTTGTTTGGCCCAAACCAAAATCACTATAACCCTGGACAAAGAGAAAAGAGCAAGGCCAATATTGAAGTATCCCTTTGCATCTGACTAGAATGCGTCATTCTCTCACAATAGTCTGCAGTCTGCAATAAGCTTGCAAAGTGCAAACCAATTATCCCTTGAGCTGTTTTTCATAATAGTGAAAATAATTAACTATTCAATTATCGCCTTAGCTCTCCATTAATCAAATACATGAAAAAAATTTCCTAACGCCAGACTGATAAAAGCAGAGCTTAACTATCCCTCCCCACCCCCCCCCCCCCCCCACCCCAAAAAAAAAAAAAAAAAAAAAAGACAAAAAACGGACGCTGTGTCCGTTGGACTCACGCCCTCGTATGACAATCCTCTCCAGTCAACAATGAACAAAAAGGGGTCAAATTGAAAAGCCTTAAAAAACCCAAATTTCAAGTTACAGTGATGGCACGAAAGAGACGCCCTCCACAGAAATTAAAACTTCAATCATTCCCAGTATGCATATAGAGGATCAAGCAGCTGGATAATGCGAACCACAGACCAGAATTCAAAAGAGAAGAGAAAACATACTTTCAAATTTACATACAAGGTACCTGTTGAGAATGTATTTCCTGAAGAATATCCCTCCGGTAAGCATAAATGGGTAATCCCTCCTCAAGTCTGCGACGCTCCCGCATTATCATCCTATGTATACGCCTCCAATCCGAAGTTTCATCCAACTTCAATTTTCGGAAAACAGAGATACCATCCTCATCCACCTTGCTGTCCTCGAGATGCCGCAATATACACTCCATGGCGGACTGGAACTCTTTTATTCTCCTTTCAATCAACGTTTTCTCTGAATCTAGCCCTTTTCTCTTTTCTCGGAGACCGTCCAACGCGCCGAATGACTTCGGTCTCCTGAGTAAATACGTTAAGTGCTCAATTTCCTTCGAGGCACGCTCACTTTCCTCACGCCATCTCTTGACTTCCTTGCCTTCCATTAAGCCCTTCACATGACTAGCAAAAATAATCCGAAGTCGGTCACGCAGCTCGTCCATGTCGGAAGGCACGAGAACATGCGATTTGAGCTCTGGAGTAAAGCCATGAACTTCATTGAGACAAAACTCCCAAAAGAAAACGAAGGCCTCGAGCGCGTCGCACCACTGAAAAAAATTAAGGCGAGCGGCAACGTAATCACCAGGGAAAACACTGGAACTTTCGGGCTTGGACTTACATTTTGCGATCAAGTCCACGACATCCGCCCTGGTGAAATCACGGCGGGCAGAGCGCAGCAAAACGACGAAATTAGGTCGACGTGCGTGAGGAAAGTTTTCCGGTGGACGGTCCAGACGATGGTTGGGGCGAAATTCTGGTTTCCAGGGGGGACGAAAATTGGAGGGAGGGTGAGAATTTCGATGAAATTCCGGGTTTCGCGGGAAACCCATATGGTTAATGGGTCGATAGGCTTTCCTCATGGCATGGAGAACGAAGCAGAAACCCTAGAAAAGAAGAAATTGTTCAGAGTGCAGGAGTCAAGAGTGAGTGAGTCTGCGAGAGAGACTGTTGAAGGAGGAGAAAAACGATGTGAGAAAGCGTATCAATTAAGAAGACGAAGGCTTTGCTAGAAAGAAAGAAAGAAAAAAAAGAAAGGAAAAAATAAAAAAAAAGAAGAAGACGAAGTCGATGCTTCGATATTTGAAAGCATATCGGAGTAGGAATTAATTACTCCTATGCACGGTAGAGTACCCTGCTTGGCAGGCTTTTTAACTGTCACCCTATAATAACCAGTAAAAACAATTACTCAAATGCTGTGGTACGTTGGACCCGGATTGCCTCCTTTTCTCTTTCCCTCAATCCCTGTCACCCTATAATCCAACGGTCCAGTAAAAACAATTTTGTCTTTTTCAAAAAGACAAAAGTAAAAAAAAAAAAAAAAAAAAAATTTTAATCTGCTGTGGTACGTTTGGTGGTAATGAGGGCAGGGAGAGGGAAGGGAGGATATCCGGGTATAAGGGCAGGGAAGGGGAGAAAAGGGGAGGGAAAAAATTTTGGAAGGACATTTACTATTTTGTCAATAATGAAGAGAATATTTTCTTTTATTGTGAATATATTTTAGGAATATTGAAAATTATCTATAGGTAATTTTGTAAAGATGAGAGAAAAGTTTTCTCTCTCCACTTTCCCTCCCCTCCCCTCTCATTCCCTCAAACCAAACATAAGGGGTGAGCAAATCAAAACCAAAACCGAAAACCAAACCAAATAATTCGGTTTTTAGTTTTTTCGGTTCGGTGTTTTCGATTTTTTGGTTCGGTTCATTTTTTAAACTAACTTGATTCGGTGTTCGGTTCGGTTTTTTCAATTTTATTTCGGTTAAAACCGAAATTTTTCATTGCATTGGAGGCAAATGTTGACATATAGTAAATGCAATGTAGATATCTTTGTAAGTAATTTTTTATTATCTTTATATTTTGTTAATATTTATTAGATTATTTTTCATACGAGTGAAAATCGATATATACCAGGTGCTCCATGTAAAGTATACTATAACCAAGTTGCACCCAATAGTTAATATTGTAAATTGATTCAAAAAAAAAAAAAAAAAAAAAAAAAAAAAAAGTAGATTGGCCATATTACGTAATTAACCCAAATAAGAAGGCCCACAATAAGCCCAACCTAAGTCCAAAAACCGAATTAATTGCAAAACCGAACCGAAATATTTCGGTTTTTTCGGTTCGGTTTTGAAAATACATGTAATTCAGTTTTTTGGTTTTAACCGAAAACCGAATACTCACCCCTATAAATGCTACATGTTACTCCCTTCATTCCTTTGTACTAATAAGAATGTGGAACTGGATTCCCCGCATATCTTTGGATAGGCGGGGAGAGCTCCTCCCTTCCTCGGGCCGTCCGGATCGATCCGGACGGTCAAATCTTTTTTTTTTACTTTCTATTTTTTCAAAAAAAATTATTTTAATGGGTAAAAAATCTAAAATAAAGATAATATCTCAACTAACATTTTTTTTAAAAATGATTTTTTTTATTCAAAAAGTAGCAATTAAAAAAAAAAAACCTGGATCGTCCCGATGCTCCAAGCTCTTAGTGTTACTATCCTTTGGATAGGCACCAAAACGGTCCTAAGAATATGGTGGGAAATTTCGGTTAAAAACAATTAATGTGTTAAAATTAATAACTTTTTTTTTTTTTACTGAAATACCATTATCTATAATGACATAAAGAAAATGAGAGAATAAAAGAATTATTATAATAAAAATAATTGTAGAAGGGAGAAAATAAAAACAATAAATATGATAGAAATAATAGGTCATTAGGTTGTGAAAATTTAGTATATTATCATTAAATAGAGGTAATTAAATAAGGGTAAAATGGGAAAGTAAGAAGTAAAAAATAAGACACGCTCTGAATATTTCTTATAGTAAAAAGGAACGGAGTATGTATAGCTATTGTTGTCAAATTTGTGAGTTAACTCTCTAAATTTACGGTTTTTACGTATCTAACTTACAAAATCGAATTAAATCACTAATAAATCGTTTTTACATGTCTAACTTACACTTTTTGAATATTTCCTCTAGCCTAGTTTGGCATGATTTTCGTGTTCAATGTAAGACATTTTTTGAAAAGACATTTTTTTTCAAAAAATTCTCTCTCTTATATTTATTATTGATTTGAAATTAGACATATAAAAAATAACTTAAAAAGATTATATTATATATTTTAATAATTTATTTATCTTCTTTAATCTCTACAAGTTATATAGATATGTCTTATATGCATCATAGGAGTATTTATATTCTTATTCATTTGTAAGTGAATTAAATGAGTATAAATATCAAAAACCAGTGAGCGCAGTTGATTAATTTTTAAATAAAAATATTTTTAAGAAAATTTATAGTATTTTACATATTTAAAATTTATAACTAAAATTTTCTATTGTTTAGTATCAAGAAAGGAAATATCTGTTTTTTTTGTTTTTTTTTTTTAAAAACAACAACAACAACCAACAAATAGTTTTTCCATAGTGTTAGGATTTGTTTGGTATGAGGGCTTGTATAAGCTTAATTAAAAAAATTAAAGAAGTGGGGTTGCAAAATCTTGAAAAAGAGAAAATGTAAGATAAGAGAATAAAAAAATATTAAAAACTTTTAACCTCACCATTCTTTTTATTTTTTCAACTCAAAAATTTTGTCCTCCCTCACTTTCCTCCTTCTCCTTTCATACTAGACAAGCCCTTGAGGATAGTACTAATAAGTAGGAGTAATTGGTACAAAGGAGTAATACTTTCTCCAATCTTTAATACTCCTTCCGGTCTAATTATAAGAGCTAGTTAATTTTTTTGAAGAGATTAAGAAAGCTAATTAAATTACTTTAAAGTATTTTTATTTTTATTTTTTTTTCAAATTTATTAGTTTGACTAATAAACTAATATATAGTTTAAGAATATTTAACATATGAAATGATTAAGTAACTTATTTAGCTTCTTTAATTTCTCCAAAAAAATTAACTAGTTCTTATAATTAAGACCGGAGGTAGTATAAAATATATCTTTTTCATCAAGTAATAAAAGAGATATTTATCTAATTTGATTAAATTAAATGTTAGTTGATATAATATAGATTTTCTAAAACACCTTATCCATTTTTCTTAATTCCATTATTTATTTATTTTCTTGATTATTATAGAAGAAATATCAATAGGGGTAGATTAATAAATATAAAAGAATATCTTATATAAGATTGAAATCAATCCTTAAAATATATTCTATATTAAGTACGTACGGACGAGACTACCGATGTGGCGATGTAATAATATTTTGGGTACACAGGAGTAAAAAAAAAAGTTGGTACAAGGGAGTAATAATTAATTGGCTGATGTGGGGCTCACCAACAGTATGGGCCAGGTCAGCCCCCCATTGACTAGCTTCTCTATTGGAAATTTAGCTTAGAAACCATTGAGTGGAGTTTGTTCTTTGTACCTAAAATAGAATACACGAAGCATATAAAATTGTTTGCTCTGTGCCTTTACTATTAGAAATAAATAATTGCTGGCAAAAAATAGAAATAGATTATTAATGATTTATATTAAAGAGAGATAAATTTAAAAAAGATTGGGTAAAGGAGCGAAAATACACATGGATTTTTCCTCCGAGTGCTTGAACACCACGTGTTTTGTTTTGGACCAAAAATACACATGAATTTGTAAAACCAGAAAGCAAAAATATCACCACCGTTAGAACAGTGCTAAACTCGTTAACGCCATTTAAAATTACCAAGATACCCCAACCGAAAAAGAAAATACCCTCCCTCGAAATTGCTTGGGATTGAAAATGCGGACCTTGCAATCGATCGAACCACAAAAAATCCAAATAACAAAATTTCCGACGAACCACAAAAAGAAAATACCCTCCCTCAACAAATCGAACCACAAAAAATCCAGCTTACAAAATAATCAACAAAGATTTTGCAATCCAAATTCAAAACTGAACCCAAATCAACAAAATCATCAACCCATAAATGTAGAAAAATCGAAGAGTTCATAGTTCAACAACCAAATCATCAACCCAGAAATCAGCCCAGAAATGTAGAAAAATCGAAGAGTTCATAGTTTAACAACCACCATAGGTCACCAAATCGACAAAATAATCAACAAAGATTTTGAAATCCAAATTCAAAACTGAACCCAAATCAACAAAATCATCAACCCAGAAATGTAGAAGGAAGAATAAGAACCTAGAAGGATGTGGAGAAATCGACAGAGACATTAAATGCTTGAACAAAACCAAAGAAATCTACGAGCAACAAAAAGCAACCACAAAGAAGTGCTCAGTTTGAAGTTCGCCGGAAAACAACTCCTCGCTGAATTTTGGAGTTGAGGGTATACTTCCTGCATTGCTAGTTGTAGTGGAGGACTCCGGAGGAGCAACTGTTCGATCTTTGGTATTTTCATTTGTACGTCTATTTTCCACTGATTGCGAGTCGATCTGGAGTCTCTCACAGTCCGCCACGTCTTGCACACAAGGTCGTCGATCTCGTCCTCTCCCTCCGGCGTCCTTCTAGCAATCATCCACCGTCGATCTTGGCCGTGGCGCACAGCAAGACAACCGCCGCCGTCGATCGGAGCTAGGAGAGATAGAGGACTATCGGCCAGTAGGCACGTTCGACCTGGACGCTCACGGTCCGGCGTCCTTCGATCTCGATCGATCCGCACCGTCGATTTGGCCATGGCGAGCGAAAAAGTGGTCATCGCCGTCGATCGGAGCTAGGAGGAACAGAGGACTAGCGGCCGTGGGTCTTGAACCTCAGGAGCCAGGAGCTATCGTGATAGAGAAGGGAATGATTCGTAGCCACGGCAAGCTTAGACT
The DNA here is from genome assembly GCA_019022655.1 of Acacia acuminata. Lineage (NCBI taxonomy): Eukaryota > Viridiplantae > Streptophyta > Magnoliopsida > Fabales > Fabaceae > Acacia > Acacia acuminata. Next base: position 4,280,417 of record JAFJYI010000042.1, on the reverse strand, counting down.
GTGGAGTGATTCGATGAATGAAGAAGGGAATTCTGCACTTAGGGTTAGGGTGAAGGGCAATTAAAGAATTTTGAAAAGTTAGATTTTTTTTTTTTAAACATGGGTCCCACAAACAGAGTTAGGGTCAATTAACAGAAGTGTGTTTTTTGCTCCAACTTTGAAAACACATGTGTAGTTTTGGTACCAAAAAAAACACATGGTGCTGGGCGCTCCTGGGGGTAAAATCCATGTGTATTTTTGCTCCTTTACCCAAAAAGGTTCACCAAGTTTACAAAAATTGGAGGGAACAAAGTGAATTTAAATTCTAGGTTCCGGTGAGAACAAAAATTAGAGGGAGGGTGAGGATTTCGATGAAATTCGGGTTAGATGGTTCTGCCGGGTCATTTTCTTTTTTTTTTAAAAAAAAAAAGTCCAAAATTGGTGGGATAAGGAAATTGGCTAAAGACTCAAATGTCTTTGATGTGATGTTGGATTTGATATAAAGAAGTGAAGGAGCTTTGTCACACCCTTCCAATGATACGTCACACATCATAGCATTATAGCACAACGCAATGGCAAAACAGTTTAGGCGTAGTATACTGATAATATATTTCAAATATTGGTTATATAGTTTAAACATCATTACATAAATTTTGCTACAAATATCCCTTGACCAATCTGAAGCCGGTCCGGCACTTTCATTTTGTTGACATTTGTCGCTTTGTCTTGAAAGCCTTGTCCAATATGATGTACAATTTACAGGTAGTAATAGGGGCTGGAATCCCAAAGGATCCCAGAGTAACAGATTAATCCCAAGCACAATGTATAAACAACATATGATAGTTAACTACAATCATGAAAATAAACAATACGGCATTCAGTACATACAGTCATATAATGCACACAGTAAGTCCCGAAACATGTAGTCACATAATGCACATAGCGTTGACTGCAAAGCACACAGCAAGTTCCAGATCCACAGTGTTGAAAAAAATAACTACTGGGCCTCAAGCCCAAAACAAATAATTCCTGATTTTGAGTAATTCCATCACTAAATCCATAGTAACACTTCTCCAATTCCATTCAAGAATTTCTAGATCTTATAGTGATCCTGCTGGTCATTAAAGCATAATTGCTGCCAACTCAAGTTCACGAAACACATTTTCTACCGACTCAATTTTATAAGTGGGATAATTCATTTGCTAACATTTAAAAGTTGAGAGGCACCCTCTACCATACCAGGCACTTTTCTACCTTTTAAATCAATCCACTCTGTTTCTCCCCTCTTGCTGGAGCGTGTATGTGTGTATTCTCCCATTTCCCTTCCATATCAGTGCTTTCACATTTTCATTAAAGCATAATTGCTACCAACTCAAGTTCACGAAACACATTTTCTACCAACTCAATCTTATGAGTGCGATAATTCATTTGCTAACATTTAAAAGCTGAGAGGCACCCGCTACCATACTAGGCACTTATTTACCTTTCAAATCAATCCACTATGTTTCTCCCCTCTTGCTGGAGCGTGTATGCGCGCTTGTGTGTATTCTCCCATTTCTCTTCATATTAAGAATAGTGCTTTCACATTTTCATTAAAGCATAATTGCTGCCAACTCAAGTTCACAAAACACATTTTCTACCAACTCAATTTTATGAGTGCAATAATTCGTTTGCTAACATTTAAAAGTTGAGAGGCACTCGCTACCATACTAGGCACTTATTTACATTTCAAATAAATCCACTATGTTTCTCCCCTCTTGCTGGAGCATGTATGCGCACTTGTGTGTATTCTCCCATTTCTCTTCCATGTCAAGAATAGTGCTTTCACATTTTCATTAAAGCATAATTGCTGTCAACTTAAGTTCACGAAACACATTTTCGATCGACTCAATTTTATAATTGTGACAATTCATTTGCTAACATTTAAAAGCTAAGAGGCGTCCACTACCTGGTACCAAGCACTTATTTACCTTTCAAATCAATCCACTCTCTTTTCCCTCCTTTTGGAGCATGTGTGTGTATGCGCGCCTGCGTGTATTCTCCCATTTCCCTTTCATCTCTTTCACCCTTTTTATTGGTTCGCGCGCGTGTATATGTGTGTGGCTGCCACAGAGGGTATGGGTAATATGTTTGGTTCACTCTATGGTCATCCTTCCCGCCTCCTTAGATGTGTATGCAAATATATATTCAAAACAATTTTTTCCCTTTCCTTTCTATTTCACTTTCGAATTCCACCTTTAGATTTCCAATATATATATGCACAGATCTATTCAATTTACCCGCACTTTCTCATTCCTCCATACGACTTTTCTATCAAGCCTCCATACACACACATATATATAGTTATCCATGAATCCATCACTTTTTCCGGTGCTCCCTTCAAGCTCCATTGTTCTCTGTGACTCTTGCTTTGGTATTCGTTTTTTTTTTCTACCACATGTGCAAAGAGAAGGGCATATTTTTATTTATTTATTCATTTTTTAACTCTTTCATTGTGTGTTTATAATGTGATCTCCCTTCTTAAATAATACACACACACACACCCCAACTTTGAAATTATTTTCATCGCCTGCTCGCCTGAGAAAATAGCATTTACATATATTTATATATGTGTGTGTATTTGTAATAGGGTCATTGTTTTTAAATATTTTTGTTATATTTTAATATAATTTATATTTTCGGTTAAACTTTAATAGAAACATCTCGATCAGGTTGGAAAAAAAAATAGAAATATCTCAATAAGTATAATTAGACACACACATACATATACAATGGCTAGTGATTTTTATGGATTATATTAGTTTTAAGGCTTTAGAGTGGTTTTTGAGTAGTCCTATAGAGACTCTAGATTAGCTTTGAGTAAAATATTAATATATATTTATATTTGTGGTTTGTAAATTCTCATTGAGCTTTAGAGTAATTCTTGTGTGATTACACTAGTGCAAAAAAAGGCTTTAAGACCGCCTCATTTAGAGCGGACAACGGACACCCGGTCTTAAAGGAATGACCGTGGCATGATTCCGTAAATATAAAGAACTTCTTGCACCGGACCAATTTTTCACCGCTCTTAAAATCATTATTGAGACCGACTAAAATACCACCGGTCTTAAAAATTGAACTGAAATTTCAATTACTTTCTAAATATATCTCATATAGCCGTACTTATATTTTTACGCGGTAAAACATAATAAGGAAAAATTTAAATATAAAAAGTCCAAAGTTGTAAGACCGAACTTACCAAAAAGACGGTCTTAAAAGTTTTCTTTCAAGACCGGACATATGATACTTGCGGTACGAAAAAGTTCATTAATATTAAGACCGGGCGTTTTAAAAGGAACGGTCTTAAAGGTTAAACTTTTAAGATCGGACGTTTAATATGACCGAGATTAATGTAAATATTAAGACCGTCTCTTTTTCATCCGGTCTTAAAAATCCAAGCAAGTTATACATTTCTTCGCGCGAAAGCTTTTGTTACTACGTGGATTTGTGGAGAACCTGCGTTCGCGTTCCGAAACCCTTCTGTTGCATTACCTCTCTTCCTCGCCCACGTACCATCAGCCCCTGTTACTCTCTCATTTGCTCAGGCATTCCTCTCTTCCTGTCTCGAAAATGGACGGTGAAAACGAATCTATTCGTGTTCCGGCAACGCCAGTTCCTGGTGTGATTGGTGTGAGTGAGAACGAACCCTCTTCATCTCACAATGAGGCTCGTAATCGCCACAACACGCCGTGGTAGAAAAGGCACACGAATGATGGAAGTGACCCTAAGTCGGACTTCGGGTCAAAGCTCGAGATTCGATTTGATGCAAGGTTGGAACTGTCGGTCCTAATAAAAGCAAATATAATAGTTTTGTCGGTGTCTAGCACGCAGCAAGGTTAGCATCTTGATAGATGAGTGGAAAAGTGTGGACTATAAGAATGTAAAGGATCCTATTTGGGAGACTATCCGGGTTACATACACTTTGTCCCCGATCGAAGTTGAAAGACAAGACATTGTCTTATTGTGCTGATCGGTGGAGGAAGTTTAAGACCTTTCTCGCTAACACGTATATTTTCTCCGATGTTCCGCCCGCCAAACATCCTTGGGAAGTTTACACATTTATTGATGAACGAATTTGGCGACAATTTGTTCTTCGGACCACTCCCGAAGCTCGGTGAGTATATATTTAGTTTTGTTTTCCCTTTTGTTTGCTTATTAACTTTGTGCGGATATGTGAATGTTATTGTGTTCATCTAATCCCGTTAGTTATATAATAGTTCGGTGTGTGAATAGAAGTATACATTTCCTGCCTTTGTCTATGCAAGTCGATATGTCAACCACGAAAAGGTAAATTACGATGAGAAGGTATTAATTGTGTAATGGTTTGTCTTGCAAAGGAGGAAATGAATAGTCTTAAAAGGGGGAAACTTTATATACCCAATTGTTACTATCTAATGGGGATTTCCGATCCCACCGGATGCCTTAAAAAGGATCAAGTTTGTATTATTACGTAAGCCTTTGTCTATGCATGTCGATATGTCAACCACGAAAAGGTAAATTACTTGATGAGAAGGTATTAATTGTGTAATGGTTTGTCTTATGCAAAGGAGGAAATGATCGAATAGTCTTAAAAGGGGGAAACTTTATATACCCAATTGTTACTATCTAATGGGACTAGCTGATCCCACCGGATGCCTTAAAAAGGATCAAGTTTGTATTATTACGTAAGCATAATTCTCTTTTGTTTCTTAACCTATCTATCTAGCTAGCACTACAAAACATAGCTCCAATTTCTTCTACAATTCTACATCTTCCTTAAATAAAATGTTGAAACTTGATGAAGTGAAGAATTTGACTACTTGTTTGATTGACGTTCATATGAAGCGAAGTTCTCTAATTTACGTTAGTGACATGCATGGCTGGAATTCATAATTAATAGATGTTTTCTATCCCGATTCACGAAAAGAAGGGAACAAGCACGGGAGATAGGTAGAAAGAATGATTGCCCTCATAGGGCTTCTCGCATGGCGGATATCAAAAGGCCGTAAAAGATTTGATGGGCGCCAGCGGAAGAGATTGGATGATGAAGCGAGAATCCAATCCTTACGTGATACATGCTCCTCCATCTCCAATACGTCGCGAGGAGTTGTGGTTGCATATTCGGCAAAAGCCAAGCGGCGCCTACACGAGTGAACAAACTCGTCTAGTTCTTTGAAAGAATTGTAAGTATCGTTATTGTTATTTTTTAGTTACTAAACATGTTTCATTACTAAGCTTCTCGTTATCCGTATCTTACGGGAAGATCTTAAAAACAAAGAAGCGAGAGGGATCTTTTGTGTCGGACGGGAGGAATGATGTTCGGCCGTTGCGGCCGAAAAACGGATCACCGGGGCGTGTAAGGGGGATTGGAGGACGGGTAGGCATAAAGCAAGTCTTTGGTACATCCAAACGCCATAGACAAAGTATGGTTACCGGGAGGAGATGGACCCGACGCCGGCTGCTAATAAAGCTTCAATGACTGCAATGTTTCAATCCGAGATGAGCCGGATGAAGGAGGAACTGAGTCACCGAGGCTGCTTTTGAGCAATCGTCCGGAGACCAGTGTTCCCTTCACACACTCACTCCGCAAACTGTGCAGCGAGCACTAGAGGAGCTGCATTGATGGAGAGTCGAGCAACCTTGTGACCTTTATGTAGAGGATCCCGATCATCATGATGGACGATTATTGGTTGCAAAAGGGACCTGTTCACAACTTGGGATCAACCGTACACCACCAACAAATGCCCGATGATGAAGTCGTGTCGGTTGAAAAGGTGATCATTGATGCCACTCTCCTCTCCAAACCGATGAGCCGAAGCTTGTGAGTGATGTCAAGGGAACCTTCATCCCTTGGCCGATGAAGCTTGTACATGTCTCTACTGCTCCCGAAGCTTCAACCCCTCCTCCTCAAGTTCCATCCCTCGTCAAGCTCCATCCCCTCCTCAAGCTCTATCCCCTATCGCTAAGTTGGCTGCTTTGCCCGGGAAAAAATATCCGATCGATGAAGAGTGGATATTTTAAGGATAAATCGTGGTACGCTTGAATGAAGTAGTAGGCGTCCCTCATCCTATGCCCGTTCAAGTTGACACCGTTGATGTTGAGTCCCTGCTTTGCTTCCTCGACGGGAGCTTGCGATGCGGTTGTTCAACTTTTTATGAAGTAAGTATCTTCTCGTCTATGAGTACATCATTTAAATGCATCGTTTAGACATACATACATATATATATTTCCCGATCGATGTCATTATGGTAGGTTCTTGCATCATGAATTGGTTCAAAGGTGCGGGATCAACGATTTTGGATTCTTGTGCCCGTCTATTCAAGTCAAACATCCATGGAGGAGAGACAGGAGTACATATCAAAGAGGGTGTGTGAAGTGAAAAGAAATTTGTACTTTTATCCATTCTTCCACAGTACATATCAAAAATCTTGTCCGCAATTCACTTAATTCTCGCTACATATATATATCACCGAGTATAGTTTACGATGTGAATTTTCAGCCGCCACGCGATTGGTCGTCATGTGCATGGAGGAGCATAAAGTTATCTTCTTATGCTCCACTCACACTGAGCCATTGGCTACGTTGGTGCGACAGTCAACGAGTAAGCATGTCATTTTGATTCCCTTGTCGACATCTCTCGCTTTGTGAATTTTAAGTGAATCATTGATAAATTTGTGATTTTGATGATAGTGCCATGAGGACCTTCCAAAGACTAGAAAAGAAAAGGCGTGCTTCTCGGACAAAGACCCCATATGGTACAAACCGGAGGTTGGTACAATATTTAATTTGTAGCACACTGCCTTGTGAACTTGGTCACTGAGCTATATATATGCTCTTATATATATTTCTTGTTCTTTTTAGACCGTCGGCAACCAACGGCGTCCAACTTATGTGGCCGACGTCATGAAACACATGTATGATATTACAAGGCGAGGGGATACTAAATTAACTGCAAAGGTAAATGTATTTGATGTTACATATTATGCAAGTTAATTCAGTTTACGGCTTCTTGTTACAAATGAAATATGCACGCAAGTTAATTCGATTCTTGTCTTTGATGTTACGAATGTTTCAATGCAAAACTCCCTTTCGATGATGAACTGGAGCACATACGCAATGTGTTTTGTGAATATCTGTATGGTCTGATCTTAGAGTCACAAAAAGGACAATAATTAATGTCCTAAATTCATTTGTAACTATAATTAGCAACAATAATCGATCTTCGTAAATTTGTTTATTTTTTTGAACAATTCATTTGTAAATATACATAGGCAATGTAAAATTCAATACATAAATGTAGTTAATTTTTCGAACAATTTTCTTGTGTCCATTTTGGGTTTCTTAATGTATTATTGGATGGTGGATATAGCTATTTAATTTAGTGTTTGAAATCGAGACTTTTAGGACCGTTCATTAACATCATGTCCGGTCTTAAAGGTCCACAAAATCTTCGGTTTTAAAGTATGAGACTTTTAGGACCGTATATTTCTCTAGTGTCCGCTCTAAAAACTTAAAAAACTTCATGAACTTTTAGGTCCGGACATATTATAGAAGATCGGTCTTAAAAGTCGCCCGCCTAACTTTTTAGGACCGTACGTTTTTATTTATGCGATCTTAAAAGTCAATTTTAAATACATCTTTTCGGACAAATTAAATGGATAAATTTGAAGACAACCGAGGTTACGCGATCTGCTCAAGCTAGGTCCTTCATTATCATCGTTGTTACCTCTCCATGTGTAGAGCGGCATTATCGGTGTCCCTTTTATTTTGTCTTTTGTCTTTTTGTCGGAAAAAAGAAGGAAGATAATGAAAAGGACACTTTGTTTCTAACATGGGGAGGTAAAACCGACGACAACGAAGGTCCAACCTTGAGACGAATAGTCACTTTTTTTGTTCTTATCCGAATAAGGTAAAAGCTCCTTTTTTTTACGTATGTTCTTAATCGTATTCTCGCGAATTTATGTTGTTGGATTTACACGAGGACATTGTTTTGTTTGTTTCCTTTTTGTCGGAAAAAGAAAGACGATAATGAAAAGGACAAGAGGCAATCGGATATGGAAACCAAAGCCGACAAAAATGGCGTGTTTTTAGGACCGTCGATTTACTAACTAAAGTCTTCGTTCTTTTATTTTAGGTTTTTTAGTCTACGCCATTATCCGTCCTTCATAGTTGCCTTGTTTATTGCTTTCCGGGTTCGGATAATGGGCTAAACTCGCACGAGAACAAAAATTAAAAATATTTTATTTTCTAAGTATCCCGACTTTTAGGACCGTATATTTATTTAGTGTCTGCTCCTAAAAGCTTAAAAGATAAATGAACTTTTAGGTCCGGACGTATTATAAAAGGTCGGTCTTAAAAGTCCCCCACTTAACTTTTAGGACCGTATGTTGTTATTTGTGCGATCTTAAAAGTAATTCCCCTTTAAATACTCCTTTTCAGACAAATTAAATGGTTAGGGTTGAAGACAACCGAGGTTACGCGTTACGCTCAAGCTAGGTCCTTCTTTATCATCGTTTTTACCTCTCCATGTGTAGAGCGACATTATCGTTGTCCCTTTTATTTTGTCTTTTGTCTTTTTGTCGGAAAAAGAAGGAAGATAATGAAAAGGACACTTTGTTTCTCACATGGGGAGGTAAAACCGACGTCAACGAAGGTCCAACCTTGAGAAGAATAGTCACTTTGTTTGTTCTTGTCCGAATAAGGTAAAAGCTCCTTTTTTTTGTATGTTCTTAACCGTATTCGCGAATTTCGTTGTTGGATTTACACGAGGACATTGTTTTGTTTGTTTCCTTTTTGTCGGAAAAAGAAAGACGATAATGAAAAGGACAAGAGGCAATCGGATATGGAAACCAAAGCGACAAAAATGGCGGTGTTTTTAGGACCGTCGATTTACTAACTAAAGTCTTCGTTCTTTTATTTTAGGTTTTTTAGTACGCCATTATCCGTCCTTCATAGTTGCCTTGTTTATTGCTTTCCGGGTTCGATAATGGGCTAAACTCGCACGAGAACAAAAATTAAAAATATTTTATTTACTAATTTTTTTACGCCGCCCCTATAGGGCGACGATCACCAAAAAAAAAAAAAAAAAAAAAAAAAAAAAAAAAAAAAAAAAAAAAAAAAAAAAAAAAAAAGCAACAAAAAAAAACTAATCCCTCTCGTAGTCGGAAAGGGAGGGGCGTCGGAGTCGTCGGAGTTGTCGGAGTTGTCGTCGTCTTCGCGGGATCGTAGTTCACGTCATTGGCGTGGAGTACCATGTTCAGCTTGTTGTTCATGGTATGAGCAAGCTGAACCAATTGCCCAAACGTCGATCGATTTGATCGGCGCGGCCACTGATGATCGCACCAAGCGCTTCACGGTCGGATTTGGAGGAGGCGGTGGCGGAGTGGGGCGAGGTTGAAGAGGAGGAGGAGGAAACGGAGGACTGGGGAGCAGCCATTAGAGTGGGGGCGAGGTTGAAGAGGAGGAGGATGAAACGGAGGACCCGGGGAGAAGAATGTGAAGAAAGTACGGTAACAACGGGTTTAAATAGAGAACCCGTCCCGAACAATGTGAAACGCCGGAAGCTTTAACGAGGAGACGCATTGTTCATCGGAATACGAGGAGACGCCTAGTTGGGAAGTTTATCTCGGAAGCCGAAGAGACTCTGCATCATTCATTTGAACGGTGTGTAAGTACGGGTAAGACTTTTAGACCGGACTTACTATAAAAGATCGGTCTTAAAAAATTAAAAAATAGAATTTTATACCGCACACCTATAAGTACGGGTTAATGATAAAAGGTCGGTCTTAAAATAAAATGAATTGCAAAAATATTAAATAATGGAATTTTATACCGCGTACCTATAACTCCTTATTAATTCCTCACTACCTCGTAACTCCAAACTACGTACGTGGCTATCGAGAGAACAGCTCTACGCTCTATTAATTAACTCCTCATACCTCTCGCCTTAACCGCTCAAACCATGGTTAGATACAAGAGAACCGCTCGTAGGGTGCTCTTAGTCGTGATGCTCGTGCCTTCCGTCGATCGTTATACGGTGCGCCTCCTCCATCGAGAGTCCGTCCTATTGTGACAGAAGAGTCTCGGGTCGTTGGACCCATTGTTATTTCTTCGGATGATGAAGAGATTGCGACACCCCTCCATCCTGCTCCCCCTCTCCAACCAGTTTGCCCCAGCATGCCTCCCCCTGACCCCTCTCCTCTTTCCTCTAGTGATGCATTGTGGCGATGCAACGAAGACGGAACTTGCGATCTCCGGCGGGAAATTAATGCTTTGTTCACGCCGAAATCGCCAAGGCTTTGGAGGATAATAAGCTTTAGGAGATGTTTAGTCGATTCTTGTTTTTGATAATTTTCTGCTTGTTTTTGTTTTGTATTTTTTCTTGTGTACGTGCATATGCAAGTAATATATGTAATTAAAGAAACTCCAGTTTTCCTTTAATTTTTATTCATTCGATTCTTTGCGCTCGCCAAATCCTTTTCGAAATCAAAAAGAAATTTAGGACCGGACTATTATAAAACGGCGGTCTTAAAAAGTTGTATATATAGAACCGTGTTCTTTTAATGAACCGGTTTAATTGTCTCAATTTAGGTCCGGAGGATTATAAAAGTCCGGTCTTAATAAAATCCAAAATATAAAACATGTCTCGCTACGTCGCGGAATATTAAATTTCCCTCTCTCGAACTTCTCTTGTCGCGCCTAAAGTGTAACTCGGGTTACCGCCACTTCGTCGTTGGTTCGCGTTGTACCTCTCGACAATCACTTTCTGGTTCCTTAGCTAAACGTCTATAGACCAAGCTGTAAGAGGTGTTTCGGTTATATAACTTTATGATTTTCACGCTCATCGTTCGGGTTTTCCTGGGTTGAGCGAAATCGATCAAATGTTCTTGTGGGTTTTTTGTTGTTAATGGATATTGTATTTTGAAGATTATAATTGCATTTTAGACCTACCCAACTGACCAATAAATGTTTTTAGGGTACTCTTTAAATCACGCAACATCAACGTTCGTGGCGGGAGAAGAAAGACTAAGCAAACGCATTTGAATTTATATGATACAACGGTGAGTCCACAAGACCTTCACGCGATGCATTTAATTTCCTCGTCATGCATTTATTTTGGTTCTTGGATTCTCTGCGATACATTTATGACCAAAAGTTATTCTTCGTTCTGCATTTAATGAGCAAGTTTATCCGAAAAAAAAGGAAAAAAAAAGACATAACCGACATTTGAGCATATATATGTATGTTAAATCTTTCCGTCTATATATATAGGAATTCTACTATGGATCACGAATTGGATAAATGCTAAACGGACAAGTGTTGAATATCGAAATGGGGTGAGGGACTTTATAAAATTTGCTAAACAAAATGGCCATCTTGAGGGTGGGAAGTTTTATTGCCCTTGTGTAAAATGTTTGAATGAGAGGCGACTAAGTCCCGAAGTTATACACACACATTTAATTTGTGAAGGAATTTGTAAGACTTATACGGTATGGGTATGGCATGGTGAAAAAATACCAAGTGGGTCTCAACATAGGGAAGTGGCCTTTGATGATAATGACACGGATATGGATGATCACATAGAGGACATTATCCGTGATGTAGGAGAAGAGGCTTTTCATCAATCACATGCATATGGTAATATGTGCGGTGATGCGAGACCCTCTATACCGTGGGTGTAAAAAATACCAATTGTTGAATGCTTTGTATTGAAATTGGTAAGCTTGAAGGCACGTCATGGATGGAGCGACAAGAGTTTTTCAGAAATGCTTGAGGCTTTTAAGGACATGCTTCCGGATGATAATGTGTTGCCGCATCGATACTATGATGCTAAGAAAATACTTTGTCCACTTTGGGGATGGAGTACAAAAAGATCCATGCATGCCCGAATGATTGCGTGTTGTATAGAAAAGAGTTTGAAGAGGAGCGAGTTGTCCGAAATGTGAAACCCCAAGGTACAAGTCAAATAAGGGGCCGGCAAAAGTGTTGTGGTATCTTCCAATCATACCAAGGTTCAAGCGGTTGTTTGCGAATGAAAATGATGCAAAAAATTTGAGGTGGCATGCGAGATGAGAGGATTTCGATGGAAAGCTTCGACATCCTACCGATTCTTCTCAATGGAAGAAAATCGATCAATTATTTCCGAACTTCGGCGAAGAACCTAGGAACCTTAGGCTTGCCCTTAGCACGGATGGCATGAATCCATATGGAAGCCTTAGCAAAAAGCATACATAGTTCATGGCCTGTACTACGATTATTTACAACTTATCTCCAATGTTATGCATGAAACGAAAGTACATCATGCTTGTCTATGTTGATTTCGGGACCGAAACAACCAGGAAATGACATTGATGTTTACCTTCACCCTTGATCGAAGACTTGAAGGAGTTGTGGGCGAAGGTGTTGATGTTTTTGACTCTTTCAAGAAGGAGGTGTTTAAAATGCGAGCCATGATATTTTGTACTATAAACGACTTCCCGAATATGGGAACTTGTCGGTATAGTGTAAAAGGCCATAAAGCATGTCCGGTTTGTGAAGAAGGCACACGCTACCATCAACTTCAACATGGAAGAAAGACGGTTTATCTTGGACATAGGAGATTTCTTAGACGGGGCCACCCATATCGTCGATTGAAGAAAGCCTTTTTTGGTGGCCAAGAGTATGAAGATGCTCCGGTGGCATTGACTGGGGAGCAAGTTTATGAAAAGGTGAAAAATATCAATGTCGTATTCGGTAAGACTGCAAAGAGTAGAAAAGAAACAAATATATGGAAAAAGAGATCTGTATTCTTCGATCTTCCATATTGGCGCAATCTTGATGTGAGACACGATATTGATGTCATGCATGTGGAGAAAAACGTATGTGATAGTATTGTCGGCACGCTTCTCAACATACAAGGTAGTTCCAAGGATGGTGTGAAGGCAAGATTGGATCGATAGCAATGGGAATACGCGAAGAGTTACATCCAAGGCCGGATGGGAAGAGAACTTATTGTCCCCCGGCTTCTCATACTTTGTCTAAGGATGAGAAACGAAGTTTTGTGAGTGTTTACATGGCACAAAAGTTCCCACGGGGTATTCTTCAAATTTTAAGAGGCTTGTATCGATGAAGGACTTGAAATTAGTAGGCCAAAAGTCTCATGATTGTCATGTCTTGATGCAACAGCTACTCCCAATAGCTATTCGAGGCATCGCCGAATATGATCTTCGGGTCGTTTTGACTAGACTTTGTGTCTTCTTCAATGCGCTTTGTCGTAAAGTTTTTGAGATTGAAAAGTTGGATGAATTGGAGAATGAAGGATATCTTATCTTGTGCCACCTTGAGAAGCTTTTTGTTCCTACATTTTTTGACATCATGGTTCATATAATTGTTCATCTAGTGAGGGAGATAAAGATGTGCGGCCTATCCATTTACGGTGGATGTACCCAATTGAAAGATCTATGAAATTCCTAAAAGGGTGCGTGAAGAACGCATACCGCCGAAGCATCGATTGTTCGAAATATGTTTCGAAGAAGCCATGGAATTTTGTCAAGATTATTTGGCCAAAGTAAGACATATTGGGCTTCCAAAACGTCGGCATGCTTGATGGGGGTAGACGAGGGGCTTCCGTAAAGAGTGTGGATCTGATGAATTGTCACTAGTCCACTTGTACATCTTGAATAACGTCGATGAAGTTCAAGCCGGCATAGCTGCACATAAAGCAAATTGTAAGGAAAGAAAATCATCGAATGACGAACAAAGGTTGATTAGGGAGCATAACGAGAACTTTTGCAAACTGGTTCAAACAAAAGGTCGAGGGAGAGGAATGTGTTTCGATACAATCAAATGGTTAGCGAGGTGGTCCCGAGGTTGATGTCATAAGTTGGAATTCGTATGTGATCAATGGTTATACATTTTACACGAAGTCCCTAGATGATACGAGCACGATCCCGAAACGGTGGTGTTATGTTAGAGGTGAATCTATGCACTTCTCCGAGTTCAAAAGACAAGAGCCCTTTATTGGCGTCATGCCATATTATGGGGTTATTGAAGAGATTTGGGAGGTGGACTATGTGAAAATTAGATTTCCCATTTTCAAATGCAAGTGGGTCAATGTCAATAATGGTGTTCGGATCGATCGGCTAGGATTTACATTAGTCGATGTCAATGGTAGAAGTTTTGGAGATGAACCTTTTATTATGGCAGACCAGGCAAAACAAGTGTTCTATATCACCGATCAAGAAAATAAAATGTGGTCTCAGCTCTCCAAGGAAAGAGGGTCATTGATATTGATGAGGAAATGAATTCAAATTATGGTATTCCTGAGAGTACTCCTTTTTCAAGGGGTCTACCTACATGAACGAAGAAGATGAAGCGGATAATGAACCCGGCATAAGAAGTGATCATCAAGAAGGGATATGGGAAGATATCACTTTATAAAAGAGTCAATTCATAAGGTAATATTCATATGCAGATTTCTTTGAAGACTTTAATTAAGGCTTTAACTATATATATTATATTCCTTCTATCTATGTTCATAGTTAATGTCAACGACTATGAATTTTGTTCTTGTTTTATTTTTGTGGCGATCCGATCCAAATGGGCATGTTATATAAGAGGATATGTTACGTTGTTGGGTGGGGGAATCGAGATGAAGGCATGGTGAATATTATTTTGGGCGCATGTATGTTTTACTTGTAACTTATTGTATTTGTAAGTAAGTTATCTTATTGTATGAATTAATTTAGGTGTTGTAGTCATAGTAATCATTAATTAAGGGGCCAAATAGCTCATGGTGAATAATATTTGTATTCTTTTTCCAATTCAATTTATTCAAATAATTGTTCATAGTTTGTAGCTTAAAATATCGACTTTTATGTCTTGGATTGGGTGGTGGATTTATGTATATATATATATATATAATCGGGAAGAACAACGGGAAAAATTCGGGAAAATTTAGACCGGAAATAATAAGCCGGTTTTAAATGTTCACTTGTTAAGACCGGATGTAATTATATGACCTAGGTCTTAAAGGTCGAGACACTTTTGAGTTTTGATATTAAACCCGATCTTAAAAGTTGGTCTTTTAAGACCGGTATATTTAGAAGTCCTGGTCTTAAATAAAAATCTTTAAGACCGGATGTATTTATCATCCACTCTTGAAAGTCGATCTTTTAAGGCCGTATGTGTCTTGTCCGGTCTTATAATTACGATCTTTTAAGAGCGGCCTATTGTTTGACCGGTCTTAAAAGTCGAGCTTTAGGGCCGAACAAAAATTATTTCGGCTTCATTTAGTACAACTTTTTAAGACCTACGTTTTTAAATGTCCGGTCTTAAAAGAATTTCTTTAAGACCGGTTAAGTCCCTTAAATGGTAGACTTTTAATACCATTGGAACAAGACCGTCGCATATCCGGTCTTACGACCCCCTTTTGTCCGGTCTTAAAAGCCTTTTTCCACTAGTGTTACCTGTACCTAGGGAGTACAAATTACTTTGAATATTATTTCATTTATTTGTAAATTGTGCATGATTGTGAATGACTATTTTTTGTATAAAAAAAATGGATTGAATTATACGTTTAAGTGCATGTATTGTAAATTCTCAAGTAAATAATGTTACAAATAAATTTTTTTTATAACTCACTTTATGCATATAGTTAATAGTTTAATTATAACTAATGTATTGTTGGATCATTGCTTCCTTCTAGGTATTTTTGAATGTGATGATATTTGTTACAGATGAAAACATGATTTTTTAATGATAATATATTTATTGATGATTGAATATGACTGTTATGACGGTTGCATTTGTGATGGGTTTGAGTTAGGAGGAATTTGTATGGTGAGATTTTTTACCACTTGGTATGTCATCAATCGTACACAATAGATGACAGTTGCTAGGGCCTCTTCTTTCATATTTTTCTTTCGCCGGGATTGTATTGGAGTTGTGGGACATGCCTAGTTTTGTTCTTGTAAGGAGGGGAGCCATAGTCGAAACTTAAGCTACCTTTCCTTGGTAAATCTTAAGAGCTAGTGAGCTTGGAACAATCTGATCAAATGGATGAATTTTTGTTGGACTATATATTAGCCTATGACTTCAGTCAGTGGAATAAAAATGAACGGTGATATAAGGGAAGTTGTATTTTGCATATTGCATAATTGTATAATATAATAATTAATAATAGAGGTTTCTTAATGATGATCAATTTGAAATCATTTTATATTAGGATTATGATAAATACAAATATACATGTAACCAATTCCCTCTTTTAGATCATATGTGATTTACTTGTGTACGGTAGAAATTTTTAGTAGTTATTAAGATGTGGAATCTCATTTATTTTATATTAACATTTTTCATGTAATTGTTTCAGTAGGAACAAGGTAATGTACATATGGAATGAGTCTTGAAACTTCTTTTGTGCTCATTGAGAACATGTTATGTTATTTTATTTACCATGACCCTAAGACTTCCACATTTTATTTTGTTTATTAAACTATTTTGATGATTTAATTTGACGCTATGATGTGAGCTTTATTTGAATTGATTTTTTATTTTGATGATTTGAACATCCACATTATTGGCGATATTTGAAATACTTTGATAAAATATTTGGTTGTTTGGTTTGAGGTGTTACATAACCATGAGCCACCCATCACACACATATGGTTAAAGTTGTTTCCATTCATTCTTGTATGACCACAAGCGACTGGTGGGTATTTCATGGTTATTGCTATGTTACATTATAAAAAAACAGAGACAAACAAAGTTTCTTTTTTCCACGTTTTTACTACATGTAGCCTATGGTAGCTAAGCCATGGTTATACGGGAATTATTTGAAGTGATTTATGGCCGTAGGTTGCCCATGGAGTACATATGGTTAGAGGGCCTAAAGTGAAAACATAGGCCTTTAAATAATATTTTTAAATATGGGCAAAAATGTCTTTTAGCTAATTTTCCTATCTCATTTTCTTCCAACAAAACAAATTTTTTTTCTTTCAATCCATTTTCTCTTTTTTAGTGCCAACCAAATACCTTTGCAGCAAAATATTTTCCATTTCTTTCTATTCTTTTCCTTTCCATTACATTCCTTTTCAATTGGACAACTGAGACCACTAGAAATAAATAGTTGTTAGCAAAAAGGATTAGAAATAATAATTAAATAATTATTTATTTATATTAAATAGAGATAAATTAAAAATATATAATTTTCACCACGTATATAAAAAATATCTTTTATATAAAATAGAGATAATATAACATTTAATAACAACTTAACAATTTGATAGTAATTTTAATAATTAAATAATTATTTATTTATATTAAATAGAGATAAATTAAAAATATATAATTTTCACCACGTTATAAAAAATATCTTTTATATAAAATAGAGATAATATAACATTTAATAACAACTTAACAATTTGATAATAATTTTATTATTATTACTACTACTGTTGCTACGTGATCCTTAATAAGAAAGATAAATAACTAATTTAGGTAGGTAAAAAAAATTAGTTTAATTAGTTATTTATATAGTTTAGTTTTTTTCTAAAATATGAAATATCATATTTCATCACTACTACACCTTTAGATTTTAGAAACATTTATAAATGTAGGAGAAACGTGAGGCCAAGAATCCTGAGGCCAGAAACTCGTGGTCACAATGAATGCACGCTTTCCTTTTCTTTTTTTTTTTTTTCCTTTCGATTTACCGTCTCATATCCATTTTGTGTTTACCATAAAACTTATCACCAAACTCTCGAAATTTCATTAAATATTATACATTTTGTCATTATTTGTAATACTTCAAAAAAAAAAAATAGAGGACATTTGTCACCCAAAACTACCTGAAATTTCATTAAATATGTATGTGCAGTTTTTATTCAGTTATATGTAATTTGTCTCCAACTAAACATAAAATAGAGGACATTTGTGCATACCTATATTCTTACTGTTGAAGAAGGATTACATATGTTAAAAATGAGTTACATCATATCCACCCAAGGACTTGGTCATTCAATACCTTTGTGCAATAAATTTTATAATATGAGATTTTTCAACAATTTCCTGATAATATTTTTTATTTAAGATTTTGATACACTTATTAATACATGCAATTTTTGCATCTATCCCATTTTTGTTACCTTCCTAGTATGATTTTTTGAAATTTGTAAAAATCCTATTTTTAGGGGTGAAAATAGGCAAAATTTGTCTCAATTTTAGCTAAATAGGTTTGAATCTATAACAGAAAACCAAAGTTTAACCTACAATATGAGTTTGCATACAAACATTTTTTATACTCTAACTTGAGCCTTGAAAAGGCTTAAAATAATCTAACGTCTTTTTCATGACCTACTTAAAATATGGAACTTTAAATAAATTTAATGGCATTTGCCTCCATGGTCATATCATATAGATATACATGTATGTATGTATGTAGGCTATATAAAAGCCTATAGTATGAAGCACAAGGACTTAAACGATGCAAATCTGTAGAGAGTGAGTGAGCTCAGAAGAGGTGAGGGGTTGATGAATGAAATGGTTGAATTTGTATTAAAATGTTGAAATATGAAACTTAGGATTACAACTGAATTAATAATACCAAGCTATATATACATGTAAAAAGAAATGTATAAAATTATAACTTCCACTAAAAATACAAGTCCGCCCACCTACAAATTCAGCTAGGATTAATAAAATAGTAAAAGGCTTACTTTTTGTCATGTGTTGTTTCTCAAGCCTTGTGATTCCTTGTGTCGTTCCAAAATTAAAAACAAAAACAAAATAAAATCACTTCAAATTTACACCCTCTATTTTAATATAGAATTAAGTATCATTTTTGCCCCAGAAGTTTTTGTTAAGAAACAGTGGGTATTCGAAAAGTTTTTTTAAGAGCAATTTTGTCTAAGAAGTTTACAAAACATAGTAATTTTGCCGCTCCACTAATTTTGTCTTACTGAAACAATTTTTGGATGATTCATATATTATTTTGCGTTTCATCTGCTTATATTATAACGATACTTTCTTGAGGTTTGTATAAACCTTTCATTCCTTTTAACCCAGGTTCGAACTTCATAAATTCTAACCGCCTTGAGCTCACGTCTCAAGGATCTCTCTCTCCAACTCCAAGCTCAAACTTTTTAAAGTAAACTCAACATCTCAGGGATCTCCCTTTCCGACTCCGACAATTCAAGCAAAGTGAATCCCTCAATAAAGCCACATGACACCATAAACTTTAATTGGATACAAAGTGTCTACAAACTTCTTATTCTTAAATTAAGGCGAAAAAATGCCCTGGGAACAAATTTCCATTTTGTGAGCCAACATTATATTTTTTAAATCATTATTTAATTTTTTTTTTTTAAAAAAAAAAACTCTTTTCACACCCACTTCCTCTTCTAGTGGGTCCCCCACTCTCTTCTTCTCCAACTCTTTGTTTGTTGTCTGGGGGAGATGATTTTCTCATAATTCCTTTTCTCCTTTTTTTCTCCTTAGCCCATCTTGATCATTAATTGGGAAGAAGAGAAAAATGTTAAAGTAGTATTGTGATTGATTGGATGAATATGATTTAAAGATGATGAGGGATAATAAGAAAAAGAAAATGAGAAAAACCCAACCCGTTGTCCGGACTCTAGAGGTGGGAATGGGTCTAGCCTAACCTACGCCTAACCTAGTTAAGGCATTAAACAAGTTAGACTTTAGCCTATTTAAGGGTTTGAATGTGTAAATAAGTTAGGCCTATTTTATCAAGGCATAACCTGTTTACACACCAACAAATATTATTGTATTTATATTATATATATGTACGTATTATGTTTATATTTTTTTATTCTTATATTTTAATTTAAAATACAATTAAGTGAATCACTTTAGAGCCCCTAGGCTTTTTCTCAGTCCTTTCTAAAACATTCAGCCTCATCTATTGAAATCTAGTCATCACACTTCTCTTCCCATTTTCCATGGCAACCCGATCGCCTTCCTCCATTCCTCCATTCTTCGCTAGTAGATTTCTTTGAAGACACAGTTAAACTTGCCCAACTGAAAATGTTGATCAATAAGGATATTTGACCTCCATTTGGAATTGCCCCTCAAACTTGCACAACCAAAATATTTTTTTTTTTCATATTGATTGTTGAGAAGCACACATCTTTACATGTTGTTCATTTCTTTTTAATTTGGTTTGTTGTATTGTTGTGTTTTTTATACACTATTATTAGTGTGTTTGTTGGCAATTAAGTTTTATTTAATTAACATTGTACCATTTAAATAAGTTTCAATCCTTATTTAACTTATTTAAAACCTACCTAAGGCTTTCAAAGTATATTTTCTTAAACCTATTTGAAAGCCTGCATTTTAAAAAACTTCAGCTAATGCTAGGCTTTTTAAAGGCTTATGTCTGAACCTAAAAAAGAGTTTGTATACATGTTTAAGTCTAGGCTTGGCCTTTAAGCTTCCATTACAGGTACATGTTTATTTGATCAAAGTCTAGTTCGATCTGACCTGTTTCCACCTCTACCGGACTCCAACTTGATGAATGTTTTATGCTTTACAACATCGTTTCTCCTCAGGCTCGTTGTGGTCCTCTTCCACATGCATATTTGAAGATTGGGATGTTCCCAAAAGAGAGATATGACATATCGCAGTGGGCATTAGACTTTGGCCACATTTCTTCCCATTTTGCCACCTATGAATGTAAACCAAGAGAGTGATAAATCAGAAGATGATGTTGGCCAACTAGCCTGTCGAGGGACCACAAAATTTTCGCATTATTATATGCTAACCCCTTATTGGAGAGAAAAACAGACAAAAAAGAATACTAGGAAAGAAAAAATGGAAATATAAGTTTTTCCCGCTTGGATGAGAGAGAAAAAGTGGAAGGAGGAGAAAGTAAGGGAGAAAATTCAATTTTCTGCCCCCAAAACTTCTTTCCAATTATGGAAAGATTTTAGGAGAAAAATTGTATCCCACTTGTTGCCCCTTCCCTACCGTCAATGAGCTTGTTTGGGATAATGATTTATGGAAAAGTCAGATTGTGAAATATGATTTATGTTTGAATTGATGGTTGTATAGGTAGCTTTTACTCTATAAGCTAGAAAAGCTGGTTTTTCAAATAAGCTACTTTTACCCTATAAGCTGATTCGGAAATTTTTTTCATCCAAATGGAAAAAAGAAAAAAAAAAAAAAAAAAAACCCAAAAGCCTGATTGTCCCTCTTAAAAGCTATACCAAACATACAGATTATCTTTGCGGCTTTGCTCCTCACTTCTTAGCTTGCTCTTGCCTTCACTTCGTCTTCATCCCTTATCTTCCTCTGCGTTGTGTGTCTGCATAGCTGGAAATTAGAAAATTATAGTATGAGCACACACAAAACCAAATTATTTTATTTAAATAAGAATTTTATTTTCTTAAAAAAAAAAAGTATCCATTTTGATTTATAAATAAAAATAGAAAAATATGATTTCATCAAATTATTTTATTTTAAAAGAGAAAAATATGAAAAATATATTTTTGAGAAATAAAATGATTTAAAAATATTTTTGTGGTGTTAATTTTAATATGGTTGTTTCCTTCAGTCTATTTTATATAGATACTTATAAAACCTAAGGGTGTTATTGTTATTATATCAGGGTATCTCCATTTTTCTCATGTCTCTATTTTCTTTCCCCTCAACTTTTCTCCTCATCCAAATAGACCTGCAAT
Source organism: Acacia acuminata (assembly GCA_019022655.1). NCBI lineage: Eukaryota > Viridiplantae > Streptophyta > Magnoliopsida > Fabales > Fabaceae > Acacia > Acacia acuminata. The sequence continues at coordinate 4,258,740 of JAFJYI010000042.1, read as the reverse complement.
TGCTTTATGAGACCATAAATTTCTCCTACTAGTTCATCATTTTTATTAGTGGTGTATAGAACCATGATTTTAGGTCATCGTTGTTATCATGAACAGAGAGGAAGAGAGGGGGGAAGAGAGTTGGAGTTCGAACAATGGCCGATGGAGTTGGAGTTGGAGATGAGGAGAGAGAGAAGGAGAGACGAAGGACCATCTGCGTTTGATTTCTCTCACCGGTGCCTTTCTCTTTATCTCTCATTATCTTTACATCCTAACTGTCCAATTTTAATTCAAACGTCCAGATAGAGACATATCATTTATTTCAAATTACCATGTGCTGTAGTTTGAAATAGATGATGTGTCTCTTTCTGGACATTTTGATCAAAATCGGACGGTTAAGATATAAAGATAATAAGAGATGATGATAAAGGCGCTAGTAAAAGTATCTGCTTCTCAGACGATCCAAACGAGGAAGAGGGATAAGGAAGAGAGATAGTAAGGAGAGTTTTTTTTAATTAAACAATCATTTAAAAATTATAGTATGAGGCCCACAAAACGGAAGCTTGTTCCAGTTAATAGATGTAGTACTTTTACCCAATTTTAAGAAATTCATAAATATTTTTGCACATAATTAAAGTTTAGGGAATCAAGTGTATTTTTGAGAAAATCTTATGGGTATTTTACCCTTAAATCTATAGTTATATTTCTTAACCTATGCACAAATATACAATATATATATATATATATATATATAAACCAATAATCATCAAGTTTTCCTTAGCAATTAAGATTTTTTTGTCCGAACCTTAGCAATTAAGATTAGGGAAAGGCAAAGATATCAGATTCTAGGGAGCATAGTAGTGAAAGAGACATATGGTAGCTACAAGAAAACATTTTTGTTCGCATTTTGTACCCATTACCGATGTCAACCATTTTTAATTGATTTTAGACGGTTGATATTTGATTTAATTTACTTTTAATATTTTAAATATTTTTTATTTTAATATACATAAAATTTAAAATAAAGATAATATTATAACTATAAATTTTCATGAAAATAAATATATCACTTAAAAAATTTCAAATAAAGAATCTTAAATTTGAATTGTTCAGATTAAATTTGAACAATTTAAATCTCATCATAGCGATAGCGATAGACAGACAATGTGGTGAAAACCGAATGTGAACCCATCACACTATCTCAATTTGTCTCTAAGCCTACAGTAACATTTGGTTAATATTTTTTATGAAAACAATTAATCTTTTAGTTCTTCAGCTTTTTATGGTTTGTTTGAAATGATGATTAGAGTTTTCAAAAATAACTTTTCAATCGTAATTTATAGTATACAAAATAAACATATGAGGGGGGTTATATTTCAACTTACGTAAACGTACTTATACTTAGTAACTCTAACAAGCACTTATTCCATTGTAACATAGTATTTTAAATTTAACTTGGTATGACTCAACCCCCGAAATTTAATCCTTTTTACAATTCATTCCTTGTTCTTGGTTAATCAAATTGGACCACACTTACAGTTAATTATTAAACCCGGGTTGCATGGCATCCCAATCAACATCACATTGAAGTCTAAAATAGGATTAAAAAAACCAATGTTATTAAAATCAGACCGGTTGGTTCAAGTCGGAAACCATGAACTAGTCATATAACTAGTTTGATCGGCCATGTAACCGGCTTAACCAGTTCAATATTTTTTATTTAAAACTATTTTAATTTGATTTTTTTAAAAAAAAAAATCTTCAAAATTCTATATTAATAACCTTAGAATTTTCATTTCCCGACCGGAACCTTAGAATTTTCATTTACTCATCATTTTTGCCTCAAGTAAGCTCCGGTTTGCTTCCGATCTAACCCATTAACCTTTAGTCTAGTACTCTGACCAATTTAGTGTCCGGTCCGTGTTTAATAACCTTAAAAAACACATCTTAAATGGGAAAAAAAGACTTCAAAAGGTTAAAAAAGGGTTTAACGTCTATTTTTGCCATGAAAGTTTTATGCTAGGAGCATTGAGTATCCGACAGGTTTTTTAAGAGTAGTGTTACATTGAAAGTTAGGAAAATCACAGCCAGGTCCCAAGGGATATAAAAAATGACAAAAAGTCCCAACCCAAATTCACATTGTATTGACAATAGGAAGTGCTATATTCATAACAAAATTTAAAAACCTGGCCATTCACAAAAAAAAAAAAAAAAAAACTATATTCACAACATGAAGTGCTATATCCACAACAAAATCTAAAAACCTGGATTATACTAACTTGAGTTTCAAAATGGCTTTAGGTTTTTAAATTTTGTTGTAAATATAGCACTTATTGTTGTCAAATAGCTTTTTCTTTTGTGAATGGCTTTTGTATGTCTAAGGACTTGAGTTTGAAACAAAATCCAAGTTTTTAGATTTTGTTGTGAATATAACACTTTCATGTTGTGAATATAACTTTTTTCCTGTTATGAATGACCAGGTTTTTAAAATTTTGTTATGAATATAGCACTTTTTGTTGTAAATATAACATTTTCTGTTATCAATACAAATATTTTAATATGTGAATTTGGGTTGGGACTTTTTTGTTATTTTTTTATGTCACTTGGGATCTGGCTGTCATTTTTCCTTGAAAGTTTTAAGATAGGAGCAATGTCACCCTTTTTAAGATTATTAATTTTGACTAGAGTTGCTTATGTAGCATTTGCATCTTTCTCACAATTCTACCTTATCTTCTCCTCCTCTCTCTCTCCCTCATTCACTCTTTGGGCTATGTTGGTGAGGTGGAATTGTGAGAATGATGCAGCTGCCGCATAAGCAATTCAAGTCAAAATTAACAATAAATGTGAGTGGGTGTTAGAAAAGGGTTATATTTTAAAACTTATGGAGCAATAATACTTTTCAAAAAAAAAATTTGGATATCCACTACTCCTAAATCCTAATAGACAATTTGCAGGATAAAATTGGATCTTAACAAAAAGAAAAAAGAAAGTGTTCTAAAACAACTAAACAAGATGGGTTCAGTTGATATTTAATAGTTGATTGGGTTCATCTAGTTCCAAGATCCTAAGGACCCGTTTGTTATAAAGAAGATTTGGGGAAGGAAAGGAAAGGAATGGAAGATTGGGAGGGAACTTTAAAAATGTGAGCCGTTTGGTACACTAGGGAAAGGAAGTTAGTTGAGGGAAAATAATATGTTTGGTATGGAGAATTGGGTGTTTGTTAAGTGGGAAGATTAGGTGAATTTCCGCAAATGCCCTTTAAAAAAAAGAAAGAAAGAAAAGTTGAATTTGGTTTGAACAGTGCGCCCAATTCGAATAAAAACCCAAATCGCGAATACGGTGAGATGAAAAATTGAAGTTGCAGTGTATGGGATATGAAATTGAAATCACGACTGGCATCCAGAGGCCACAAGTTCGACAAATAATAAAAGCTCAAACAAGGTGTGAATTTATGGGTATCACCTTCCACTTGAGTATCATCTTCCAATGTCAATCTGCTAGCTTCCATATATCATGTTCTTGTGCAAACTTCAGATTTTCAGAAATGCAATGACATTAGCAATACAATGAGCAATTTCCAGTCTTCGATATATATATATTCAGATTTGGCAAATCACCCCATCTCATAAAGCTCTTCAAATATTCTTTCTATTTCAATAAGAATCATCTCCAAACTAGTTGTAATTCGCCCATTAACATCAGATGAATGGAGGTTGATCTTATCCAGTGTTTTTGCAGCATCCAGAACAGATTGTCAACTTCAAAACATCATAACATCTTCAATTGATTTTCGTTTTTTGTGTTCTTGATGTTTTTGAAAATTTATTTGAATCTAGTTTCCAATGGCACTGGTTTCAGCTCAATTGGATTTGTCGTTTGTGAGATACACTCAAATTACCGAAGGTTGGTTTGGACTGTGACGGTGATTTTTGTGCCAACTTGAAAAATTCATAGCTCAGTCATCTGGACTCCTTTGGACTTGAAATGTTGCTACAAATGTGTGTTGGATGTCTAGTTTCATATGCCACTGGTTTCATGTCAATCCGATTCCTGGTTTGAGAGATATCGTCGAATTACCAGACGTCGCGTAAAACAGAGCTAAACGAGAGCAGGAGAACACCCCAATACTCGAGTATTTGAAGTTCAATACTCAAGTATTGGTCCAATACTCGAGTATTGACTATAGATACTCGAGTATTGACGGGTTTTTCACATGAATTGGAGCTGATTAAGTGACATACTCGAGTATTAACTTGGTGATACTCGAGTATTGATTGAAGAACAATGCCATATGCGAGAATTACTTCAGTAATGACTCCTTTGACGACTGTTTTTTGCCAAAGCAGTCTTGAAAAAAAGTACTTTCAAAGACTTTTTTTTAAAAAAAACAGTACTTTTAAAGACTTTAAAAAAAAACAGTCTTAATACTCAAGTATTGGTCTAATACTCGAGTATTGACTCGTAGATACTCGAGTATTGACAGGTTTTTCACCTGAATTGGAGTTGATTAAGTGACATACTCGAGTATTAACTTGGTGATACTTGAGTATTGATTGAAGAACAGTGCCATACGTGAGAATTACTTCAGTAATGACTCCTTTGACGACTGTTTTTTTTGCAAAAACAATCTTGAAAACAAGCACTTTTAAAGATTGTTTTGTAAAAAAACAGTCTTAAAAAACAGTACTTTTAAAGACTATTTTTTGAAAAACAGTCTTAAAAAACTTTCCCTCATTTGATTTTTTTCCCCACATTTCATCATTCACAGAGCAACAACACATTGTACACACACAAACAACATATTTTAATTCATTGCAATTACATTCCAAACTGTGTAAATCGTTTAAAACAGAGTCTACGTCTCATTAATATACAAGAATATAAAGACCATTCACACTCGTTTTGTCTCTGTCCCCAACGTGCAAGCATATAACCGTGTCTGTGTAAAATTGCTTCCATTCAAGTGTGTGTGTGTGTCCCCCCCAAATCGAATGAACACCCTTCCCAAATCTCCTAAAACTACCTAAATCACACATTAATTCCTTTCGGATGTATACTGACCTCAAATGCAGCTCTGTTCCCAGGGTTAAACTTCTCCTTTGTCGAAAAACGCCCACTGTTTTCCAACCTTCTTGGCCGACAGCTTTGTCCAGCTCCAAGCTTTTTCACCGACAGCTTCGTCCACCTCCAGCTCGCGCGTTAAATGCTTTTTGATTAATAGGTATAGTGTTTTAGGGGCCTTTTTGTCCGACATTTTCACTCTCCTGTCAGCATTTTAACATTCCTGCCTCTTTTTGAGGGAAAGCACATTCCAGCGGATGAGGGAAAATTCGAACTGGCGAGAATGGTACTCGATGGAAGATGGGACAACTAAACATGTTTTTTTTCGTAGGAAGTGTCTTATCTTCCCTTTCCACCGCCCTCCTTTCAGCGAAACAAATGGGTCCTAAAATCCTAAAGCACATTTTTCTAAATTGTACTTTCTAGAGGCAAAGAAGCCCAATGAGCGCAGCCCAATCTACATTAAAAAAATGGATCCATTACTCCTTTCGTTTGTTAAATGAAACCCATTTGCGAATTGTGTCAAACAATGAAATAAGACCACAGTTAGCTTCCAAGCTGAAACATTGTAAGATTCAAATTGAACATTAATTTATACCAAAAAAAAAAAAATTGAACATTAATTACATTTCTATAATTTTATTCAATACTAAATTCTAATTTTGTCAGGGAAAATAGAAAATAAAAATGGTTAGAGAATTAACGAGGTGATATTTTATAAAAGATAATTAGAACTTTTAATAATATGAATAATTTAAAAAATTTTCCGATTTCTGCCCATTTCTTCAACAACAGTTAAATCCAAAATTTTCCCATTATGGAGCAGGCGCAAGATTCTGATGTTTCATAGAGTCAAGCAGGAAACGATAGTGGAGAACATTATTAGTGGATGAGTTAATTAAGCATAACTATAATTAAGTGATTAATTAAATAAGAAAAAGGAGATGAGGATGGACATTCAGATGGGGGGATCCGGATTCTCTTAGAATCCCATCTCTCCTCGTTCTTCGGTATCTTTTCATCCTAGCCGTTCAAAAATTGATCAAATCGTTCAGAGAGAGACACATAATCAATTTCAAAAAAATGCATGCATAAAAACCACCGTACATGGTAAATATAAAAGTTTTAAAAGTAGATGACATATCTCTCTCTGAACGTGTATATCAATTTTTGGATGGTTAAAATTAAAAGATACTGAGAGATGAGAGAAGAGATTCTGAGATAAGTCAAGCTCCCCTAGATGGATTATACTCCTTTGACCCCAAATAAAATATATCTCTAAATATATATTTTTTTTGTTTATTGAACTATTTTGAGGATTTAATTTGACGCTATGATGTGAGCTTTATTTGAATTGATTTTTTATTTTGATGATTTGAACATCCACATTATTGACGATATTTGAAATACTTTGGTAAAGTATTTGATTGTTTGGTTTGAGGTGTTACATAACCATGAGCCACCATCACACACATATGGTTAAAGTTGTTTCCATTCATTCTTATATGACCACAAGCAACTGGTGGGTATTTTATGGTTATTGCTATGTTACATTATAAAAAAACAAGGGTAAACAAAGTTTTTTTTTTCCACGTTTTTACTACATGTAGCCTTTGGTAGCTAAGCCGTGGTTATACGAGAATTATCTGTAGTGATTCATGGTCGTAGGTTGCCCATGGAATGCATATGGTTAGAGGACCTAAAGTGAAAACATAGGCCTTTAAATAATATTTTTTAAATAAAGGGCAAAAATGTCTTTTAGCTAATTTTCCTATCTCATTTTCTTCCAACCAAACAAATTTTTTTTCTTTCAATCCATTTTCTTTTTTAGTGCCAACCAAATACCTTTGTAGCAAAATATTTTCCATTTCTTTCTATTCTTTTCCTTTTCATTACATTCCTTTTCAATTGGACAACTCAGACCACTAGAAATAAATAATTGTTAGCAAAAATAATTAGAAATAATAATTAAATAATTAATTAGTTATAGTAAATAGAGATAAATTAAAAATATATAATTTTCGCCATGTATATAAAAAATATCTTTTATATAAAATAGAGATAATATAACATTTAATAACAATTTAACAATTTGATATTACTATTACTACTACTACTGTTGCTAAATGATCCTTAATAAGAAAGATAAATAACTAATTTAGGTAGGTAAGAAAATTAGTTTAATTAGTTATTTATATAGTTTAGTTTTTTTTTAAAAAATATGAAATATCATATTTCATCACTACTACACCTTTAGATTTTAGAAACATTTATAAATGTAGGAGAAACATGAGGCCAGAAACTCGTGGTCACGCCAGCGTCTTAGTAGCGCAGTGGCATAGGAGCTTGACTTCCCTCTCTCATGTCTAGGGTTCGAACCCTGCCTCCTCCCCTACTATGTATATCAACAACAAAAAACTCGTGGTCACAATGAACGCACGCTTTTTTTCTTTTCTTTTTTCTCCTTTCCATTTACCGTCTCACATCCATTTTGTGTTTACGATAAAAAACTTATCAGTTATCACCCAAAACTACCTGAAATTTCATTAAATATGGATGTGCAGTTTTTATTCAGTTATATGTAATTTGTCTTCAACTAAACATAAAATAGAGGACATTTGTGCATACCTATATTCTTACTGTTGAAGAAGGATTACATATGTTAAAAATGAGTTACATCATATCCACTCAAGGACTTGGTCATTCAATACCTTTGTGCAATAAATTTTATAATATGAGATTTTTCAACAATTTCCTGATAATATTTTTCATTTAAGATTTTGATACACTTATTAATACATGCAATTGTTGCATCTATCCCATTTTTGTTACCTTCCTAGTATGATTTTTTAAAATTTGTAAAAATCCTAATTTTAGGGGTGAAAATAAGCAAAATTTGTCTCAAATAGGTTTTGAGTCAACAACAGAAAGGGAAAGTTTAAGCTATAATATAAGCTTGCATAAAAACCTTTTTTTATACTCTAATTTGAGCCTTGAAAGGGCTTAACATCATCTGACACCTTTTTCATGGCCTACTTAAAATATGGAACTTTAAATAAATTTAATGGCATTTGCCTCCTATACATACATATATATATATATGAAGCACAAGGACTTAAACGATGCAAATCTGTAGAGTGAGTGAGCTCGGAAGAGGTGAGGGGTTGATGAATGAAAGGGTTGAATTTGTATTAAAATGATGGGATATGAAAATCAAGATAAATTAATAATAATACCAAGCTATATATACATGTAGAAATAAATGTAAAAAATTATAAATTCCACTAAAAATACAAGTCCGCCACCTACAAATTCAGATAGGATTAATAAAATAGTAAAAGGCTTAATTTTTTTCATGTGTTGTTTCTCAAGCCTTGTGATTCCTTGTGTCGTTCCAAAATTAAAAACAAAAACAAAATAAAATAACCTACTAATTCACACCATCTATTTTAAATATAGAATTAAGTATCATTTTTGCCTAACAAGTTTTCATTGAGGAGCCGTGGGTATCCCAAGGTTTTTTTAGGAGTAATTTTGCTTAGGAAGTTTACAAAACGTGGTAATTTTGCCCCTCCGTTAATTTTGTCTTACTGAAACAATTTTTGAATGATTCATATCTTGTTTTACGTTTCATTTGCTTAGATCATAAGTAATGTTTTCTCTAGGTTTTGTGATAAACTTTTTAGTCACTTTGAGCAGTACGACTTCATAAATTCTGGCCACCTTAAACTCAATATCTTAAAGATCTCTCTCTCCGACTCCAAGTTCAAACTTTTCAAAATAAACTCAACGTCTCAGGGATTTTCCTCTCTGACAATTCAATCAAAGTGAATCTCTCAATAGAGCCACATGACACCGTAAACTTTAATTGGATACAAAGTGTCTACGAGCTTCTTATTCTTAAATTAAGGAAAAAAAAATACCCGAACAAATTTCCATTTTGTGAGCCAACATTATATTTTTTAAATCATTATTTAATATTAAAAAAACAAAACAAAAAAACTCTTTCCACACCCTCTTCCTCTTCTAGTGGGTCTCCCACCCTGTTCTTCTCCAACTCCATCGTTTGTTGTTTGGACTCTAAAGGTGGGAATATGTTAGGCCTCTCTCAGGTAGCCTACAACTTACCCTAGTTAAGGCATTAAGCAGATTAGACTTAAGCTTATTTAAAGACTTGAATGTATAAATAGGTCAGGCCTATTTTGTCAAGACATGACCTGTTTACACACCAACAAATATTATTATATTTATATTATATATATGTATGTATTATGCTTATATTTTAATTTAAAATACAATTAAGTGAATCACTTTAGAGCCCCTAGGCTTTTATTAGTCCTTCCTAAAACATTCAGCCTTATCTATTGAAACCTAGTCACCACACTTCTCTTCCCATTCTCCATGGCAAGCCGATGGCTTCCTCCATTCCTCCATTCTTCGCTAGTATATTTCTACACATAGACACAGTTCAACTTGCCCAACTGAAAATGTTGATCAACAAGGAGATTTGACCTCCATTCAGAATTCCCCCTCAAACTTGCACAACCAAAATATTTTTATTTTTTCATATTGATTGTTGAGAAGCACACTTCTTCACAAAGATGTTCATTTCTTTTTAATTTGGTTATGTTGTATTGTTGTGTTTTTTATACACTATTATTAGTGTGTTTGTTGGCAATTAAGTTTTATTTAATTAACATTGTAGGATTTAAATAGGTTTCAATCCTTATTTAACTTATTCAAAGCCTATTTAAGGCCTTCAAAGTATATTTTCTTAAACCTATTTAAATGCCTACATTTTAAAAAGATTTCAACCATGCTAAACCTTTTCAAAAGCTCATACCTGAGCTTCAAAAAAAAGTTTGTATACATGCTCAGGCTTAGGCTTGGCCTTTAAACCTCCATTTCAAGAACATACTTATTTGATCAAAGACTCAAAGTCTAGCTTGGTCTAGCCTGTTTCTACCGCTACCGGACTCCAACTCAATTAATGAATGTTCCATGCTTTGTTAATGAACCTGTACAACAACGTTTCTCCTCAGGCTGGTTGTGGTCCTCTTCCACCTGCATATTTGAAGATGAGGATGTTCCCAAAAGAGAGATATGACATATCGCAGTGGGTATTTGACTGTGGTCACATATCTTCCAATTTTGCCACCTATGAATGTAAACCAAGAGAATGATAAATCAGAAGATGATGTTGGCCAACTAGCCTGTCGAGGGACCACAAAATATCCGCATTATCATATGCTAACCCCTTATTTTGAGAGAAAATCAGACGAAAAAGAAAACTAGGAAAGAAAACATAGGAAATACTACCTCCGGTCCTAATTATAAGAGCTAGTTGACTTTCTTTAGAGAGATTAAGGAAGCTAAATAAGTTATTTAATCATTTCGTATATTATGTATTTTTAGATTATATATTAGTTTATTAGTCAAAATATTAGTTTGAAGAAAAAAAATGAAAATACAAATACTCTAAAGTAATTTAATTAGTTTCGTTAATTTTTCCAAAAAAATCAACTAGCTTTTATAATTAAGACAAGTAAGGAGTATAAGTTTTTCCCGCTTGGATGAGAGACAAAAAGTGGAAGGAAGAGAAAGTAAGGGAGAAAAGTCCATTTTCTTCCCCCGAAACTTCTCTCCAATTATGGAAAGATTTTAGGAGAAAAATTTTATTCCATATGTTGCCCCTTCCCTACCGTCACCATTATCTTTGTGCCTCCCCCTCTACTAGAATCCACATTAGGTGCATATAGCTAATGTGTCCCTTATGTGCTCATATCTCTATTAGAGGGATGGGTATTTTTTTAATTATATTTATTTATATTTAAATTATATCTTCTTTCTGAAATGTCTTTTGCACCTAATATCTTAAATTAATTAGTTTTCATTCTTGCATTTAGAAATATTTTTTTGTAATACCGCATCATAAAAACTAATTAATTTAATATACTTAGATGCAAAAAAACATTTCAAAAACAACATATAATTTAAATATAAATAAATACAATATATATATAAAATGAAAAATAAAAAAAATATGCTTATCCCTCTAATAGAGGTATGAGCACATAAAGGACACATAAACTATATTCACCTAATGTGAACCCCCTCTACTATATCCTCACTTCTCAGCTTGCTCTTGCCTTCACTTCGTCTTCCTCCCTTATCTTCCTCTGTGTTGTGTGTCTGCACAGCTGGAAATTAGAAAATTATATAATAAGCACACACAAAACCAAATTATTTTATTTAAATAAGAATTTATTTTTTTTAAAAGTATCCATTATGATTTATAAATAAAAACAGAAAAATATGATTTCATCAAATTATTTTATTTTAAAATAGAAAAATATGAAAAATATATTTTTGAGAAATAAAATGATTTAAAAATATTTTTGTGGTGTTAATTTTAATATGGTTGTTGCCTTTAATCTATTTTATAGAGATCCTTATAGAACATAAAGGGTGTTATTGTCATTATATAAGGGATAGTATTATATCTCCATTTTTCTCATCCCTCTATTTTCTTTCCTCTCAACTTTTCCCCTCATCCAAACAGCACATTAATGCTCTTGCCCGCAATTGCTTTATGAGACCATAAATTTCTCCTACCATTTCATCATTTTTATTAGTGGTGTATATAACCATGATTTTAGGTCATCGTTGGTAAGAGGGGGGAAGAGAGTTGAAGTTTGAAAAATGGCCGGAGTTGGAGTTGCTTTTTCATCATCTCTCATTATCTTTACATCTTAACCATCTAATTTTGATTCAAACACTTAGAGAGAGATCCATAATTTATTTCAATGTGGTAGTTTGAAATAGATAATATGTCTCTCTGGGCGTTGGATCAAAATTGGATAGTTAGAATGTAAAGATAATGAGAGATACTGATAAAGGGGCTGGTGAGAGTATTTGCCTCAGAGACGGTCTAGAAGAGAAAGAGGGATAGGGAAGAGAGGTAGTATTTTTTTAAAAAAAATAATCATTTAAAAATTATAGTATGAGGCCCACAAAACGGAAGCTTGTTCCAGTTAATAGATGTAGTACTTTTGCCCAATTTTAAGAAACTCCTAGGTATTTTTACACCCAATTAAAGTTTATGGTATCAAGTGTATTTTTGAGAATTTTTTTTGGGTATTTTACCCTTAAATCTATAGTTATATTTCTTAACTTATGCATAAATATACAAATAAATAAATAAACCAATAATAATCATCAAGTTTTCCTTAGCAAATAAGATTTTTTTGCCCGAACCTTAGCATATAAGATTAGGGAGAGGCAAAGCAAAGATAGCAAATTCTAGGGAGCATAGTAGTGAAAGAGACATATGGTAGCTACAAGAAAACATTTTTGTTCGCATTTTGTACCCATTACTTATATCAACAATTTTTAATTGATTTTAGACGGTTGATATTTGATTTAATTTAATTTTAATATTTTTTATTTTAATATATAAAATTTAAAATAAAGATAATATTATAACTATAACTTTTCATGAAAATAAATATATCACTTAAAAAATTTTAAATAAAAAATCTTAAATTTGAGGCGTTCAGATTAAATTTGAACAATATAAATCTTATATTAGCAATAGACAACATGGTGAAAATCGAATGTGAACCCATCACACTATCTCAATTTGTCTCTAGGCCTACAGTAACATTTAGTTAATGTTTTTATGAAAACAATTAATTTTTTAGTTCTTCAACTTTTTATGACTTGTTTGGAATGATAATTGGAATCTTTAAAAAGTAACATCATGATTTTTAATATACAAGTTAAACATGGGAAAAATTTTATCTCAACTTACATAAACATACTTATAATTAGTAACTCCAAACAAACACTAACACAATCTTTTAAATTTAACTTGTTATGGCTCAACCCCTGAAATTTAATCCCATTTACAATTCATTCCCTATCAAGGTTAATCAAATTGGACCATACTTATAGTTAATCATTAAACCCGGGTTGCGTGGAATCCCAATCAACATCACATAGAAGTCCAAAATAGGACCCCAAAAAAAAAAAAAAAAAAAAAAAACAACGATATTAAAATCAAACCAGCTAGTTCAAGTTGGAAACTGATGAACCGGTCACATAATCGGTCCGATCAGCCATGTAACTTGCTTAACTAGTTCAATATTTTTTATTTAAAAAATATTTAAGTTTGATTTTTTTTTTTTAAATTTTCTTCATAATTTTATACTAATAACCTTAGAATTTTCATTTCCTCACCTCTAACCTTAGAATTTTCATCTTCTCATTGTTTTGACCTCGGGTAAGTTCTGATTTGTCTCCGATATGACCCATTGACCATTAACCCAATACATTGACTGATTTAGTATCCAATCTAGGTTTAATAACTTTTTTTTTTAATTAAAAAAAAAAAAAACACATCTTAGAAGGGAAAAAAGACTTCAAAGGTTAAGAAAAAAGGATTAAAGTCCATTTTTACCATGAAAGTTTTTATGTTAGGAGCATTGAGTATCCGAAAAGTTTTTTAAGAGTAATATTACCTAGAAAATTTTAAAATAGGAGCAATGCCACCCTTTTTAACACCCATTCACAGTGATTGTTAATTTTGACTAGAATTGCTTATGTGGCAGCTGCATCATTCTCACAATTCCACCTTATCTTCTCCTCCTCTCTCTCTCCCTCGTTCACTCTTTGGGCTATGTTGGTGAGGTGGAATTGTGAGAATGATGCAGTTGCCATATAAGCAATTCCACTCAAAATTAACAATCAATGTGAGTAGGTGTTAAAAAAGGGTCATATTTTAAAATTTTGGAGCAACATTAATTTTCAAAAAAAAATTTGGATACCCACTGCTCTTAATAAAAAAATTTCAGGATAAAATTGAATCTTAAAAAAAAAAAAAAAAAGAAAGTGTTCCAAAACAACTAAACAATATTGGTTCAGTTGATATTTAATAGTTGTATTGGGTTCTTCTAGTTCCAAAGATCCTAAAATCCTAAAGCCCATTTTCTATATTGTGCTTTCTAATCAAAGTGAGCCTTCTACATTGAAAAAATGGATCCATTACTCCTTTCGTTTGTTAAATGAATCTCATTTGCGAATTTTGTCAATCAATTTTGATTTTGAGAAGATAAGAAAGTGTTTTTTAATGGAAAAAAAAGGAAACAATGAAATAAGACCACAATGAAACGTTGTAATTAAAAACATTAATTACATTTCTATAATTTTATTCATTACTAAATTCTAATTTTGTCAGGGAAAATAGGAAAAAAATATAAATACATTTTAAAACTTTTTACAATATAAATAATTTAAAAACTTTTCCGATTTCTGCCCATTTCTTTAACAACAGTTAGATCCAAAATTTTCCCATTATGGAGCAGGCACAAGATTCTGATGTTTCAGAGTCAAGCAGGAAACGATATTGGAGAACATTATTAGTGGATGAGTTAATTAAGCATAACTATAATTAAGTGATTAATTAAATAAGAAAAAGGAGATGAGGATGGACATTTAGATGGGGGGATCCGTTCTCTTAGAATCCATCTCTCTTCGTTCTTCGATATCTTTTTATCTTAAATCAAAAATTGATCAAATCGTTCGAGAGAAAACACATAATCAATTTCAAAAAAATGCATGCATAAAAACCACCACATAAGGTAAATATAAAAGTTTTAAAAGTAGATGACATATCTTTCTCTAAACGTTTAGATCAATTTTTGGATGATTAAGATTAAAAGATATTGAGAGATGAGAGAAGAGATTTCGAGATAATCTACTCCCTAGATGGGGTATACTCCGTTGACCCCAAATAAAATTTATCCCTAAATAATTCTTTCTTTTTTTTTGCCATTTGTCTCTGAGTAATTCACCCGTATTATCTTTAAAAACAATTAAAATTATTCCCATGGGAGAAGTGCCACATTAAGTACTTGCCTTAAGTAAGATTGTTTCTAATATAAGGATATGTGTGACTAAAAAAACCTGTTAAAACGATTAATTTGTCATAAATACAATATAAATTCTAATATTCTCTTTATTAAATAGAAAAAATTACTTAAAATAAGCCCCTCAAAATAATTTGGAAGTGAAAATAATTTGGAAGTGAAAAAGAGAGCGCACAGAAAATAAGGGGGAAAAAAAAAAAAAAAAAAAAAAAACAAGGCAAAGCTGCCCACCACTAGGGAGGTATGCGATGTCCGACAAAAAGCCCACTCTCCTTATTTTCTCCTTTTATTTTCTTGTTTCCATTGGATTCCGTGCACAACAGCTCCTATCATCCTCCTCAACATTTCGTCCGGATCCTCTCAGTATCCGGATTCTTAGTATCTCTCAAGTATCTTGGTATAAGGTAGTCCAAAAGTTGATCTAAGGGCCTTAATTATTAACGTCAATAAACACCGCATAAATATAAAAATTTTAAAAGTCTTTTACGGACGTTGGATCAACTTTTGGACGGCCCGGATCAAGCTGAGATGAGGAGGGAGGATCTTTGAGAATGTTTCCCCAACATTTCTTGTTTAACAGTTCCTTTATTTATTATAAGACGTGAACTAATAAATATATTTGATCTTTTTTAAAGAGTATTAAATATTTTTTTTCCTATGTATGTCCATAATTAATAAAGGTAATAGGTGAATAATAATTAATATGCTATTAGAGTTTAATGTAATTAGTAGGGATAATATTGAAAATTATTTAAATTTTATGAATTTAACTATTTTTATTGGTTTGTGAGAATTATTAGTTAATGACTTATAATAAAACTCAGATGAAGTATAAAATTTATTTACTTAATTTGATTAGATTAAGAAAGTTAGTTGAACTACATGTATTTTCTAAAATACTTAATAATCTTCCTTAATTCCCTCATTCCTCTTTATTTTTTGCTATTGTTGAAGGAGTATGAATGTGAGTAAATTATGAAAAGTTTGACATACTCCCTTGGGTCCTAAATATAAGACCAATTGATTTTTTTGGAGAGATTAAAGAAATTAAATAAGTTACATAATCATATCATATTATGTGTATCATTAATTATATATAAGTTTATAAATGAGGCAAATTAGTTTGGAGAAAAATGATGAATATAAATACTTTAATGTAATTTAGTTAGCTTTTATAATCTTTCTAAAAAAGTTAATTGTACCTTATATTACTTAAGATCCAATTATAAGAACACTTTTGTAGTATAAAAATTCCTATAATTAGATCTTATATTTTAAGACCAATATATAAAAAAAGATCTTATATTTAGTCCAAATCAAATCTAAATAAGTCATATATTAAGGATTAAAAGCTAAAATTACAAGTTATTCTATTTGAAAAAAATATATTTCTTGTACATCTTTTTTTTATCTATTTAACCTTAACTTAATTGGGTATTTGTAACTTATACCTAGGACTAGAGGGGTAACTCTGATTATTCCACTATCTTAGGATTATAAAAAAGGAACATTTCAGTTAGTCCCCGATGAGACTTTATTTCAAAAAAATTAAAAAAAATTCAATACACCTCTTGAGTCAAAATAAAATTAAGTTTTGTAGGTAAAAAGATAATAATGCTTTTACTTTATTTGTTTTATAAATTACCTTTTTGTCTTGTAAATACCCTTTATTTATCTTGTGAATTTTTTTTATTTGTCTTATAAATGATCAAAATATTGTTAACTCCATGGGTTCTTTCAATCATTTATTTGTTTTGTAAATATCTTCATTTTTCATGTAAATGCTCTTATTTGTATTGTAATTTCTTTTATTTGTCTTGTAAATGACAAAATATTCTTGTTAAGTCCACCTGTCCCTTTTGAATCATTGTATTTGTCTTCTAAATACTCTTATTTATCTTATAAAATGCTCTTTTGTTAAAAATAGAAGAGCAATATTATCTTTTCACCTTAAAATTTAATTTAATTTTGACTCAAAAGTGTGCAATGAAGTTTCATATTCTTTTTGGAGGTTTGCTGAAATAAAGTCCCTCTATGGGGGGCTAGCTGAAATTCTCCTCTATAAAAACTCTTGAGTTTATCTTATACATAGGAATAAGCCTCTCAATTATTCTTTCCCGTCTATAATATAAGTTTCTTCCAGGAGAATTTTATTATCTAAATATAAATAACTTTGCAAGAGTTTGTGTAATATTAGTTGTTTTATTCCAAATAAATCACCGTCAATTTTCATGGAGGGGAGGGAGAATTTTTTAAATTTATGATATTTTTTAGAGGTAAAAATGAAAATCAGAATATTTTTAGACAAATTTAATGATACAACTAACTTTTCATAATTTCAGTAAATTAATTTAAGTGCTTTATATTTTACATTGTTATATCTTATAAGTTGGGTAGAGAGTATTTCTCTAGTTTTGATAACTCTATAATTATATATAGGATTTATATTTGGGAAAATTCTCCTTAGGACCCAAGTAAGCAACATATTGTCAAAAAAATGTTCAAGAAAATATCAAATGTCAAAAAGGCCCCAAGGCCTTTTTTGGTATTATTTCACAAATATTAACAACTATATTTATTAACAACTTATTTTAACAACTACATATTAACAATTAAATCGATGCCACAACAACTAATTAAGTATATGTTAACATCTTAACCTTTTTTGACATGTGACTTTTCTTTAAACTTTTTTTAATACTCCCTCCGGTCCTAATTATATGACATATTTAACCGATTTTGGGGAGATTAAGGAGAGAAGTTAAATTAGTTAATTTTACTCATTTTTCTAAAATGCCTTAATAAATTTAAAATGACATAAGTAAAAGTAAATTAATAACCCCTACCACATACATCTCCGACTTAAAAATGTTCATTTCTACACACTTTTAATTGAAATAATGGTCTTAATATATACACATATATGTGTGTATATATGTATACATATAGATATAGATACACACACATACATACATATATCTAAACACATATATATGAATACACACACAAAAATATATATAGACACACACACACACATATGTATATATATATATGTGTGTTTATATATATAGATATACATACACACACACTCACAGATATTATATATGTGTGTGTCTATAAATGTTTTTTGATATGTGACTTTTCTTTATACCTTTTGTAATCACCAAAAATGTTACTTACTTTGGCCCTGAGTAAAAGATTTTCCCTTTATGTTTTTACCACTATCCTCTGTTTTTCTTTAAAGAGAAAGAAAAGAAAAATAAAGTGAGGTCCCTTTACTTTAGTTACTTTGGGACTTTGTGTAGCATGGGAACGAATCATGGAAAACTTTATGGTGACCAAGTGATTCTTTGAGTGAGAGAGGACTGATAATTTGAATTTGATGCATTCCTTTAATTGAAAAAAAGGCTCCTTTAATTAAAAATAAAATACAGTTATCTCGTTAAAGTACTCACTAATTTGTGAGTGTCTGTGAAACTAAAAAATCATAGTTTTGGAACCCATTTTTCACAAGTCAATATAAAATTCTTCTAAATTATTTATCTCATTTATTATAAAAACTATTCTTCATTTGCTAATCCAACAATACCCATGACTACTTGGGTTCATATTATGTGTTTTTTATTAGGTGCTTTTTATGTATTTTTCCCTCTCATTAGGCATTTTTAAATTTTTTTATATATTCTATTTATTTTTAGATTATATCTTTGCGTCATCCCGAAATTTGTTTTGTCTTTATCTCAAATTAATTAATTTTTAGTCCCGCATTCATAAATATTTTTTCTATAACTCTAGTATCCTGAAAATTAATTAATTTGAGATCTTGGATGTAAATAAAATTTTAAAATGTAACATATAATATAATCTAAATAAATAGAATATAAAAAAAAATAAAAAAATATCTAATTCTCTAATTAAACTAAAAAACACATAAAAAACACCAAATAGAAAAAGCACATAATTTCTGACTACCCATGGCCACTTCACTGAGAGACAAAGCCATGTTTGTTAGGATCCAAATGTTTCAGCTTTTCTTGAGAATTCCAAGGTTGTGGGTCCTACTTTAGCTGTCTCGTGGAAAAGAAAAGTGTGAACTCATTGATGAGAGACTTTTCAATGTTGAAAATGAAGCCATTCATCCTCATCACTTTCTCATTACCTTTTTGGATTTGGTTGTTTATGATTATAAATCAATTAAAAAAACATAAAGAAAAAGGAAGAATCACGGAGAACTTTCATGCTACGAATGTACTCTTTTTTATTTTATTATTAGCTCTGATTTTAATTATAAGATTTAGTTAATTTAGTTAACTTTTTTTGATAGAGTAAAGAAACTAAATAAATTATTTAATCATTTTATATATATATTTAGATTACATATTAGTTTATTAGTTAAACTAATTAGTTTAAATAAAAATAAAAATAAAAATGCTATAAAGTAATTTAATTAGCTTCCTTAATCTCTCCAAAAAAATTCAATTAGGTCTTATAATTAGAATTGGAGGGAGTATAAGACATTAATTAACAATTCTCATAAATCAATAAAAAAAATTAAAATAATTAAATTCATTGTAAAATTTAAATAATTTTTAATATTACCTCTACTAATTTCACTAAATTTAATATTATATTAATTATTATCCTCAAATCATTACTCTTATTAATTATAAACAAATATGAAACAAAATATTTAATACTTTTTGAAAACAAGTAAGTACTTTATAAAAAAGGACTAGACGCATTTTTAGTTGGTGCTTTATAAAAAAAAAAAAAAAAAAAAAAAGATTAATTACTAAATTTATTTTCATTACAAGTGAGTATCTATAGACCCGTTGTTTTTCTATACCAAAACTTATCCTTAAGTAGTCAAAAAGACTTTTTTTTTTAAAATAATTTTTTTTAAAATCGTTAAAAAAATATCATTTAAACTTTAAAATCCAAAATATATAGTTTCCAACAGAGTTATCAATTACTATAAAGTTTTTGTTAATCTTATTTTATACATTACAATAACTTTCTCTAGAAAGAGAGACAATTACCATGAGGTGGCAGAGACGAACCTCGTGAATCTTGTGCGTCCACTCACGACTCAACTCTGTTATTAGAAAATGATGAAGATTAGTTTAATTAATCACTATTCAATTCGTATTTTATAAAAGTGATATATTATTTTATTGTTAATAAGTAAATTATTTTTTATATATGCTTTGTTTTGACATAAACAAACTAGAAAAAATCACTGTCAGGTCCCTATAGAATTAATCACAAAAAAGTACCATACCAAATTCCTCTTTTTGTGATTAATTGCTGAATTCCCTTTACAAAAAAAAAAGCTTGTTGTCAAAATGGTTTTTCATGTTGTCAACATATAACTTTTATTAGTTTTAAAATGTCTATATGAAAATCTCATTGTGAAAATGGCTTCGCATGTTGTCAAAAATTCTGAGTTTTTCCTCTGGCGTATAGAATTTTAGAAACTTGGAGAATTTTCTGCAACACGAAAAGTTATGTTGACAACATAAGAAGCCATTTTCACAATAAGATTTTTATAGGGATATTTTAACAACTAATAAAGTCATTTTGACAACAAAACTTTATTGTGAGGGGAATTCCGTAACTTATTTACAATTAATCACAAAAAAATCACTAGGAACAAGAGTTTTGGTGTGACACTTTTTTATGATTAATTTCATACTTAAGACCTGACAATGATTTTCCCAAAAAAACTAATCCCATTCAACATAAGGAGGGAAGGTACAATACAACAAGTAAAGTGATATAATGTCAAAATAGTCATAAATACACATATAATTCAAATAAAATATAAGAACTCGTTAAATGATTTATTTTAGTCTTAAATATAAAGCTTTAATATACTTTTCCTCCTAAATTTATAACTTTTTTTTTATAAAGTGTCTCTATTAATTACACATAAGAATGAGTTTCCATTAAGAGATAGTTATAATGTATCCGATTAAAAAGAATATTCTAAAAAAAAAACAAACATAAAGAAGAGAAGTAGTAATTTATAAATATAACTTTTCTTTTTTTGGGCCATGCATCCTCAAATTATAAAAGCTTATTCATCTTGAGAAGAAGAGAAAAAAAGACAAAGACAAATGAGTGCATCTCACTCTCATCAACCTAAATGTTAGGCTTATCACAGCAAATGATTAACATTTGGAATGTGAAATATTGACCATGATTACTTGTGTTGGAAGAATTATTAATCACTCCACTTAAAGTAGCATATTACGGACAAGTTGTCGCCCGCCATGCATTTGGATGAGGTATCAGAGTCGGAGACGATGTTGACATATTTAAACACACGAATATGCTTAAATTATACTATATTTGATTTTAAATATAGGATAAAATTTATAGTACAAATTCATATATTTAGAATCCGAGGGAGTATAAAATTAAGAAAAAAAACCTATTACAGTAGCAATTTGCAAATGAAGAAGCCCGTTATAATTAAATTAGAATAATATAATTTTACCCGTGATAAAATGGATAGTGGCAGTGATTTGAGAATAATTAAGTGGTTTGAGGTAGCAGAGTGAATTCAATCATACTAAAATAATACTTTCTTTGGTCTTAATTATAGGATGTATTTAATCGATTTTGGGAAAATTAAGGAAAGAAGTTAAATTAGTTAATATAATTTTAATCATTTTCTAAAAATGCCTTTAGATAAATTTAAAATGATATAAGTAAAAGTGAATCAATAATGCCGCCACATACCTATCCGACCTAGAATTTTCATTTCTACAAGTTTTCTAATTGAAATAATAGTCTTGTTATATATACTTATATGTGTGTATATATATGTATATAGATAGATCTATACACATACATATATATATACATATATATACATACACACCCATATATCTTTTTTTTTTTTTTTTTTTTTTTACAATTCTGATAGCGGGACTAATGTCCCCGAAGTACAAAGCGGGATCGAACCCGCGACCTCCCAACTATGGGGAAAAGCCATACCACTGGGCTACTAGGCCTGTGGTTACACACCCATATATCTACACACACTTATATGCATACAATCACACACACACACACACACACACACACACACACACACATATCTACACATGCACGCACACACACACATATATAGAGACACAGACGCACACATATGCGTGTGTCTATATATATATATATATGTGTGTAGACACACAATATATACATATACATATATATATATATATATATATATATATAGACACACATATATACATACATACATATATATGTATATAGACACACACACTATATGTGCGGGCATGTGCTGGCAAATCAATGTCAGCTGATTAATAAATAGATTAAAATCCAACAATTTAAAAGTTTTACTTATGGAATTGTCCCCACAGACACATAATTACAAAAAACCAAACACATTTGAGAGAATAAAATAAAGATATTTTAGGAAGAAATTGACAAAAACTAAAAAATTGTCCTATAATTAGGACCAAAACAAACCCCAAAATGTTATCCTATAATTAGGACCGGAGGGAGTATAACTTAACTTATATGAAAAGAGTGATATAATGTCAAAATAGTCATAAATACACATATAATTCAAATAAAATAGAGTTATACTAACACACACTCCCTACCGGGCTGGTAATTTTTAACACAAAATTTCATTTTAGGCTCACCAACAGAAAAAATTTCAAATAATCTAACGTGACCAATCCGTCTAAAACTCTTGATTAGGAAATTGATTTACCTATATGACCGATGGAATTGAGTTATAATATCATAATAATGTTAAGTAGCTTGGTAGAATAGAAGCCGCAAGGGAGTGAAATAGCTAAAGCTAAGCCGACGCCTTTGTGGAAGTCAAACACTATAATGCAATCTTCCCCAATCAACCGCCTGCCTCTTCCAAACTTGTCCTTGTCCCCTTCAAAATTTTACAATATGCTACTTCCGAACCGTAATTAAAAACTCATTTATTCATTAGATTTTTATTAGTTAATACGACATATTTTTTTTTTTTTTAAATCTTAAATTCATATTCTTTAATTCTCTCAATCTCAATCCCTCCCTTGCCTTAATTGTTGTTAAGAGAATTCAATAGAGGTAAATTAGGAAAAGATTAACATATAAAAAAATGAGTTATATATATATATATATATATATATAAATAAAATATCAACTCTTCAATTTGATCATACATACATGCTACACACACACACGTATTAAGGACAAGAGGTAGTATTTAAAAGACAGATTAAAACAAAAAATTAGAATGCTAGTCCACATGAATATACTCCGTTGATCCTTAATATATAAGACAGAGAATTAATATAACAAGATTTTTTAAATTATCCAAATCATTTTCCTTAACTCCTCCATTACCTCTCCTGCTTTGTTATTGTTGCTGTAGTATGAATGATAAGTGTAAAATAGGTGTAATGAAAAGAATCAGAAAGTTGTATTATTCATGATAAACGTATGTGTAATTATACAAGAGGGAGGAGCCTACATAATGGCTCATAATGATGATTATATGTATAATCCCTAATTATATGGGATCTGATTACAATCCCATGATTTCATATATATACACTAATACTAATATATTATTTACTGACACTCGCCCTCAAGTTGGAGTATAGATGTTAATTATGTTTAATTTGTTACAAAGATAGTCAACTCGAATTCCTTAAAAAAACTTTAGGTAACAAATCGCAAAATTCTCACACACTCCCCTTTAAGCTGTACGCAGCTTGAATATGAACAACTACTAATTAAAGAGAACCGAGCTAACAACTTTACCAAGAGCTCAACCAAATGGTTTCACGAGGGACCAACAATACTCCAAACATCTCAGAGAGACCAAACAAAAAAATCTTCCAGACGTCTCACTAGAGACAAGCAACAATGAATGTCACACCAGGGACGAACACCAAACGATTTCACTAGGGACCAATCAAAAACCTCCAAATGACAAATAATAGCCAAACACCTCATCGAAGGCAAAGCAATGAACAGGTTACACAAGGACCACCATGTTAGAGCTGACTATCACCCAAGAGGGGGGGTGAATTCGTTGTATGATAAAAACTTTAGAACTTTGAAAATCTTTTCACAATTTACTGAAAGTAGTTCGAATGAAAGAAATAGTTCATAAAGCAATAGTCAGTCATTCAAACATATATGTTGGAAATGTAACAGTTCATGGAAGAGAATATGCAAACTGAGATTTATACTGGTTTGGCCAATCCTTGACCTACATCCAGTCCCCAAGTTCCACTTGAGATTTTCAATCCACTATCTCCTTGTTTAACCGGGCACAAGAGAAAAGCCTTTACAACCTCACAAGTTTAGTCGGGCACTTTTGCAGCCTTTACAATCTCTTAGTGAGATACTCCCCTTACACACTGTAAGGATACAATTACACACTCTGTAAACAAAGGATGATCCTTTCACTCTCGGACTCACTCCCCCTTACAAGTTGTAACTGTACACCCACACTCAAAGGTTCCACAACCTTGAGATTTGATCACTAAACAGATAATCAAATAAGTGTTTAGACTCTCTCACAAAGTAGATGAATAATAATAACTGAAGTACATAATCGATCATTACACTCTCTACTGAAAACTATATAATATTGAGAAACATAGTGCGTATGAGCTAAATGTAGGATTTAGAATATCAGCATTTCGATAGTGCAAGCTCTCATCATCATTCTCCATTTTGAATGGTTCTCCTTTTTAGTCAATGAAGAACATTGAGCAATTCTTCCAGGATTGAATATGACAGTTGTGAGCATATATGTCCGTTGGAACTATTCGACCGTTGTAAGTTTTGTTGGAAAAATAGCCGTTGGAGCTTCTGACGTCATCATCTGCTTTTTGATAATTTGATGTCAATCCTACGTTTGATCATCTGAAACTTGCTAACAAATATGATTAATAGCATTGAGAAGTATAGCAAGTAGAAATCAATTGATAACAATCATTTCTAAAATCTCGGACGTTGCTGCTACTGAGCTGTGCTGTTTGACTGATAAACTATGTGTTCAAGTCCTTCACATAATCATCTGAAACTCATTATCAAATTGATTAAACAAGGTTAAGAATAATAATGATAGATGATATGAAGAATCTAGAACCAATCATAGATAGTTAGAGAACTGGAAGATTCAAAACACAACATTTTTAGAAACATAGACATATTGGCTCGAGTCAAATGTATCACTAGCTCGAGTCAATTCATCGTTCAAGCCTTAGAGAAGTTTTCAAAATGCTATCTGACTCGAGGCAACCAAAACATAGACTCGAGTCTAGGCTTAGGCTCGAGTCAAAGAAAAACATGGCTCGAGTTAGTATGTCAGATTTGTTCTTCATCAGTTGCTTTGACTTGACTTGGCTCGAGTTGGAGATTTGTGGCTCGAGTCAATCCATCATTCAAAACTGAGAAGACTAATCACAACACTGTCTAACTCGAGGTAGCAAAATCCTTGGCTCGAGTCCGTGCCCAAACTCGAGGTTGCATTTGAAGAGGCTCGAGTTAGTTCTTCACATTTGTGTTTTATCAGGTTGCTTTGACTCGAGTCACCACTTACTGGCTCGAGTCAAAAACTGCTCTCCATTCTTCAAACTCTCGGGTTGGCCATTTTCCTCGAGGCACACTTGTTGGCTCGAGGTAAGAACCTCTCTCAAAGTGTCTAACCTTCTGTCTCCACTTACACTCGAGGTGCATTGTCTGGCTCGAGTCAAATTGCTCTTTTTCGTTTTCTTTGATCTTTGATTTGAACTTTGTTGATTCCGAATTATATGAAACACTTGTTGAGTCTATATTCATATGGAATTGGTTTCACTTCATTTAGTTGTGTATAGTGTGAGATAAAGACAGAAAACCGAGCATATGTTGAATTGAATCCAGGATTTCGAGTGTCAAATTTCAAAGGCCATATCTCCCTGTTCTGAGCTCCTTTTTGGTTGATTCAAGTCCTGATGGAACAAATTTTGAGTCTACTTTCCAATGGCACCAATTTCAGCTCAATTGGATTTGTATGTTGTGAGATATACTCAAAACACCAAAGCTTGGTCTGCTGTGTGGCGTGAATGGATGTCCACACTTGTAAAATTCATAGCTCCTTGATCTGAACTCCTTTTGGCTTGAATTTTATATCAAAATGACGCATTGGGAGTCTATTTTCATATGTCACTTGTTTCACCTCAATCCGATATTTGGTTTAAGAGATATCATTGAATTACCAGACCTCACCCGAGCTGAACGTGAAACAGAGTGCAACAGAGTTGCTGAAATACAGGTAACTCGAGGCAATTAGTGGTGTACCTCGAGGCAACTCGTTCCAGAGGCAAAAATCACTTGGAAATCATGATTGGCTTGAGTCTGAAGAGTTCTTGGCTCGAGTTTTGACCCAGACTCGAGGTAGTGAGTTGCTTGGCTCGAGTCAATCATACTAGATGCCCAAAAAACACTGTAGAAAGCATTCTAACTCGAGTCTAGATATCCCGGCTCGAGTTAGTTCATCCCAAAACTTGATTTTGCTTATTTTAACTTTGATTTGAGCCATTCCAACTTCTATATCATCGTGGGAACTTCTAGAATCAATCTAAGAGCTTGTATAATGATTTTCTTCATTCCATTGAGCAAGTTCTTCTTTCTTTCTTCTCTTCTCTTAATCATTCTCCATAATTCAACTCTTTCTTTCTTTTTGGACTCTGCAAATTCTACCTTTTTCAATATCTCCTCTTCTTCTTGATTATTCCCAAAATATTTTCATAACTTCTTGCTTCATTGATATTCTCTGCAAGTTCTTCTTTCCCAAAACCTCTTATCTCCTTCTTGATTAATCTTTATAATTCAACTTGGACTAATCTACATTAAACATATAGTAGTTAGTCAATGTAGGAGATAAATATAGTATACAAGCTTTTTGCTCTTAATAATGGCATCTATATAAGACATCATCAAAACTAATCATATCCAACACACCAAATTGTCTCACCTGAGACAAACACTTAAGTGGAGGCAAAGCAATGAACGGTCACACAAGGACCACCAAACTATCTCACCTAGATGAACACCTCACTAGAGGTGAAGCAAAATACAGCAGATGCCAATGAAATTACCAACCACAAGCATGGCATTCAAGACAAAAGAACACTTCACGAACGTGTTGGAAAATGAGACAAATGAAGAACCCAGCCACTAGAGACAAGTGAATGTGCACGAAACAAAATGCCGACTGTGCTGAAATAGTAGAAACCCACTATCACAACGCAACCTTCGAAGAAAAGAACCGGCCTATACATACCGAGAATGAAGGCTCAACCTCAGAGAATGAAGCACAACCAGAAAATGGTCACAGCAACTAAACGAGGTATCAATAACCTCTTTAAATACAACAGAAACCTCTTTAGTCACCATAGAACAATCTCACTTGAGATTACAACACCAAACTGAGCTTCATGATTCATAACAATAAACGTCACATTAGTGACCAAATAACACTTCCACAACCTAAAAGTAAATAACCATCTAACCCAAAGCAGATTGATGTAACGGCACTGGAACGAAGACGAACAAGCATACAAATGAACAATACCAATGAACAGTACTGTATGTATGAATAGTACCAAAAAGTACACATGAACAGTGACGCAAATCATGGTGCCGATAACATTCAAAACGCACCTTGCAAGAAATAGAAAAGGAATTGAACCTCACATAGTAGTCCCCACCACCTGCCCACCCTTTTTTTTAAAAAAATTTAATAATAAACTTTTGCATATGGTGGTACCCACCACTACGAACTTTTCTGACTTCCCCACTTCCCTTGGCCCTTGATCTACCAAGTTCCTTTTGCTGCTCATTATCCTTTTCACCTCCACATCTCCATTTAATGAGCTTATAGCTGTCAAACCTCTTACAGTGTTATCACGTGAAGGATTTGTCAACTGATCATCCAAAATAGAAATTTGGAAAATATTTATTCACTTAAATATGTCTCAAAGTTGCCATGTTAGTCCCACCGCTACCCACTTCTCTTTCTCCTTTTTGACTTCCCACTTCCCTTATTTTCATATTTAACTGGTCTCCATAATCATAGATGATGAACCTCACCGTGGCTCCACCTTTGTCCTCCAACAGGTGCTACAGCTGCACCTGCTTTA
Organism: Acacia acuminata; assembly: GCA_019022655.1. NCBI lineage: Eukaryota > Viridiplantae > Streptophyta > Magnoliopsida > Fabales > Fabaceae > Acacia > Acacia acuminata. Next base: position 4,230,587 of record JAFJYI010000042.1, on the reverse strand, counting down.
TTCACCTCTTAGATAGGGAAGATATTGCTTGTCCTCACTGCCAAAGCAGCTTTACTGAAGAAATGCACAACACAACCTCCTTGCCTCTGATCACCACCACCTCAGCTCAGCCCCTGAGCAGTTTGCCCAGATCGAAATAAAGCCGGACAAAGAGGAGAGATCACAAATCTCAGTAACAGTAAAGAGGAGAGATCACACAGATCGGAGGGAGGAGACGCCATAGGTGTGGCGTGTGTAGCTGGGGGCCGCCAAACATAGTTCACCGGAATCTGGGAATTTTCACTGGGAACTGGAAGAGTCACTGGAAAACTCATAACACTCGCTGGAAGCTGCAAAACTTGGCTAAAATGCGGAGCACCACTGGATTAAAGAGTCACCAGAATTTGGAACAAGCTCCAGTAGCCAACCAAGGACAGCATAACAACCAAATGACAACCATACAACGAGGTACACACTTTCTCTCTCCCCCTGTGAACAGTGACGACATGGTTCACTATTCTCAAAACAATAGACGAAACAATACAAAAAAAAAGCAAATCGACACAAATGGAAAAGAAGGAGCACTACTAAAGGATAACCAAAAAATGGACAGAAACTGAAATGGCACGAACACACACGCCAGAGTCGGGAGGCTATCCACTATCACCGTACAGTGATAGCGGCCACTGGAAAACTCAAATTGGCCAAGAACTAACCAAGATCTAATACCATGTAATGAAATGAATCATAAAGTTGTATTATTCACGATAAACGTATGGGTATTTATACAAGAGGGAGGAGCCTATACATAATGGCTCATAATGATGATTATATGTGTAATCCCTAATTATATGGGATCTGATTACAATCCCATGATTTCAAATATATACATTAATACTAATATATTAGCCGACGCCTTTGTGGAAGTTAGACACTATAATGCAATCTTCCCCAATAAACCGCCTGCCTCTTCCAAACTTGTCCTTGTCCCCTTCAGAATTTTACAATATGCTACTTCCGAACTATAATTAAAAACTCATTTACTCATTAGATTAAGAAATTAGTTCTTTAACACGACATTTTTTTTTTTTAAAAAACCTTAAATTCATCTTCTTTAATTCTCTCAATCCCTCCTTTGGCTTAATTGTTGTTGAGAGAATTCAATAAGGGTAAATTAGGAAAAGATTAACATATAAAAAATGAGTTTATATATATATATATATATATAAATAATATCAACTCTTCAATTTGATGATACATACATACTACACACACACATACACACACACACACATATATATATATATATATTAAGGACAAGAGGTAGTATTTAAAAGACAGATTAAAACAAAAAATTAGAATGGTACTCCCCATGAATATACTCCGTCAATCCTTAATATATAAGACATTGAATTAATATAACATGTATTTTCTAAAATATCCAAATCATCTTCCTTAACTTCTCCATTACCTCTCCTGCTTTGTTATTGTTGATGTAGTATGAATGATGAGTGTAAAATAGGAAAAGATTGAAAAATATGAAAACTATATTTTAAACTTAGAACTAAGATCAACTCCCCAAATATGTTTTATATTAAGAACAAGAGTATCTTAAATCGAAGGTTTATGTGTTATAGGATTATCCTTTAGATGTTGTATCATACTAGTATAGGATCTATTTATACTTGATAAATATCAATTTTCCGTGAAATGATTAAAAAATGTATTTCAGAAAAACTAACTGATTTTTTTATAAATATATTATTTAAATGATTTTTTAATGTATGTAAATTAATTATCTAATTCCTACATTTAAAATTGAATGGATTATTTATTTAGTGATTTCCGTGTCGTCTCACTTGTCCAAGTTGCCTCTCGCATTCGATGTGTGCAAGAAGAATTTCCTTGATAATCTCCTCGTTTACTCGAATTTCAGTGGCACTCGAAAAAGGATGTTCATTTGCTGCTTCGATATTTTCGAGTCTCTCTCGGTATAAAACTGATTTTTATTACATCCCCATTTCCTAAACTACAACATGCTAGTAGTGGAGAACTGATTTTACACTTTATGAGATAAATATGTAAGAATAATTTTATCTAATAAAACACAAGAGTGTTTATTATTTCAAGTGAAATCAAATAAACACCACGTCCCTTGGAATAAGATCCCGACATAATAGGGCCAAGTCTGAGGCATTTCCAATAGCTTTGATTGATGGGTAAAGGGGCAAAAATACACATGTGCTTTACTTTTGGGAGCGCCTAGCACCATATGCTTTTTTCGGGAGCAAAAATACATATGTGGTTACATTTTAGGAGCAAAAATCAAATCACCGTTAAAATCTAACTTAACGGTGCATTTGCAACCGAAAATGCCATATTTACAACAGAAAATGTCATATTTACAACAACATTTAAACACCTAGATTTTGAACATAGAAATGTCATTTACAACAACAAAAAGGCTATATTTACAATAGGAAATGCTGTATTTACAACAAAATTTAAAATCTGGCCTTATTTACAACAGAAAATGCCATATTTACAACAACATTTAAACACCTGGATTTTGAACATAGAAATGTCATTTACAATAGAAAAATGCTAGATTTATAACAGGAAGTGCTATATTTACAACAAAAGTTAAAATCTGGCCATTTACAACAGAAAAAACTATATTTACAACAGGCTAGATTTACAACAGAAAATGCTGTATTCACAACAAAATTTTAAAGGTGGTGTGACTTTTGCTCATAAAATATAACCACATGTGTATTTTTGCTTCCAAAAAAAGCATATGGTGCTAGGCGCTCCCGAAGAAAAAGCACATGTATATTTTTGCTCATAAACCCTTGATTGATTTGTATATATGTAAGGTTGAAAGATGAAAATGATGATGAAGGTCCACACAAAGACTGTGTTTTAGAGAGATCCATTAATGTATTACGAGTCGTATTGTGACCTGCGACCTACTAATATTTTACCGTTGCTTCTGGCTGCAGCAGCACCTATCATCAGCTCTGGTTGGGGCCCTCCTCACACGGTTATAGAGTACCAAGTATGAAGTCATGTGCATTGATCATTTATTTATTTATTTTTTGATATAATGCACTGATCATCTATAGAGTTGACTTAATCTGATTTTTTATTTTTATCAATACTTATTTGGGTTCAGATCTAATTTTACTCTGAAAGTACTACTACTACTACTACAAATTCACGTTTAATACATAAAGGTCATATATGTCGAGAAGAAGGTTGCGCTAGAATATATACACAACTACAAAAAGTAAATTTAATGACACTAATTAACGTCTGTTTTTTTTAAAAGAAGTTAAAAAGGAGGCAGAGAAATTTTTGAAATTTTGACTTAATTTTCAATGATTGTTTCGAGATAAACAATCGTTAAAAGTTATTTCAATGACTATTATAAAAAATAGTTGTTGAAAGTTAAGTCGGAATTTAAAAAATATAAATATTGGTGAGTTTCAATGATAGTTTTTCTAAAACAATAGTCATTGAAATAAAATTTTCAATACTTTTTAAAAAAATAATTGTTAAAATTTAAGTTAAAAAATAAAAAAATGAATATTTGTAACTTTCAACGACTATTTTTTTAAAAAAAGTCGTTGAAAGAAAAAAAAAAGAGAGAGTAAAGTTATAATGATTGTCTTTTATAAAATAGTCGTTATAACTTTGAACAAGCTCCCACATCACAAACTCACTCAATGAAGGCTAGCCACATGATATTGCAGACTTTAGTCAAGCAAATTTATTGCCCCCAAGTGATATTGCAAACTTGGTGTGTTAAACTAAACCAAACTTCCTTTCTTCTTTCTTCTCACCACACGACAAGGGTCGAGTCCTCCATCAATACATAGTTGGAGAGTACCTTTTGGTCACTCCTGTTAGTTCTCTATATGTTTTGATTATAATTGACAATTGTAAACAAAGTGTCATTAATGATTTAAGTAAGAGTGTTTTTAACTTGACCAAACTTGAATCAGTAACTTTCTGTCAAATTGACTCGAGTTTCAGGTTATCAGACTCTAGTTAAGTGTTTTGAAACTCAGTCAAAATGTACTTAAACTTTGACTGACTCGGGTTAAATGTCTTTGGAAAATATTTTGCTAAAATGCTTTAACTCGAGTTAACTCCATATGCCTCGAGTTACATCTTGTAAACTTAAATTTATTTTTCACAGTACTGATATATTGACTCGAGTGTAGTTTTTTAATGTTATTTTTAAAATACATCTTGTCAACTCAAGTTATCACTTAATGACTCGAGTGTGACCTGTGTTCAAAGTTTTCTTCTAAACTTAACTCGACAACTATTATGAAAACGCTATTGACTCGAGTGAGGTATAAATGACTCGAGTCATGAACTTGAGTTGAACATTGTAGACCTGAGCTAAAGTCATACATAGACATCTTCATTTATCATCAAACTTATTTTCAAAGAAGATGAACTTGGAACTTGAGCATAGATTGGTTGACTCAAGTTATGGTCTTGAGTTTGCGCAAAATTGAACTCGAGCAAAGGTATCTCTATTTTGCCAATCACCGCGTCCGTAAATCTTAAATCTTTGCTTGTGATTTGATTACTTCTTATTATCACTCATTATTGTTCCTAATTATATTTAATCAGTTTATTAATGAGTTTTAGATGATTTGATGATGGATTAAACATAGATTAATCAAAAAGCATTAATTACATCAATTGCATTAAATGCGGCTCCAGAAAATGAAGCACGTTTTTGGACCATCACTCTCTGAACATTCCAAAGGCATTAATGGTTTCTTTCCCTTATTAAATGCCAGATCATCCAACGGGAAGAACAAAAGGAATGTCAATGTGGCGAATGACGGTGCACATTTATTGAATCAACACTTGTGAGTAATGAAAGTACTTCAACACTTAACGGCTATATTGAATATTCTTAACGGTGCATTGAAGGCTTCCAACAGTCGTTTAATTCCTTCATGAAATATAAGCGAAGCATTCAATACGATTCAACCACCGGAAACACAAACGCAAAAATGAACTATTCAATTACTGTTTCATTCATTGTGTAATATCTTCGGATACTTATAATCTTCAGTGCTTATCTATATGCTTTTTTAGGGAGTTACATTCATGATTAAATATCTTTGTAAAAATCTCAAGGTAATAAGACTTTGAGATTGGGTTATGGATTACAACTTTTAAGGGGGAGTGAATCATAGTGAGAGGATTACTTCGAGTACATAATATGTAATCAATTGAAAGAGTTAGTGAAATACCTAGAGAGCCTAGGGAGTGGACGTAGGTTAGGAATGTAGACCGAATCATTATAAATCTTTTGTGTCAATATATATATATCTCTCTACTTTGTTATACTCTGTTTTATGAGTTAGTTCTAGAGATGTTCGAAAAGAATTTTAAATCACCAAATTCACCCCCTCTTAGGTGATATTATTGTTTTCAATTCCATCGTTTGATATCTCCTTTAAGTTCTAGAACATCTTCCTTAACTTGTTCAAATGGCGTGCCTTGTTCTATTTTGATCCAAAGCTCATTCACTTTTGCCGTTCAGTTTGATTCTGAGTAATTTCCTTTTGGTGCTCTCTCTGCATGCTCCAACCATCTTTATTCTAAGTCTCTTGGAAGCGATGCAGATCTAAGTTGAGGTTGGAGAACATGCAAACCTTTTTGTCTTCTCCTTCTCCCTCTCCCTCTGTAGATTTGCAGATCTGGTTTTTGAAATCAAGGAGCTCACCAGATTTTTTTGCTTCCACCTTCGCCCTTCTCCTTTCTTGCCGGCGGAATCAACCACCATCACACCCGCCAGCTTCCAGACCAAAGTTACATATCATCGACGAGGAGATGAAGAACAAGAGAGAACATAGGCGTTTCCAAGAAAAACGGAGAAGCTTGAACCTTTACCTTCCTTTATCCAAGCCACCATTGTTGCTCCTTTATTCTTCACTATCACCGCCATTTGGCTGTCTTCTCCTTCATTTTTCCAACACCACCTCACAGGAGAAGAGAGACAGAGCCTTCATCATCGAGTACCACTCCACACCGGCCATTTCCTCTGCCTTCCGGTAATTTCACCATCTTATTCCTTCTTGACCCTCACCAGAATCACTTCTTAGTTTCAGGCACCCCCTCCGGCGAATATCCCTTCTTTTCCCAATTTCTATTGAAGAAGTAGAGGTAGCACCGCCACAGGCTGGTGAAGAAGGTTTTTTTTTTCTAAGTTTCTATTATGTGATACTTTTAATTTATTTTAGATTGGTTTGGAAAAGGGACCACATGCAGAGCATTCTAAGTTCTCAGATCCAGTTTTTCCTTCTCTTTCCCATCAGTTGTTTATTAAGCGTGTTTCTCTCAATGATCTTGATAGCTTCGTCATCGTCTCTCTCGGTGCAATTCATGAAGCCTATTTAACTTTCCTTTTCTTAAATATGAATATCTTGCATATAATTACTTTATTATAGGTAGTTGTATATAAAGTAGTTTCATGTTCAATGTAGGTTGAAGTATTCTGACCACAACTTGAGCTAGCAAAAGAATTGAACAAGACAACATCTGTGCATTGTGTTGAGGATTTTGTTGCATATAATTATTTGCTTGGAATAAATTTATAGAGGATTTTTTTTTTTGGATTGGAGGCCATTCTGTTCGGAAAAAAATCCCCTATACATACACATATATATATATATATATATATATTTTAAATGCCACTTTCCACAACTATTTCTAGAAAAACAAATGTGGAAAGTGGCCTTTTTCTAAAAGAGAACCCACTTTCTATGTCTGTTTTAAAAACAAATGTCGTAAGTTACACTTACAATGTCAATTTTTGAAACAGACATTGATTCTCAAAATTTTCAATGACGCTCACATACACTACCACCTATAAATAGTCATCTTAGGGTCCTAAAAATAGACATTAAAAGTGCCTTATGTAGTAGTGATAACACTTAAATGTAACGGTTAATTATGCTCACCGTCAAGTATTGCAAAGCGGAATTCGTGAAAACATAAAAATAACGGTGGCAGATAATAACTCTCATTTATTTACCTACAAAAATGAAGATTTTTTTGTTTTTTGTTTTCGAAACAAGTGTTATATAACATTTACAAATGATTCGATGTCCAACCTGGCATACGCAAAAACACAAAAATAACAGTTATATCAATTGACTGAAAAGTGTGAATGACGAAAATGACCTTTCATGAGAAACAACCATCATTTAAAGAAGAACTCTTAAATGCACCACCACCTCCTTCTCCAACCATACACACTCTTCCCCTAACTTCCAACTGCTCTTACTTTAAATACATTTTCATAAATCTCTAATTAAGTCTCACATATTTAAACCCCAGGAATAAGAGCTTTTCCTTCACAAGCTCTTCCCTCCTTTGTAGTCATGATATTTTTACGGGTTGTGTATGTAATTCATGATAATTGGATATGTGAAACTTATTATTACAAGTTTCGCATATACAATCATCATGAATTCCATGGACAAATATTTGCAGGGACACACATGTTCGGCTAAAAACATACCTCTTTTCTTCCTCTAAACGAGAATGTCAACAAATTACTGGATAATGAAGAATCTGATGATGCATAAATTCCTTCATCTCCATAAATTTTTATTTTATATTTGTTTCTTACATTGTCTTTTTCTTTTTTCTTTTTAACGTTTTAATGTAATATTATGGTTAATTATGCAATTAACATACACCAAATTAAAATAAATGTCACGTACATAATGGTTAACATATAAAAATGTCACTTATAATAATACTATTTCAAATTTCTAACATTTATCAAGAATCAATTATTACATTTATAAAATATAATGATATTTAATACTAAAAAATATGATGACTCAATAATTCACGAAGCCCTCTCTATATAAACGTCTCGAAAACCGAACTCCACTTCTTTACTTCCTTTTTCAACTTCTCAAAGCCAAGTTTTGATTCACCAAAACATCATGGAAAAATGCAAGAGGACTTCTAATTCATCATTTGGAAAAAAAAACCGAAAGATGAACTCCTTTCGCCAACAAGCATTTAAGGTCTCGTCCATGCAACTCATGAGCCCATCATATGGTCCAAGTTTACCTTTGATAGCAAGGACGCTAGGACCATTGCTTGAAGGAACTTACCTCTATCATTCGCTCTTTGAATGAGAAGGTGAACAAGTTATTAAAGAAGGAAGAATATAATGATGTATCACATTCTTAAAACATATCCGTAACTTTTATTTCTAGTTTTTTTATTTACTTTGTCTTTTTGTTGTTGTTGTACAATGTTATGCATAATCAACCACAAAAATTTCAAAAAAAGAAAAGTAATATACATTACGGTTACTATGTAACAATCATAACTTATTAGAATACCATGCAAATACATAATAATTATAATTAGTAACTGTCGTATATAATTCCCACAAGAATGATGGTTCTTATGGAAAAATTGTCATGAGACATTAGAACTGTCATGAAACCTTTCCCCTTCCCATGCTCATGAAGATAATACTATGTGCTTCTTCATCCTTTGATGATCGACACGAGAACTAAGTATCCTTTCATTACTGAGCACTATGCGTGACTGCTCCTCTTTAACGTCCAACATGTGCAATGATGATTCAAACATATAACTTCCAATCTATATAAACTCCTTATTTCCTTATGTTTATCGTACTGTTTCTTCATTGTCCTCCTCTGTTCTTTCAAACGCTAAGATGAAACACCATGCTAAAGACTTGCTAGAAAATCAACGGCATCATCATCATCATCCTCGACCTCCTTCTCTTCCTCCCCAACCTCTTGCTCCTGCTCCCAAACCTCTACCTCAATCTCAAGTAGAGACAATTATGTAGAATGCATTGGCCATGCTGAGACGAGGCTTGTCGGATATTTTTTTGAGTATGAACAAGAAGGCCAATCTCATTTTTAATGAGTATGAGATTGACCACCATGATCATGACTTACTATTAGATGATTCAGGCCACTCCTTTGGTGATAAGTAGCGTGATGAGGTAGGTTTGCTACAAATTTATGGAACTTTTGATTGATTCAAATTGAAGGAAACAAAAGTTCCTAAATTCTTAGCAGATATTGGATCATCTATCAAGAAAGTAGTCACCAAAGGGTGATATTTTTCATTTTATTTTTATAAAATATAAAAATGTAACTATCTAGTCCCCTAGTTGCTCAAAAAAGTTTTTTAGAAAATAAAAACGTGCCTGATGGTTATTAACTAAAAACCGTGATAAATGTATACATTAAAAACAATAACATACCTCAGGATTATTAATAAATAACAGTAATAATATAATCAAACAAATAACAATTTTATCGATACAACTGTTATGTAAAGTCTTTGGAAAAACTTGACCCTTCCTCTTCTATTTAAGTTTCTAAAACTGAACACACTTGGCACTTGGTCTGTTCGAATGAAACATACCAATATTATAACCCTAGCACTCCTGTTGTCTCTTTAGGTCGTCGTAAGTCATTTTCAATTGTACTCCACCATAAAAAGCCTTTGTTTACTTTTTATTGACAACTGCACTAAGGAATACCTTGACACTCGTCTCAGTGACTGCAACGCGAGTTGCTTTTGCTTGCCCTAACTCACATTTTTGTCATTCGCACCCTATATAGGATGCATTTCTTTGGTGATCTGTTCTCTTTATTTGATTGGGGTGCCTTTGTGAAGTCACTACGTGATAAAACATTCCAATGTGACATTAACTTGCTTTTATGAATTTATGTTTTTTTAGAAAACCTATTATTGCTCTGATCGAAGGTTCGTTTCCTGTTATAGGAAGTGGTCAACCAATTGGTTTGACTAAAGGTTCCCACCTTATTGATATCCTTTTATGTAACTGTAGGATATATAGATCCCTAAGCAAATACATCTTCTTTGGAAGCATTTATATCTCTGAAAGTTACTTTAAAAAGTTAATAGGGATGTGATAAAAAATAGTTCAATTATATTGAGTCTCATACATGAAAAAGTGAATACTTACAGTATTTGTGAAGTTACGACGCATAAACCATTTAAGGTGATATATTGAATTGCATTTGTGAAGTTATGTTTTTTTGGAAATCCCATTATTGTTGTGACTAAAGGTTTGTCTCTTGTTTTTTTATTGAGTAGGTGGCACCAAGTTAAAAACTATGAAATTCAACGTTGTGATCAGTCCTAGACTTTTCAACGTAAGAGTTTCGAACCTACTTGGTCTTGTCTCTATATATAATAAAGTAGTACTTCCTACATTGAGTAACCATGCAATTTCGATGGATCAAGATTTTCTAGGCTTTGTGGCTAGAATCAATCGCATCCTTGATTTATATATAATAATAATAATAATAATAATAATAATAATGTAAGTACTCACATATACCTTGTATTTCTTCAGCAATTAAGCCCGGAAAACAAAAGATGGGAAAAAAACATTTACCCGTATTAGAAAGGGCACAAGTTTAAGGGTTTGGATACCCCCTGTGCCCTTTCTGATAGGGGTATATGTTTTTTCCTAGAGTCCTTTTCTTTCCAAGGGTTAATTCTTGTAAAGAGACAAAATTATATATAGGTCATCAGTTATATTATCACTTATATACGTCAACAGTTGCCATTGGTTCTCCCCACAAAGCCTGGAATGCTTTGATCAATGCAAAATTTCATAGCCACTCGATTTGGAATGTACTGCTCTATTATATATAGAGAGGAGATCAACTAGCTCATAAACTCTCACTTGAAGAGTGTTATATTCCATACATCACGGTTATTATATAAAAACTGTCATGGACTATAAATGTTCATGGTTCTTATTTATAAGTTGTCATTTATGTACTCAATGCATAACAATTGTCTACTTGAGTCTATTATTTATTTTTATTTAAATTCATGGTTTTTACATAAAAACCATTATATATGTTATTGAAAAAAATAACAATTGTAAAATGAGACCGTTATATATCATGCAAGCATTATCATATATTATGACGGTTGTTTACATATTCCCGTTAATTGTTATCAAAGTAATGGCCATATCATGACCTCACCGAGCCTCAATACATAATGGTTGTTATATTATAACCATTATAATATGTCTGAAATCAATAATGGTTCGAAACCGTAATGTATTTGCACCAAGCTTTTACAGCGCTCGCATCTATGACTATTCAAAACCGTTATATATGGCAGATAATAACCATCATATATTGTAATTTATGTAGTAGTGTAGTCACTTTAGAGAAATATTGCCCTAGAAGATATCTTTTTCTTTTCAATGTCACTTTGAAAGTTTCCAAATCATAGCAATGTCACCTAGGCCATTATCCAAGTTAAATTTGATTATTAGTTGACTGAATATAGTGAGTTGGAAAGTACACGTGTCATCCACATCATTTATGTTTTGGGGCTAAGTGTGAATTTTGTCTTAAAAGTTTTCACTTAAAGTAGCAGGCATCCAAAAGTTTCTAAATTGTAGCAATTATTATCCAAGTTAAGCTTAAGCATTAGTTGACCAAATATACTGATTTACTAGGTTCACATGTCATCCACTTTATTTTTTCCAAGTTAGACTTATAACTAAGGAATTAAGAAAAACACATCCAGTCTAAGGGATTGAAGAAAATCTAATAGTAACTCGCCTACCTCGATGTCACTGGGGCACATTTGTGGAGGATTTCAAGTAGTCTTGTTCTCGACAATCTCCCTTAGTGTGTCTTGCATCTAGTATTCGAATCTTATTTTTCATTATTATTTGGTGAATATGAGCACTTCCTCCATATGCGGCTTCTTTTTATTTATTGTTGTTCACTTTGCTAGCTTGGCATATTTAATTGACTAACGATCAAAATTAACTTGAATAATGGTCAGGGTAACAATGGTAAAATTTGAAAATTTTTGGTGTAATATTGAACCCAAAAAAGTTCCAAGGCAACATTTCTTTTGAGTGAAAACTTGAGGGGAAAATTTGTACCTTAGCAAAAATGATGTGGACCTCCAACTCAACATATTTGGTCAACTAATGGTCAAAATTAACCTAAATAACAAACATTGCGAAATTGCTATAATTTGAAAATTGCGGGGTGAAATTGAATCTAAAAAAATTTCAAGGCAACATTGTTCATACGTGAAAGTGGAGAAAATCACCAAGGAGGGGGGTGAATTGGGGATTTTAAAATTCTTTTCGAGTTACTCTATTTTTGAATATTAAAATAGAGCTGAACAGAGAATAAGAGAAGAGAGCAAGACACAAGGAATTTATACTAGTTCGGTCCAATCTCTTGACCTACGTCCAGTCCCTAGACACTTTAAGATTTCACTATCTCAATTGATTACACACTCTGTAACTCAAGAGTAATTCTCTCACTAGAACTTACTCCCCCTTACAAGTTGCAATGAATAACCCAATCTCCAGTCCCCTGACTTGAGATTCTTACAATAAATGATTTTCAATAAGAAAACTCTCTCTAAGAGTAGATAAAGATAAACACTAAATATCAATGTATCAAAAGATACTTTACAAGTGAAAACTGAAAGAGTAGTTGGTAAACTTGAATGCAATTCATTTTCAGCAGATTGCTTGTTGAGAAGAACTGAATGCAACTCTATTTATACAAAGAAAGCATTAAATGACCGTTGAAATCCCTAATGTAACCGTTGGAGACATTCAGCAAGGATTAGGGTGAGCAGATGTTTGTGCTTGACTTCTTGACTTTTAATCCGTTGGAAGAACAGTGACTGGATGTGGAAAGGAAACATTAATCCCTTTACAACGTGTGTAGAATGATTGTCCAAAAGGATGCAAGTTTTCTGAACTTTGTATTTAATGTGCTGACATCACTTTTTGCTTTTGTTCAAATCTCCATTTAATATCCTCTAAATAATATGAAACTCACTAACAAAGTGGTTAAACATAGCTAGGAATATTAATGAATGATGATAAGAAGAATTAAGATCAAACAAGAAGATTTCACAAATTCGTCGATTTGAAATTCGAATTCGATGAAAACTCGAGTTTGTTCATCAAAATTGGACTTTGTCATTGTGCACTAATATCAAAACTCGAGTTTCCAAAACTAAACTCGAGTTTTCTTATTCCAGAGAGGAACGTCGCGATTTTAGCTTTGAACCATAGTTTTGAATAGAACTCAAAACTCGAGTTTGGAACTCGAGTTTCCATTTCAAACTCGAGTTTTGGACTTTTGACATGTAAAACGAGTTTTAGCCCAAAACGTCAAAACTTGAGTTTTCATCCAAAACTGGAGGTTTCAAAATATTGAAAAAGAGCAAAGCTCTCGACTTGGCTAAAACTCGAGTTTCCAAACCAAAACTCGAGTTTTCATTTAAGGATGAAAACTTTAAGAAATCTATGCCAAGTCAAAACTGGAGTTTTCAAAAACTGGGTAAAACTTGAAAACTCTTTGCCAAGTGGAAACTCGAGTTTCCAAACCAAAACTCGAGTTTTCACAAAAGTTAGGAAAACTTAGAAAACTCATGGCAAACTGAAAAATGGAGTTTCCATATCAAAACTGCAGTTTTCATGAGCTCAAAAAATTGGAGACTCTCTATATGTCTAAAACTCGAGTTTCCAAATGAAAATGGAGTTTTGTATTTTGCGAGAAAATATTGAGGAGTCTCTCGTATGGTGAAAACCGGCGGTTTTGCTTAGTTCGATAAAATTGAGCTACTCTACGTAAGGTCAAAACTCGAGTTTTGAAACTAAAACTCGAGTTTTCCTTTGACGATAAGTTTTTCAACTTACCAAAGAAAAACTTCATATTTCGTTTACAATTGTCAGTTATCATTAAAACACAGAGAACTAACAATACGTAATAACTTTTGAAAAAAAATTGGGGTCATAAGTTTAGGAGCTGGTGAAGTCTTGTTGGGAATTTTTATTGAGTCAAGTGTTTTATTATAAAGATCATGGTTTTTGAAAATTTCATAAAGGTAGCTCAAGTAGCAAACAGGAATCAAAGAATCAAATTATCTGCTATGAATGTGAAAATCCTAGACACATTAGATTTGAGTCCACTTCTGAAGAACAAGGAGAAGAAGAAGAACAACTACTTAAAAAGAAATCATACGTCTCTGCAATTTGAGGAGATTGCTCTGATGAGGAAAACGAGGAAGAAGAAATGACAAATATTTGCCTCATAGCTCATAAGAATCTAAAAGCGAGAAGATACATGATTCTAAACCTACTTACGATGAACTCTTATTTGAATATAATGCTATATATTTAGAATTTAGGAAAGTAACTAAAGATCTTATTACTCGAAGAAAAGGATTAAAGTCATTGAGCAATATATCCAAGATAATCCTCTGATTCCTTATAGCAACTATCCTTAGTTAGAGAAAAGAAATTCTTATCTCAATAAGACCCTTGAAAATTTCACTAAACGAAGTGAAATACTCAGGTTATCTTGAAAGCTTAGAGATTTACAAATGACAGATCTGGAATACATTATAGTCCACAACTAGATAAGAAAAAAGATAAAAGAAAAAAAAAAGAAAGATCATATCTAGATTACTTTCAAAAAACTGTTCACTCATCTAACCCTTTGCGCATTGCAACTACTGCAACAGAAAATGGCATAACACATCTTCTAGTTTTCATAGGAAAGAAAGGAAAGCAAAACCAGTAGGTACTTATAGATTGGTAACTAAGGGATCATATGTATGTCCTACGATCCAAACCAACCAAAAAGGACCCAAGAAAAGATGGATACCTAAGGCTTAATTGTCATTGATTGTAAGTATGTCTATGAGCATCAAAGACCAGTAAATGGTACACTGATAGTGGATGCTCTAGTCATATGACTAGAGATCAGTCTAAATTTGTCACAATAGTATCAAAAGATGCGGCAAAGTAAGTTTTGGAGGAAACCAGTTTGGCAAAATAGTTGGCATTAGTGAAATTGGCAAGAAAGATGGAGTTCAAATCAAAGATGTCATCTAAGTGGAAGGTATCTTCCACCATCTCCATAGTGTTAGCCAGAGTGCAGAAAAAGACAACTAGATCATCTTAGATTAATAAGAATGCCTTATTGTGAACAAAAAGGATCTTCACATAAACAAAGGACAATGAAAGGTTATGATAAGAGCTTAAAGACAAGGTAACTGCTATACTATCAATATGCCTAGTTGTGATACTAATTCTGAAATTTGTGTTCTTAGCAACACTGATGAGAGTTGGTTATGACATAAAAGACTGACACATGTCAATATGCACCAACTAGGTAAGTTACTCAAAAACGAATTAGTTCTCAGTTTACCCAATCTTCAATTCAAGAATTATCTGATTTGTAATGCTTGTCAAAAGGGTAACCAAACTAAGTCGACTTTTAAATCACAAAATGAAGTCACAATAGCACGACTAGTCTAGCTTCTCCATAGTTGGACAAGCGAGACTTAAAAGCCTAGGTGACAATCTTTACACTCTAGTCATTGTCGATGATTTCTTTAGATTTTCTTAGACAATATTCTTTTCTTCAAAAGTTAAAACCTTTGAACAATTTATTATTTTTGTCAAGAAAGTGCAACATAAGAAAGGCATATGTATTTTAGAATAAGAACAGATCATGGAGGATAATTGCAAAATCAAGCTTTTGGAGAATACTGCGACTCAAATGGCATTAACCACAACGTCTCAGCTCCAAGAACTCCTCAATAAAATGGAGTTGTAGAAAGAAAGAATAGAGTTCTCACGGAGATGACGAAAGCAATGCTAAATGAAAAGAATGTCTCGCAAGTGTTCTGGGCAGACGTAATGAGCATAGCTTGCTATATCTCAAACAAAGCCTATATCAGAAAGAATAAATAGGCACCTCTTCGATTTTCTCTTCATCGTACAAGATGCTTTCACCGCTTTAATTTCCTCCAATCATTCAGATGAGGGTGCATATTTTTAAAAATTGTTTCCTTATTTATGAATGTAACTTGGAAAAAATGAAGTTTTTGATACATGGACTGGCTTGATAAGTATATTTAGTCAACTAATAGGTAAACTTAACTTGGGTAATAGCCGAGGTAAAATTAGTATGCTTTGGAAGCTTTTGGGGCAAAATAGCTCTTGAGTGAAAACTTCTAGGGAAACTTCGCACCTAAGCCCCCCCAAATGACGTGGATGACATGTGGACATTCTAGCTCAATATATTTGATCAATTAATGGTCAAACTTAATCTAGATAACGGTTGGGGTGAAATTTCTACGATTTGAAAACTTTGGGGTGATATTGCTCCAAAAAATACTTCCAAGAAAAAATTGAGATTTTGTAACAATTTCCGGGGAAAAAAAATGAACCTTAACCCTAAAAGTATATACATCCGTGTGTGCTGTATCAGCATTATTCGAATGAGTAAAAGTATTTTCCATTTAGATTTATTAGAAATCAAGAAAATTATGTTATAAAAAATTGGCATACACACACATATGTGTATAGATATATATATACACACATATGTGTATAGATATATATATATACACACACATATGTGTATTTATTTATATTTATATTTATACACACACAACAATTAATGTAGGAAAACTTTCCATTCAATATGAGTGAGAATAAATGAAGAATATAGGGTTTAGGTAAAAAAAAGAAAAAGAAAATGATAACTTATTTTATAAATTAAAAAATAAAAGAAAAAATGGGGACCGAGATCTTAAAGGTGAGACTAGATCCCATCTTGGTCCCGATCTCAATTCTCTCATTCCCTTTCTCTCTTAAATATTGTTGAGGGAGTATCAATATAATTAAATTAAAAAAATTATAAATATGAAAACTATGTCATATATTTAAAACCAAGATCAACTCCTAAATATGTTTTATATGAAGGACCGAAGGGAGTATAAATTTAGAAGATAAAGGGGATTGGGGAGTATATATAATATTTAAGATTATAACAAATTTCTCTACTAGCTCTTTTATATTTAATATCAGAAGAGTATCTACTATAAAAATTCTATCTTGGATAGAAGAGTTTTATCAATTTCATGCTCTTGAGGGATTCAAAATCAAGCCAGAGCCATGTAGATCTTGGACGAAAGAGGACATGCAATACTTTTTTTTTTTTTTTTTTGTTGGAGAAAATATATTTGATTTTTTCCATCAAACACACAATTAATTATTGATTTTTTAATTACATTTTTTGTTTTGCTTTATTGTTTACACGATTAAAGTCTCAATCAAAAACTAGATAACCTGAAATTAAGATTACAAGTAACATCGTGTTAGAGCCGGGAATCGGGGCCGGCCCGGCCCTACGGGCTGGCCCTCTAGGGCCCGGGCCCTACGGGCCGGCCCTCCGGGCCCGGAAGAACGAAAATGTCTGTTTTTCAAAACCCGCCCGATAGTACCGGGGGTCGGGACGGCCCTACGGGCTGAAAATTACTATTCCAAATTTTAACTATTTTTCTTCCGGTTTTTCCGGAGAAATATAATTAGTAAATTGCAACCATTAAAATTCTAATCTATCAAATAAATATTATCAATATTAATATCTAAATAATACAAATCATCCAACAAATAAACACATTCATTAATTCATAACAAAAAACAAACCATTGTCTACAATTGACTCACATAAAACATAAGAAGCATTAAACTAAACAAGATTAGATGACTCACATAAAATATAAGAAGCATACAACTATCTTTGTCAATTGTCACCTTCGGAGTATAGTTATTATGTATTTATGTAGTTGTGCTTAGATAGATAAATAACTTTATAACATATAAAATACATAGATAAAGGCCAAGTAATTAATTTTAAAAAAAAAAAAAAAAGATGCTACAGTGAAACGGGCCTAACGGGTCGGCCCGAAGCCCTGCAGGGCAGGCCCTACGGGGCCAAATTCAAAATTTCGATGATTTTTAAGCCCGGCCCTACAGGGCCAGGGCTTAAACGGGCCGGCCCGACGGGCTCGGCCCGATTTCCCGGCTCTACATCGTGTTATCCATTTAATGGGGGAAAAAAAGACCCCATTCTCAATCAAAGATTTCTCTTTTATCTTCACAAAAGCATTAGAATAGAAATCCAGATACCAACAAGTTGTTTGTTTTAGTGGTAAGTGGTATATCTTTCTAAGGAAAAGAATACAAGTTCAAGTTCCATGCTTAATAAATTAAAGTGATGTAAAAGTTCAAGTTTACAAAGCCATCTTATGATCTAAAAGTTCCATTCTCTTTGTGCTCTTAGCCTCAAAAGAGATTAGTTTCAAGGTCAAATTAAAGTGGCTTAAAGATACCCTTAATATATAGATAAAAAATGGAGATAAAAAGCATCAGTTGCTTGGATTCAATATAACAATTATGTCACCTATATGTAGGGATCAGGTTAATTACTTCTGACCTACTGCATCATCGATATTGATATCATGTTTATGCTTTTAGGTTGTCTATTACCTCTCTATTTATCTTTTTTTTTTTTTTTTTTAATAAAAGTCAAAATGATACAACCTCATATTTTTAATATAAGATCTCTTTACGAAGATCTCGTCTGTAACAAGATATTATATTAATGAATAGAAGTAGTATTACTGTTTTAGAATAGAGAGGAGAGTATATACTGTACATAGAAACAAGAAGGACAAGAATGCAAACTAAATAATTGATACAAAAGAGAGGTTTGTGCAGTTCGAACTATGAAGCCTGAGAATGCAGTCAGCATTATATATCATGCCAAACAATATGTTTCAAAGCAGTGTCTGAGCAAGTGATGAGAGTGATGTTCTTTTTGAATTTTGATATAAAGCATGTTCAACTTATTTATAATCCCAGAATCAATGATCCAATATTAGAGCAGCACAGTACACCTCCCATCCTTTTTATAAAAGCATTATAACAGAATTACACAATTTAATAAATCAGTTAAAATTAGTTAAAAATAATAAATATGCCAAAAATGAACTTTCTTTCTTAGTATACTCTGATTTATACGGGGTAAGTAAAAGAGAATGTAGTATGAGAAAAAGATGAAACAATGTCGATAGAATTAATTAGGGACAAAAATGGTAAAAACACATTAAATGCCCAGATAACTCTAAGTAGGATCCTTAAAAAAGGTTTAAGACAATTCAAATGTCATGCTCTTATAAAAAAGACCGGAAAGAGTACTGAATTAATTTAACTGGTGTTAATTTATTTGTTGTATGTTTACCAGTGTAATCAAAATTGAATTAGCATACGGATGGTTATGTCCGAGAAATTCCATTAATTAATTATTGTTGTTGTCATTTTCATTATGCATTCTGTTTCAACTTAATTTTTGGAAGATCGAGTGCATTGTTTCTCATTGAAATATTAAATATATTTTTGTTCAGATTAGTCATATAGTCCCCACTTAAGCTTTTGAACAAAAAATTAATAAAATATACCAACCCAAGTTCACGTGAGTAATGTGTATGTTCAGAGACGGATCTTGGGATAAATATATGGGGGGGTCAAATGTATACTCATATTAAGTAATTAAAAAAAATGAAGAAATTTTTTTGGGGGGCCATGGCCTTAGAATAAATATTTGCTTGTGTAAAAATATATTAAATTTTACATTATATTAATTTTTTAAAAAAAGATTGAACAAATATTTTTTTTTTTTTTTTTTTTGGGGGGCCACGGCCCCCCATTGTGTATGTTATGAGTACCGTATTGTGAAGCCTCGTAAAGTGTTCTGTAGCTTATAAATTAAAGGGATTATTTTTCCTAACATACTAGTCTTTTGAAATGATCCAAGATCTTTTTTTTTTTTTTTTTTTTTTTTTTTTAACCTTGTGATTCTCATAGTATATTATTATCTTCAGTTTTAATTATAAAAACACTTTTATAATGTAAATTATACTGTAAAAGTGTTCCTATAATTAAGACCGGAGGGAGTATCATTTAAGTAAGTGATTCGGCGTTGGAATTACATTTTTTTTTTCGTTCTATCCTTTACTCTGAGCACATAGAGTCTCTATCCATGTAATATAGACAACGATATTTGAATTAGATATATGGTATTGTTAGTTGCTTGCGTGCGTGACTATCAAAACAATGAATAATAAATCATGTATATAAATGAATAAATTGAAATATGCGTACTTAATAAGTTTTCTTGTACAGTAATTATTTTGGCATAGTCAAAGAAAAAAATAACGACTCAACCGACTTAGCTAGGTCTAATATATCTACAAAATTTATTAGACAATGATAATATATTTTATACCTTAAGTAAGTAATTTTTTGTTGGAATATTTTAAAATGAAGAGATGTACTTGTTGAAAAGTTATATCCTTATAAATTAAGAAATTTATGAGAATGATTGTGTAAAGGAGTTATAACACTAAAAGTTACCAAAGTTATGTGTCTTATAGTTCCTAAAGACAAATATGAAATGTTATGACTAAAGGTTATTGGTGGAAGGTTTTATTAGTTTTTAAGAAAACCCTGTACACTATAAAGGTGTAATCTTTCATGGAAGGGTTATTTTAAATGTCTATTGGTTATTGAAGTTACGTTGGTTCATGGGATTCATGAATATAACATGTGGTTATGATTTTTAATTGAATATATATTGTTTCAAGAGGCATCACTTTAATATATCACTTCTTGTTCTATAAATATCATGCATAATCACTTCATTTTTGACAAACAATGCTAATCATATCTGGAATCACACAACAATAAGAGATCAAACTCATTGTCTTTATCCTTGAGTGCATACAAAAATAAAGTCAAACTATGACTTTGTAAAAGCCATTGTTGTTTTGGCTTGAATGTTGGGAGTGTAAGATATACTCAAGAGTCTTCATTATATATTGTAAAAAATTCATCCGTCAATCTAGATTGCACCTTATTATATAGAAATAAGTAGGGGTGAATTAAGCTTAAAGAAAAATATTGCCACGCCTTAAAAATATTATGCACAATTTCCTTTTTCACCTTTTACTCTTACAATACTATGCCCCTTTAATATTTGTGACCCTCTTTCCCTGGGCCTATTTTATTATTATTAGGCGGCTTTCGTTTCATTAAAATTATATATTGAAACGTACCTCATTACTTGTAATCTCGTGACAAGTGTTGCTGTCACCAAACCTTTCTTTTTTAAGGGAAAAAAAAAAATTAAAACATATGGAAGTGAGTTGTAATATCTTATGAATGGTATGGAGAGCAGTATAATGCTATTATTAAATCAAAAGGAAATAAAAATTATTCTTCTATGTGTCCAAAGTTTGAAATTGATCATTTTATTAAATTCAAAGATATGGTTGAACACTATTTTATACTTTGCTTCTGAATGTTGAACAAGATCATCCAACGAGAATTTAGTTGGTATATTTATGAGATTTTTTTAAAAAATTTAATTTGAATGGGACGCATTCATATTAAAATTATAGAAGATAAAACCAAAACCCTATAATTTATAATAACATGAATATGAAACGAGAGACCCACAATGAATATGTAAATGAATAGTTATTCTTTTCTTCAAATTTAATGAACACGGATAGTTCCTGGAATCGAATATTCTAGAAGCTTGTTCATTTCAATCTAAGATTAATTATAATATGGTGAAAAATACATTTAACTGTCAAGCATAAGTGTCAAAATCAGTGGCGGAACCGAGAAAAAAAAAAAAAAACATATTGAACTATTTACTAAATGGTACAACATAATATAAAAAATATAAATAAATAATAACCGACAATTATAAATCAAAGTAAGATATAAGATGATATAAATCAAAACCAACAGTAAGATTTTAGCTTGAAAATTTAGCTATAACAGAAGTCGGCTTTCATCTTTTAGGGTCTTGCATGAATTTCTTATGATAAGTTTGTTCATATAGGTCGAGATGAAACCCATATCATTTACTTATATCATAAACCGTAAAATTCATAGGTTGAAGTTTTCACAACACCAATCCAAATTATTCTTAACTAAATAAAGTTGGAGTTCGAGGCTTTTTCTTATACAACTATGCACCCAAATTTATTAAACAAAATTCCTTTCATGCATTTACTTGATACAATTAAAATCATTTAAAATAAATTAATTCAAACACTCATTAGCGTATGTGTTTTTTTTTTTCCTAACCTCTGGTATTTTTGAATTGAAGAATATAATTCCTTTTAATCTGAGCATATGCAAATTTTCTATAGCTTTTTTAAAAGAAAAGAGAGAAGATTTGATGTTTTATAGAACTATGATAAAATGATAAAAATATAAATTTTTTTTTAAAAAAAACCATAGAAATGCATTTACTAGAACTTGGATTTGTTACCCAGTTGGACTGTAATAGGCACGTTTTGGACTATGGCCTTGCGAAGTCAAATATTGATAAACAGTAAAATCCTAAAAATGTGTGGTTTACTTTACCATATAACAGCTGGACCCTGTAGATTCGTAACTTGGTGACGCGCCATTTACTATAATTGGTTCGTATTATGCCATTATCCAACCCAAGCGTACATATTGCGATTTGCGATGGGTGTTCGCTGTAGCCCAGTCCACAGTAGTGTCAATAGTCACATTACGTGTCGACTTTTTATATAATAAAGTAAAATATTAGAAGACCAAAATTATAGAAAATATAAGATATTAATTCGGTTAAATTATTGACCAAAAAAAAATATTACATAATGAATACATATATTTTAATAAATTTTAGAAGGCTAGTTGGGGTCTTAATAAATATTCACGGGACCAAATTAGAGGCTAAAATAAAATATTATATAATAAATACATATATTTTAACATATTTTAGAAGATTTTAGAAGGCGTTGGCCCCAGCTGGCCATTGAATAGTTCTGGTCAAAATCATGTTAGCCCGTTTGGTTCAATTCTCACATACTTAGATATAGAAATGCAATGCATTACGATACAATGTAATGCAATGCTTATTATTATCAATAAGTTTAAAATATTATGAAGAAGATTAGAATTTTTTGTCAATAATATGTCAATAATTTATTTTTATTAAAAAAATTTCCACGTGGTGCCTTTTAAAAGGGCCACATGTCAATTGGTAATTACTGACAGAAAAAACTCCATTAGTTATTTTGTCGGTAATTCAATGTTTTTTTATTTATTTATTTTACAATAGAGGTGGTAGCATCGACAATGAGCAGCTGTGAAGATTGTGGTTGTGATTGTCGCAGTGGTGGCAGTAAGGGAGGTAAGTGGAACGAGACAATTGAAACAAATATAAATGAAACTACAAGATAAATTGAACTTTTCAAACATGCAATTCAATAGTAATGAATATTCATATTAATGAATATGAATGGGGATTGCCAATTTTTTTTGCAATTATCATTGCCATGGTAAAACCTATTATTATATTAAAGAGCAATCAAATACTTTCCTCTTAATAATATGTAACCATGATTATCATTGCAAGCATATAATGGACACTACTATATAATCTTATACATATAATACTTAATAAATAACAGTTACATCAAATAATCATCATGTATGTCGAGGTGGATTTCATGTAAGAATATGTAATGCTAATACTTAATGGTTAAAATATGCGCACTGTCATATATTGAGAGGCTAAATTTGCAAAAGCAAAAACATAACAGTTGTAATTATTGACCGTCATGTAAAGGAATGACAAACATGAAGGTTCTTACGAAATAACTGTCACGCAACACTTTCAAATGATTTGTCTTCCCAACTTTCCATAAGCGAAAACAAATCTATAACGGGTATAATAATTAACCATAAAGTAGAATTCCTAAATACTTAATAGTTAAAAATGATAACTATCATATATATGAAGCATGATTCTAAAAAACTTTATGTGACAATGCTTAACGGTCCTTCACAAAGAACCCTTATGTGTTCGTTAAAAATACTTAATAATTAAAAATGATAATAGTCACACACACTCACACACAAGGAGACGAGATTCTGAAGAAAAATTATTTAAAAATACTTGATGATTCTTCATAAATAATCGTTGTGCATTCTTTGGTAATATTTAATGGTTAAAAATGATAACCGTCACATACAAGAAGACATGATTATAAAAAATATCAAATATAAGAAAATGTGATTTTGAAAAATTTATTTGAAAATATTTAATAGTTTTTCAGAAAGAACCATTAAATATTCTTTAATATTAAAAGGCGGTATTCGAAAAAAAATATCAAATATAAGGAGGAGGATTCTAAAAAAGTTTTATTTGATGAAACGCTTCCAACCCCTTCTTAAATATTTTTGAGCTTGCCTCAAGTCTCATATGCCTTTTTTCATGAGTTTTGTTCTACTGCTGCAAGTCTCATCCTCTACTACGCCATAGTTCTTCACTCTACAACTCTTTCCTCTCGTGATTCTTCCCCATCTAAGCTTTCATTTTTGGGTTAAAATGCAAAAATACACATGTGCATTTGTCGGAGAGCGCCCAATAGAAAGTGCTTTTTTTTAAAAAAAAATACAAAAGTGACTATGTGGTTACAAATTAGGTGCAAAAATACCGTTTGGCCGTTAGTTTGACTTTATCTGTTGACTAGACCATGACGTGGCTTTCAAGGAGCAAAAATATACATGTGGCTCGGCAAAATCACATCCAACACCAAGTGCTTTTTTAGTTTTTATTATTATTATGATTTCTTATTAATAATTATTAAATAAAAATTTTAAATATTAAGTAAATAGAAAATTCATTATTTTTAATAATAATAATAATATAAACTTAAAATATAAACTGAATCTTAAAACTTAATACTTAATAACTGTTAGGAAATATATGTTTAGGAAATATATGTTTTAGGAAATATATATTTTAGGAAGTATATTATATTAGGAAGTATATTATATTAGGAAAGATATTATAGAGACAATCGGGATTATAGTAATTAGGAATCAATCTACATAATGAGTCATTATGTCTCATTAACTCTCTTATTCCCTCTCTTGTGTATAAATACCCTATACTATGTACATGAATAGACAAGCAATTCGCATTATATTTCTCCTTTCTCTCTCTAATTCTACATGGCATCGAGCAAAACAGGTTACGTTTTTTATTTTCGCCGCCGCACGCCTCTCGATTCACGTTACGGTGAGAGAGAGTGAACATACGACTTCTTCACTCTTGATATTTGTTGTTTGGAACTTCACCTATTATTTGTTGTGGAACTCAACCTACTTCCGGTACGGCTTGATGGCCGCATCTACGTCTAGTTCTTCCTGCTCTTGGTATAGGTAATCTTGCTTCTAGTCTTGCTACTTCTTCCTTGAAGTGGATCATCGATTCCGTGCTACTGATCATATGACAACCACCATTTGTTTTCCTCGTGTGCGCCTTATGCCAATCCCTCCAAGATAACAATTGCCAACGGCTCTTATTCTCGTGTTATTGGCTACGCACTGCGGTTGAACCTACCCCGTCTGTTCCCTTATCTCATGTCCTCAATGTCCCTGACCTTACATTTAATCTTTTGTCTCCTAGTAAGCTTACGCGCCAATCAAATTGTTTCATTACTTTATTTCCTGACCATTGTTTGATTCAGGATCTTACGACGAAGAGAGTTATTGGTAGGGGCTATGAATCTGGTGGCCATTACTTTCTTGAGGATCGAAAAATACCGTGCTCGCTTGCTTGCTCGTGGTTCCTCCCTCTTTGATATTCATTGTCGTTTAGGTCATGTGTCTTTGTCTTCTTTGAAGAGGATGTATCCTCAATTCCGTAATGTGTCTTCTTTAGAATGTGAGTCATGTCGTTTGCTAAGCATCATCGTGTTCACTTAGCACTTCGGGTTCATAAACGAGCTGCATCTCCATTTGATTTAGTCCATTCTGACGTTTGGGGTCCATGTCCTGTCGAGTCTAAACCTGGTTTTAGGTACTTTGTTTCTTTTGTCGATGATTTCTCTCGTACCACCTGGCTTTATTTGATGAAAACTCGTTCGAGTTGTTTTCTCACTTTTGCAATTTTTGTGCTTGAAATCAAAACTCAGTTTGGTGTGTTCTGTCAAAACCTTACGGAGTGACAATGCTAAAGAATACTTTTCTCGCCCAATTTCAAACCTATATGCTCCAAGATGGCATGCTTCATCGATCCCTCCCGTCCCGATACACCGGCTCAAAATGGTGTTGCGTAACGTAAGAACCGACACTTATTAGAAGTCGCTCGGCTCTCATGTTTCAAATGAATGTTCCTAAACCTTTTTGGCCGACGCCGTGTCTACGCATGCTTCCTTATTAATCGTATGTCCCCTCTTGTCCTCAATGGTGCCACTCCATACACTACCTTGTTTCCTTCCAAACCCCGTTTCCCGTTGACCCTAAAATCTTTGGTTGTGTCTGTTTTGTTCGCGATGTTCGGCCCATTTGTTACCAAACTTGATCCCAAGTCTCTTAGGTGTGTCTTCCTTGGGTATTCTAGGGTTCGAAGGGTTATCGGTGCTATTCTCCCACTCTTCGGCGTTACCTTGTGTCCACCGATGTCACGTTCCACGAGTCAACTTCGTTTTTTCCCGTCTCCACTCCACCCCCATCTCTTGTCTCTACGGATGCCACTTCCGATAGTCCCGATGATCTCTTGGTCTATAAGGTTCGTTCCCACCGGTGCAAGCATCGACTTGGCCCCCGCTAGGGCAAGTAATGTTGTCGACCGTGTTCATGACCCACCGATGACCGCTTCGACGTCGATCCGCATTAGTTCCTCCTGCTCCTACTTCGACCCAAAGACCGGCTCGCTATCCTTGATACTCCCGATCCTTCTCTTTCTACCACCGAATCGACATAGTGTTTGATCCTCCCGATGATTTGCCTATTGCCTTACGTAAAGGTAAGCGTACTTGCACCTATCCTATTTCTTCCTTTGTTTCCTATAATCATTTGTCTCCTCCATCATGTTCCTTCATAGCATCCTTAGACTCTCTCACAATTCCCACTAGCCTCCAACAAGCCTTGACCCATCTCGGTTGGCGTCTTTGCGATGGAAGACGAAATGGTGGCCCTTGATAAGGCCGGTACTGAATCTCGTTGATTTGCCTCTTGGCAAGAAGGCTATCGGATGTAAGTGGGTGTTCACGATCAAAACGAAAGTGGATGGCTCCTTGGAACGTTTGAAAGCTCGACCGGTTGCCAAGGGTTATGCTCGGACCTATGGTGTTGACTATTCGGAAACCTTCTCTCCCGTGGCAAACCGTCCTCTGTTCGCCTCTTCATTTCTATGGCAGCCAATTATGGTTGGGATCTTCATCGCTTGGATGTTAAGAATGCGTTCTTGAATGGCGATCTTCTTGAGGAAGTATACATGGAGCAACCACTGGTTTTGTTGCTCGGGGGAGCGTGCGAAGGTATGTCATCTTCAAAAGTCTTTGTATGGCCTCAAAGCAAAGCCCTCGTGCTTGGTTTGACAGGTTTAGCTCGTGGTTAAGAAGTTTGGTCCGAGTCAAAGTAAGTGTGACCATTCGTGTTTTATCGCGGACAGATGCTTTGGAATGATTTTGTTAGTGGTATATGTTGATGATATTGTTATTACGGGTAGCAATGCTTTGGGAATCTCATCACTTAAGGCCTTCCTCAATTCTCATTTCCAAACAAAGGATTTGGGTCCTTTGAAGTACTTTCTTGGGATAGAAGTTATGAGAAGTAAGAAAGGCATCCTTTTGACACGAGAGGAAGTATGTTCTTGATCTATTAAAAGAAACTGGGAAACTCGGAACAGCACCAAGTAGCGTTCCCATGATTCCTAATCCCTTCTTGGACATGGATGACCGCATACCGTTTGATGAGCTACCCGAGGATGTACGAAAGAAAGTTGATCCGAAAAGATCAAGCCGTTTGCCTATCCCGAGAGATATCGTAGGCTAGTTGGGAAATTGAACTATCTTACGGTAACCCGCCCGATATGACCTTTCCCGTTAGTGTGCTTAGTCAATTCATGACCGCACCAACCGTTGCTCGGTGGGAAGCTTTGGAACATGTCTTATATTATTTGAAGGGCTCACCGGTCGTGGTATTCTCTATACGAATCATGGCCACAACAAGATTGAGTGTTTACGTGATGCGAGATCATGCGGTCACAGCTACCGGAAGATCCACCACGGGATATTGTGTGTTTGTTGGTGGAAATTTAGTATCGTGGAAGAGTAAGAAGCAAGATGTGGTTTCAAAGTCGAGTGCGAAGGCCGAGTATAGAGCCATGTCTCAATCTACACAAGAGATTGTGTGGCTTCACCATTAATGAAGGAGGTTGGTCTTGCCACGTCGTTACCCGCGAAGTTGTGGTGTGATAATAAAGCTTTCTCTACACATAGCCTCCAACTCCGTGTTTCATGAACGTACGAAACACATTGAGATTGATTGTCACTTTGTACGCGATAAGATCAAGGAGAACTTTGTGTCCACCGGCATGTGCGATCTAGTGACCAATTGGGTGACCTTCTAACGAAAGCTTTAAGTGGGACTCGGGTTGAATATCTTTGTAACAAGTTGGGCTTGATTAATATCTATGCTCCAACTTGAGGGGGAGTGTTAGGAAATATATGTTTAGGAAATATATGTTTTAGGAAATATATATTTTAGGAAGTATATTATATTAGGAAGTATATTATATTAGGAAAGATATTATAGAGACAATCGGGATTATAGTAATTAGGGAATCAATCTACATAATGAGTCATTATGTCTCATTAACTCTCTTATTCCCTCTCTTGTGTATAAATACCCTATACTATGTACATGAATAGACAAGCAATTCGATTATATTTCTCCTTTCTCTCTCTAATTCTACAATAACATTAACTTAATTAAGTTTTGTACTCTTTTTTCTCTTAACTTTTGTTTGGAAAGCTACCGTAAGTTTTTGATGAGATCCTTAATTTGAATACTAATACTATCCTTGAAAAATTTAGAATTTATTCAAAGATTCAAACATTTTAATAATCTTAATTTATAATATCGATAAGTTTTACCGTGTGAATCCTCTCATATGTACTTTTTGTTTACACGGCAGTGATATCCTTTGTTTCTCTTTTTCATCTTCGGATTTCTATCTAACAATCTAGGACGTAATCCGGGACAGAAGAATAAAAAATCATATTGTTTTTATTCTTGTTTTCTATATTTTTCTTGCTTGTGCTTGATTTTGAAATATTCTTATTATCCATTTTTCAATATAGAAATATGAATGAAATATAGAAATATACATTAGATTTTCTAGTTTATATATATTAATATATTTCTAAATTTATTAAATTCAATATAGAAATACATTAAATATATAAATTAGAAATATAAATGAAACATAAATAAATTAGAAATCAATATTTATATTCTATTTTCAATATTTCAAAAATGAAAAATAAATAAATAAATAAATAATTATATTATAATAATAATAATAATATTGTTAATAAAAAAATTCAAACAAAGAAAAGAAACAAAAGAAAGCCGGACCAAATCAACAAAAAAGTCAAACTAACGATCAAATAGTATTTTTGTATGTAAAAAAAAAACTTAGTGTTGGGTGCTCTTTTGATCAAACCACATTTATATTTTTGCACATTTGAAAGCCATTTTATCGTCCAATTAGCAAAAAAAGTCAAATTTAACGATCAAATGGTATTTTTGCACCTAATTTGTAATCACATAGTCACTTTTGCACCTAAAAAGCACTTGCTCCTGGGCGCTCATTTTAACCATAACATATGTGTATTTTTGCACCTTAACCCTTCATTTTTCAATTAACATTTTTAGTTTATTTTTTTTTTTAAAAATGAGAGTTTGCTATTTGAGGCTTAAGGTAGTTAGTTTGTATTATCTAAAAAGAAGAATCGCAAAACCAGAAGTGATATCTAATTTCGATGATAGCCGTTGGTTTGTAGATAAAAGCATAGAAAAAATGTAGGAAAAAAGTATAGAGCATGTAAAAAACAATAAAGTAACATATTGAATTTTTTATTGTTGTTTTGTTGCATTGAAAATAAATATGATTACATTAGATTATATAGACTAAAAATCAATAACAAATTTATCTCCTAATTTTTAACAACCAATTAAATCACGATCTACTTGAATGTTTATTAATTTCTTGATTTTGAGCATATCAAGTTGCTAAACTTTACCAACCCAAATCGAATGTTGAAATTAGATTGGTTGAATTAGGTTTTAAAATTTGCTAATTTTTACTATATATTCTGATTTTCTTATTTATATTCCTGGATTTGCTCAAGTGTTTCTATTTATTTATTTATTTTTACTACACACACATACTTGAATGTTTATTAATTTCTTGATTTTGAGCATATCAAGTTCCTAAACTTTAGAAATCCAAATCGAATATTGAAATCAGATTGGTTGAATTAGGTTGCAAAATTTGCTAATTTTTACTATATATTTTGATTTTCTTATTTATATTCCTAGATTTGCTCAAGTGTTTATATTTATTTATTTTTACTATATGTATGTATGTATGTATGTATGTATGTATGTATGTATGTATGTATGTATGTATGTATGTATGTATGTATGTATGTATGTATGTATGTACGTATGTATGTATGTACGTATGTATGTACGTGTTCTGGTGTAAAACATGTAGTCTAGCCTCAGGGGCTAGTGCTTGGTTTATATTGGATCAAAAGGCCTCTCAAGGATGTCTGATGATTCAACACCCAGGAGAGAGTTTGCCACTGCTATCTATAAGGAAGATAGCACTGAGCACTTGCAGATCACTGTGCTACACGAGAATGTCTTTTCGCCAGAGGGGTGAGTGTGTGCACAGTGGGACTAAATTATAAGTAATGGAATACATTATCAATCAAATGCACCGGTGAATGCCCTCCAATTTATAGTGGTCACTAGGGTTACCGTCTCCTATCCATGCTTTCGCCTCCTCTCTGATTGTGTGTTGCCACGAGTTGCATAACGTCCGCTACACTACCTGGATTATCTAGGATTATGGGCATGATTGTGGGATGATTGATACTTTACCTGATTGGGGATGATCTTGTCATAAAGTGCCCTTACTGGGCCTAAGCTCTGTCGGGCCCATCACATAGGTCCATAACAGTTGCCCCCAAGCTCGGTAGTTCAGGTTTCTGATCTGCCGAGATTATGTTGTTGCCCAACCCTGACCTCATGGATCTGAGTCTTTTTTGGCTTCTTACCCGGATGTTTACCGAGTTTCATAGAGCTCAAAGAACTCCAAAGTTCTCCTGCCCTTTGCCCCCAACTACTCTATCCGAGAGCGTTTGACAACTTGGCCCAGCTTTTATTGCCGAGCTGTTTGATATACTTTCCGCGCTCACTTTTGTCCTTCTCCCCGACATGTACATCATGAACACATCCCATGATCATATGCTCTTATGACACCCGGGATTATCTCAGAATTATTCACACGTCTTACCGAGTTTACCGTTCCTTGCCACGTGTTGATCCCAATCCGGGGTATCATGTGAGTGTGTAGGAGTACAAATAGGCGTGATTGTCCACTAAGCAAGGCGTTTGTTCGCTTTCCCACATCGTAGCGTATAACCACCATTTTCAAGATAGTGGCCACGCGCCCTCAATAGCCGCCTTCGGTTATCGCACGCATTAAATGCTCACGTCATTTCGTATCCGTCATGATTACTTTTAAGAGTTTTTCGCCTTATCCTACTCGCATTCGACATAACGATTCACGCATTTGACAATATGACTTCGCCCCTCCAATTCATCACATCTATAAATTCCCCCCACTGTTCCTCTTCGTCACTTTTCTCAAGAGTTTCTCTGCCTTCTCAGAAAGACTACCTCATTTTCACAAAGTTCTCTCCTTTCGAAGTTCTTAGCCTCTTCCAGCCTTCTTCCGCTAGGTACCTTTAACGTTTCCCTGGCCTTTCTGTTTTCTTTGTGTTGCATTTTCATTTCTGTTTGGGTCAACCAGCTTACCGTAAAATCTCCCTTACCGTGTTCTGGGCATTCTGGGTTTTCTCGGTTTCACATTGTGAGCGTTGTTTTGAAATCATTCCCCTTGTTTTCACCTTTTTTGAACATGTGTGGGTATTGAATGACTGTGATGACCTATTTGAATTCCTCTCTGAATGAGAAGCGTTGAGAACAAACGTTGAGATACTGGCACTTGGTCTGAGTCACTTCAATACCCGTGTGTCTTTGTATTTGTTTTGCCAAAGTTCTTGACATTTTCTAGGCTCTTTCTCTGATTGAATTTCTAGGTTTTCTGGGTTTGCCCATATTCATTCTATAGCTTTTCTCAACTTTAACATTGTTTTTCTCTTTGTCCATTCGAATGGATCCAAACTTCGACGTGCCGTTAAACATGTATGGTAGGCCCATCCCCAAAGGAGATAGAGAAATACTTGAGAATATCTCTGGACCCACAAAATTCTGGTTTTGGGCAATTCTTCCCACTGAAGAAGAGAAACAGGAAGCTTTGCTTCATACTTCTAAGGATACAAACATATCTAAGATTCAATGAATCTGGACACTATTGCTCGTGTTGGGCTATTCTTGTATGCGACCCTGCAGGCCCATATGAGATTGGCAGCGGGCCAATACTGTACCAGCCTACAAGTCGCAAGCGGCCTCTAGCAAGACATTGCGGCTACCTAATTCATATGGGGATCGATGATACGATACAACCTATCATACAACCATGTCACGTCCCTTTTGTCACGCGATAATTTGTTCAAGGATGAGGCATGGATAATGTCAACTTCCTGTTCTTGACCATTACTTTCTCGATTCTTGAGTAGTCTAATAATTGATATGGAAACTCATTTCTATTGTAGTATAGCCATACATTTCTCAGACTCACTCATCGAGAGGCCTAGTATTATCTCTCTACAAATGTGAGGGACAAATTCCATCTTGACCATCCACATTCCTCTGCATGAAAACCACTGATCCCGATCCAAGCCTTTATCATCACCCGGTCAAAGGTGACTTTTGACTGGGTCAAAGATCAGTGACTCATCATGTAGGAATCCATGATTATCTCAGGTCAAAGGGCGTTGTGACGCGGTTATACATGAGATAAGCTTATGACTAAATCCATGCAGCTTTCTCATAGTGGGTTGGTCCAACACCTTGTACTCTTACAAGTGCCTATGACTTCGATCCGTATCTCCATACCTCATCAAAGTCATACTGGTCCTGTTTCATCTTCGCTCCCGCGTAGATGACTGACGAGGGACATTTAGGATAATCTATAAGATATATTTAGGGATACAGTTATCACTATAAACATTAAAATGAAATGATAACTAAATGGAGAATACTTTAAATGACATTAACGTTTAAAGTACAATGACTTGCCCCTAGGGCATAATTTCCAACAGCAGCCACCGGTCCCCTTATCCGACTCCCTACGTCCCATATCTGGGAACGTAAGGTCATAAAGGATCTTCGCCTTGCCCTTCGTCCTCCCCCTCACTATTTTGATGGGAAGCCACTGTCTGACATCGAGGTTAAAGAACTTAAGGACATGGAGCACACAAGTTTAAAGAACGTCGGATTGTGCCAGCTCATGGCTCATCTTAAAGAAAAACAAGCCCTGGTTCAGGAGGAGCTGAAGAGTGCCGAGGCGGAGAGAGACAAAGCTAACGGTCTGACGACCTGGACTCTTCAAGACCTACAGGGGGTCAAGATGGAGAGGGACAATCTACGTAGTGAGGTGCAAGCGGCCACGGCTGAGAGGGAAAGCCTCCTTCAAGAGCTTGAATAGGCTCGAGAAGGTCTAAGAAGGCCAAGGCGGAGGTAGCCAGGAGGTATCAGGTTCACGAGAATGACATCGACTCCATGAGTATGCACAAGGCCATAATTATAGAGTTGGAGGCGGAGCTAAGTATTATAAAGAGGCATTCACCATGCAAAACGCGGTGACGTCTCCAAGCTGAAAACTGGTGTCAAGGATGCCTTCGACAATGCTCTGGAGCAAGTCTAATTCCTGAACCCTACCGTTGCGCTAAACCTTGAGGGTGCGCATTCTAATGCTTATCTTGAAGATGAAAACTTCATTCCTCCCCCTTCATCGTCCATCGACCCGCGTACCCCAGGACCCGAGGTTATCCCAGATGATAGAGGTAAAGAGGTCGCTCCTCCTGACTCGGCCAACCCTAACATGGATGCTCCTGCTGCTTGAGTTACACTAAGCATATCCTCATGTGCAGCTCTAGTCTCCTTCGTTTCTGGTTGATACACGCCTTCCTCTGTGGAATTCAGGACACTTTCTTTCTGAAGCTTCCCCTAACTTTACTTGTTAGTATATTTCATATGTAGAAGCATGAAAACAAACATCTTTTGTATTTGCTTTGACATTCCTGCACCCATGTTATGTAAATGATTCTCAATAAATGAAAAGCATTGTATTTCTTTCATATACCAAACCACGCGTTTAGTCAAGCTGGATTGTAATTTGCATATTCTTTCCTTGTGAATTCTTACCAATCCACCATTGTGTCTGAAGTTTGATCGACAGCTGTTCCTGAGTAAACATGAACACATTACGTCCAACTTGATCGGGTCAGGTGAAATGGTTCTCCCTCATCCGCGCTAAGCTCTTCATACGCCAGTTCATTAGCCCAAGTGTTTTCTTTGTAACAAAATCGTCTTATCATGATTTATGAAAGCAAGTTAATATATACCCCGGATTCATACATGCTAATGGAATTGGCGGCAGTGAATTACGAACACGGGTTTTTGTACCTTGGATTCATACATGTTTAACTTATACACAATCTATGAAAACTGGTTAATTTACCATGGATTCATACATGCGAATGCATTTAGGCGGCTCTGCCACTACGACATGATTTATGAAGACGTGTTTCCATACCTTGGATTCATACATGTTTAACTTTTACATGATTTATGAAAACTGGTTTATTTACCATGGGTTCATACATGTTTAACTTTTACATGATTTATTAAAACTAGTTTATTTACCATGGATTCATACATGTGAATGAATTTAGGCGGCTCTGCTGCTACGACATGATTTTTAAAGACGGGTTTCTATACCTCAGATTCATACATGTTTAACTTCTACATAATTCATGAAAACTGGTTTATTTACCATGGATTCATACATGTGAATACATTTAGGCGGCTCTACCGCTACGACATGATTTATGAAGATGAGTTTCCATACCTCGGATTCATACATGTTTAACTTTTACATGATTTATGAAAACTGGTTTATTTACCATAGATTCATACCTACAGATTAATTTGGCGACATTGCTGTCGTGACATGACTTCTGAAAATGGGTCCCTAGACCCAAAATTCTTTATTCATTTAGTTCGGCGGTAACGCCGTCACACATGATTCCCGTGGGAATTTACAGACTTGCGGCCAAGATGCCTAAAAGTAAATGAAACAAAGGGAATTCCTGAAAATAAATGAAACAAGGGAAATTTAACAAACTTGAGACTTGACCATGAGAATTTCACGACCCGAGGCTGCGTCATCTCTTGGTGGATCTCAGCTTCAACTGTAGTAGGCTTTCAGCTTATCCGCGTTCCATGTTCTTTTGACCGCCTTTTTCTTCAATGATTCCAGCATGTAAGCTCCCTTGCCGAGCTTTTCTTTGATGCGATATGGGCCTTCCCAGTTTGTAGCGAGCTTTCCGACACTGGTATTCTTGTTGCCTATGTCAGCTCTCTGAAGGACCAAGTCGCCTTTTTCAAATGACCGCGATATCACCTTCCTATTGTATCAAGCTGCAATGAGTTGTTTGGTAGCCATGTCTTGGCAATATGCCATAATTCTGACTTCGTCGATTAGATCCAACTCCACTGCAATTGCCTCATTATTCTCGTGCTCCTCATGTAGAGCCTTAATTCTCCTCCATGAGGGTTCACTGATTTTGGGTGTTTCCTGTTTGTGGCGAAATTCAGCAAAAACTTCTTGACTAGGTCCTTCATGTCTGGAATTGAATTTACTGGTAGGGAGTAAAACCAAATTTGCGTGGCTCCCCGCAACGTTCCTACGAACAGCCGAGGTATCACGGGTCCTGCATAACCCTTAACCATGATCTCCATTTTGAAATTACTAACATGCACTTGTGGGTCTTGACTCCCATTGTACTTTGGAAAGTCCTTCGTGTCTAGTCCTTTGGGATAAGCAGCGGTCCTGATCTTTTCGGGAAAAGGACTCAAAATTCTATCCTCGTCATCAGAAACTGACACATGTTGTGAGGAAGGTGTCACGCCCTCCTTAGATGGATCCCGGCTTCCGACAGGCTCCTTTCCTTTAGTCTGAACCGAGTTCCGAATCCATTCCTGATCTTGCCCAGCCTTATTAACCTTTGGGACTCCTGCATCAACCTGAGTGGTCGTCATGCGACTATCCCCGCTTGGACTTGTAGCATTTTAGCCAACATTTTGTACAGGATTTTCGAGCATCTTGATGCGTTCTTCCAACAACTGTATCTTCAACGTCTCGTCTCCAAATTCTGGAGTTGATCCTGATCAAGCACGGTTCTTTCCACGGGGTTTGCAAGTGGTGTTCTGGCACTTGAGGTCCCAAAACATTAACTCGACTTGGGCCTGCAACGTCTCTACCTATATTATGAACTGGGTGCTTATCCCATCCAGCATGCTCCTCCAACAGCTGTCGCAACCTTCGACCTTCCTCCTGTCTCCAGATGGCGTTACGATGGTCCATTTCCTCCTGGATAATTCGGATGTCCTCTTCTCTCTGGAGACGATTACGAGTCTCTATCTCCTCTATCCGGTTCATCATCGACCCAAGAGTGGATTGCAACATTCGAATGTCGGGATTCTCCATTTGAAACTCTAACGGAGGGCCCTGCAGTTGAATTGGCGGACAAACTTGCTGGATCACCATGTTCTCGGGAGGCGGAGAGCTTACCGTATCCGAGGTCTCGGATTCAGTTTCCACAATGACATGGTTTGCATCCGGGGCCACAGAATCTGCCAACTGAGCCGTTTGTTCTTGATGCTGTTGTTGTAGCTGTCCTTCTGGAAACTAGTCCTGTCGACTTGTCTTCCTGCGACTTCTAGTATTTGCGGCCATTGTCAATAATAGTTCTACGGCTTTTCGTGATTTGGGAATCGAATTTTATGGATCCCCACGGTTGGTGCCAATGTTTTGGTGTAGACACGTATGTCTAGCCTCAGGGGCTAGTGATTGGTTTATATTGGATCAAATGGCCTCTCAAGGATGTCTGATGATTCAACACCCAGGAAAGAGTTTCCCACTGCTATCTATGAGGAAGATAGCATTGAGCACTTGCAGATCACTGTGCTACACGAGAATGTCTTTTCGCCAGAGGGGTGAGGTGTATGCACAGTGGGACTGAATTATAAGTAATGGAATAGAGTATCAATCAAATGCACCTGGTGAATGCCTTCCTATTTATAGTGGTCACCTAAGGTTACCGTCTCCTATCCGTGCTTTCGCCTCCTCTCTGATTGTGTGTTGCCACAATCTGCATAACGTTCGCTACACTACCTGCATTATCCAGGATTATGGGCATGATCGTGGGATGATTGATACTTTACCTGATTGGGGATGATCCTGTCATAAAGTTCCCTTACTGGGCCTAAACTCTGTCAGGCCCATCACATAGGTCCATAACAGTATGTATGTTCTTATTTTCATATTAATCTTTTTTGCAGTTAAAGGAGTGTACGTGATCGATAGACAATTTACAACAAACGAATTGGGGAATATTGTGGAATTATTTTAATATATTTTATTTTCAATTAATTCAAAAGAATTGTAACATAATATTCTATTATGAGAGTGTTTAGGCCATTAATTTCTTTTAAATTTTATTGTGTTTATCCACAATGTATTGAATAAATATAATTTTTTATTTAATATTATTATCTTTTAATTATCAATGATTATATTGTGTTTTATATCCAAAAGGAAAATACTTATGTCAAGTTGCTTATACTTATTTCATTAAGTTCAATCACATGTGACCATGTGTCATATTTTTGAATTATTATCATTTAACTACAAACATAAATGAAAAAAAAAAAAGGACATAGGGTCATATGTGACTGGAGAACTTGATATAATGGATATAAGGAACTTGATGTAAGTATGGTCCTATAATATATAAACAATAAACAATAATATAAACATTCATAATATATTCATAAATTTTATAGAATTTGAGAAAGTTTGAAATTATATGTATTAGAGTTATGTTTTAGCTATATTTTTTTTGGTAAATATAAACATTTAAATAATTTTATCTTAAATAGGGGGAATTTTGCTCAAAATAAAAATTTCAAAGACACAACTAAGAAGTCAACTAACAATTGAATGGATGAATATGAAATATAATAATAATAATAATAATAATAATAATAATAATAAGAAGGAAGGTGTATGTGTGATATAAATTTTATTTTAAGGGGATTTTATATATGTTTTTAAAAGGAAAATACTCATGCCGAATTCGTTATATCATTTCGTCAATTTCTCTAATTACATGTGACCATGTGTCCGTTTTTGAATTATTATCCATATAAAAAAATAAGACACATGATTATATGTGATTGGATAAGTTCATAAAATGGATATAAGAAACTTGATGTAAGTATGATTCTTGACTTAAATAAATTGTTCAAATGTTGTGTGATTTTCATTTTAATGGTAGTGCACTTAAGACACATAGACTAATAGAATGGGCAAGTGGTGCGAAGGTAAACATAGACAAACGAAGTGGTTTTATCTGACAGTAAGTAATTTAAATTTAAGTTATTTCGCTGACGATCACTTTATTCATTTTACAAATTTGCTTTTGATTTATAGTGGCCTCAGCAACCAAGTATAACTAAGAACAAATACTATGTTCTACTTTCTATGTATAATATCATTCAGAGTGGAGTTATTACAGATTTTGAACAAGTAACCACTTCTTCATTCTAAAATGATAATCTTTTTGTTATTTTAATTGAATTGTTAATTATTTCATTCACTTAATTGATTTATATTGGCTTATTCTCCAATTTGCAGACTTTTGGTAATGAGGACGCTACTCAGACAAAGACATTAATTCGATCCTAGACCTTTTGACATGACATCTTCTTCAACACATAGATGATGAGTAAAGTTTATTTTGATAAAAGGTTTATTTTAGATAGTAGTCATTTAGACCAATTTTGGACACTTTGTTTATATATAGTTGATTATTTTAGATAGTAGTAGTACTAGTAGTTGATGAATTGCATGATGTTTCTGTATTGTTTGTATGGACACTTTGTTTATGAAATGCTGGGTGTTTAGTTTCTAGGTAGTGAACAAAAAAAAAAAAAGAAAAAAAAAAGAAAAAGAACTTACAACATCCGTTTTGGAAAAATAGAAGCTCTAAGACCCTTACAACGTCTGTTTTTGAAAAAACAGAAGTTCTAAGTGGCTTGCAGTGTCTTTTTTTAAGGGACGTTGTTTCCAAACTTGCAACCTCACTCACATAAAAAAAAAAACGTTTTAGTAGTGATCAAAAACAGATGTTAACAATACAAAAAAATTGCCTTTTAATAGTGGTTAAAATAACGAATTTGTAGCTGTTCTAACCACTACAAATGGTAGTAGTAGCAGTTAAGCAAACCGCTACAAAATACATTATTGCAAACGATTTTTGTAGCGGTTCTTTGAAATTGCTAGCGTGCCAACAAAAACACTGTTATGTTTGTATAGGTTTGATAAAACCACAACAAGATGTGTCTATAGATTATATATTCTAGGTGCATCTTGTGGCGGTGAACGAACCGCTACAACTGTCATTTTAATTTGGGGAATTAATTCTTTAAAAAAAAAATTGCAGCGGTTTGGTAACCACTACAAATGCGGTGCCATTTTTTTTTCCAAAATGTAGGTGTGACAGGACATGAAATTTGAAAATTTGGCATCAACTTTTCTATCCGTTGGCCAACCGCTACTAAAGAATTTTAGAAACTTAAAAATTTGATGCTAAACATTTTAGCAGTTACCCAACCACTACTAATATTTAATGAAATTTCAAATTATTGCGTCACAAATTTAAATTTGAATTTTGAATTTAACTTTGTAGCGATTGGCCAACCCTACTACAAGTTGCATAAATTTTAAAAAAGTGTGCGTCAATAATTTTTTCATTTTATTTTGAATGGTTGCATAATAAATAACAATTTAAATGAAGATAACTATTAAATTAAGTTAGATAAGTATGAATATTATGTTTAAGATTGAGAAACATTATGAGTACATATTAATGAAGTAG
Source organism: Acacia acuminata (assembly GCA_019022655.1). Taxonomy (NCBI): domain Eukaryota; kingdom Viridiplantae; phylum Streptophyta; class Magnoliopsida; order Fabales; family Fabaceae; genus Acacia; species Acacia acuminata. The sequence continues at coordinate 4,190,378 of JAFJYI010000042.1, read as the reverse complement.
GTTCTTCACTTTATAAAATTGAAGTTGAAGATGAAGAGGTATATTTATGGATGGAATGTTGAAAATGTGGAGAAAGGAAGTATTCTTGAATATCTCGTTGAAGAAAAAAATATTAGCATAAGAATTATATGAGGAAGCAAAATAAAATGAAATGAAATCAAGATTTAAGGAAAAAAATTGTCCTTACAAGCTCACTCTTCACACAGAAATTTTGAAGAAGGGAAACAAAAATGAGAGAGAAGGGGCTAGAAGAAATGGAAAAGGGTAAGAAATGAGGTATGGTCGGAGTATTTATAGGCATCCAGTGAGACATTTGTATCGGTTAAGGTGACAGTGTTTGTAGTGGTTATATTGTAGTTTGTGGCGATTAAGAACTACTACAAATAATAATTAGATTCAAGGTTCTGAAAACCGGACCGGTCACTGAACCGATCAGGGTACTCGGTTAAGGGTCAGTGGGTCAGATCGCAGTCAGACTGGTATTAATTAAAAAATATAATTTCATTAAAATATGAAAAAATATTTAGATTTTAATAATACAAAATATTTTATGTAAAAGATGAGAGGATGTTTAATTGTTTAATATTATATTGACTATTTTAAAAAAGATACTAGCATCACCGTTCTTCTTGGCTTGCAAGATGTATGTTCATTTAATTGATTATTTTAATTGTGGTTCACGGGTCGGCTTTATGCTCAGTTGCTCACGCCTCACAGAGCTAAGGAAAGTGTGCTGATAAGCAATCGTACAGCTCCCATCACATCTCATTAATGGATGAACTGCACCCAAGGCAAACTCAGCATAAGCTATTCTTGATTCTCCTGCCCCAACGCCTCATTTCGTCTTCTTCATTCTCTCTTTGCCCTTGCCATCTGTCCCTCCTCCCCCATAAACCAAACAAATCGTAGCGTGATCTGCTTCTTCTTCTTTGATCTGCTAAAAGGTGATAATGGCAACCTAAACAAATCTTTGCCTTTACACCACCAGTAAAAGATTTCGCTTACAAATCGACAAAACCCTAACAAATCTCATATGTTCATGTTCTTCATCTTTTTTAGTAAATTTGAGGCACCGTCATCAACGAAACTCCGCCATCATGGATGGATCTACACCTCCGTCGACATCGTCGTCTATTCTCTCTCTCTCTCTGCATCTATCTCTAAACGTCGACACCCCTCCTCCTCTCTTCAAATTCGACGTTTTTTATTTTTTAAAAAAAGATTATGACTCGGTCAACTCGGCTGGGTTAGGCCGAGTTGGATGAGTTGACCCGAGTCAACTTGGAAACCCGATTTCTCCTTAACTCAGACCGATTGCCTTGCCGGTTCACGATTTCCAATCTAAACCGACCGACTGTCCTGGTCCGGGTTCCAAAACATTGATTAGATTTTTAAAAAAATAATAATAATAAATTTATTGCTTTACAAGAGTAAAAGTGATGATTTTGTAATCATTCTTCGTCCTCATCCTTGAAGAAAAAATGTGTGGAGAAAATGTTAGTGGTGAGTGTATGATTTTGTACAGAAATTATATTTAAATTAAGGGAAAATAAAGTGTAACTTATTAAAACAAACTTAACTATAGGTAAATTGCTATCACCCGAGGGGAAGTTGTCAAAATTGGCGTGGTTGGAAGAGCTCAATCTTGTAGGCAATGCTATTACCATCACCCATGTCATAAAGATCTTGAAGCTTTAAATGAACCAATAAATTACAATCTCTTTGCCTCTTGTCCTTGACATAATAAACATGGTGTGCGTGAGGCAAGAACATATGGCTATCATCTTTAGATTGACCAAGGTGAATTGGTCGGGAGAAATTTACTGAAGTCATGCCTAATTCATTAGTTGTGAGTCTTATATTTAAACTCTTTTGAACAATTTTACAATTTAGAAATTTCAAAGGATCAAATGGCAATATTTTTAGTAAGTTTTTATGCATTAGAAAGTAAACATCTTAAGCTTTTCATAAAGTCCTAATTTATAATTTTTCTTGGAGATGTATGGAATAAGTAATGAAATTTTGAAATTGAACCTTTTATCTTTGTGCCACTCGCTAGGGTGAGTAATTCACTCACCAAATCGAGTGATAGAAACTCGTAGGTGCTTTCTGTGCCACTTGCCAAGGTGAGTAATTCACCCACTGAGGCGAGTACACGAAGCATAAAAAAAATATAGTTTTTGAGTTTAGGGTCAATTTCTCTATTAGGGTTTTGAAGTTTTTGAGTGTGGGAAACAATCCTAAGCCTCAAAACATATCGGTAAGTGTTTCTAACTCATTTCTACTCATTATTATTTTGATTTTCATTGTGTTTGAAATGTTAAAAATTGAGATTTTTTAGAGATTTCAAAATGGGTGATGTTTTCACCCAATCTTGAGTTAAAATGAGGTATATGGAGAAATTAAAGGTTTAATCGGTTTAATTTTGTTTGATTTTAATTTATGTGAGACTATGAGGTAGTGCTTGATATATAGGCTAGGGTTTGCCATGGTTTTGATGATATTGTCAAACACATGTCATTAATATAAAATAGCATAAAATCCATATAGTTAGTATAGAATCGGATTTTATTACGTCATTAGGAGACATTAATTCCTAAACTCCTCACTCATGTGTGTGTGTGTGTGTACCCCCTTTCCTAATTGTGAATTGACAAGTAACTCATTCATTTTTCTACAAATGTAAAGGTTTGAGGAGTTTCTTAATAATTTAGTTATGTTTATATGAGTTAGAAAAGAGGTTTAATCAGTTTAGAATGTCTATATTGATGGATGTGTGATAAGGGTGTGTCAAAGGTGAAACTTTGGAATTGTGAAATTGGGTAATTGATAAGAGGAATTGATTTTGAGGATGGTTAAAGTTTCTAAAGAGTAAATTTGGCTATTTGAATGTGTTAAAGGACTTTGGATGTGGAGGTTAGGGGTTGTAGAGAAGAAGTTTGCAGTTGAATTGTGTAGCTTGTTTCTCTTTGTTCTTTGTTGTATTGATTGTATCTACATTGTAATGTAGAGTTCTCTTGACCGATGATTACTAGTGCCTTGATCCTCAAGTGAGGTTTGGCTTGTTTTGTAGCTTGAAATAATCAGGATTAATTTATTTTATATGCTTGTTCTAGACTGTAAGGCGTTTCCTAAACCTTACCTTCTTTGGGCCCGTTTGGGATAGCGGCGGCAAAAGTCACTTTTTTTAATAAAAAAAAAAATTGGGCTTTTCCAGATGGGTTTATTTCTAAAAGTCAAATTGTATATGTTATTTGTATTTAGGATAACGGTGGCAGAAGAGACTCTTTTCCAGATGGGCTCTTGTTTACCATAGCATTTGAAAAGTCAATTGAGATGGAAAATGACTGAAAGGGGCATAATCTTATTTTATATAATATATATATATATATATATATATATATATGTTATATATTATATGATAATTGAAGATAAAAATTTAAATTTAAATTTTCTATAAAAAAAAAGTAAAATTACTATTAAAAAATGTTGGATAGCCGATAGGGCGGTCAACAATGAAAATTTTAAATTTAAACTTGATGATAATTGAATATTATTTCACTTATTAGGTATCTCTTGTTTAATAATTTATGAATGTTTAATTAATAGGTAATGGGTCTTATTACTTAATTGAGCTTTTAATTAGATTTAGTTCATTTTTATGATTAAATTCCAGATTTACATTGTTTCACTATTTTGCCATAAATTTGATCTAGATATCCGATTAGCCTCATTCTTCTTTGTTTTTTAGATGATTTAGAGAGCTACAATTTTTATGAAGACTCAGAAGGCATATTTGGACAAGAAGATGGATGAAATTGGAGCTAAAGACAGACACATTTTTTTGGATTTTTATTGGGCCCGAATTTTGTAAGAAAACACTAGTTATTATTAGAGGCTTCCATATTGATCCTGTTTTGTAACACTAGCCGTCATTCCCTTTTAGGTTAACTTAGATGGCAGCTACAAACACATTCTACATTATGTCTTTACTGATTTTCGGATTAAATTATAAGCTTATTATTTTCTCTGAATTGTTCAACATTTTTATTTCATTTTTTATCATTCATATGTGTTTTGCCCAGCTATGTTTGGCTAAACTTCAATGATTGACCCATGGATTGAGGATTCCGTGAATCCAAAGGACCCGTGCTTCAATCGGTAATGTAATTCATTTTTGTTTATTTTAATCAGATATGATTATCATTACGGATTGGGTATTAGATTTAATACCTACATTGATATCCCAAGGACATAGGTTGGACTGGGTTACAAAGAGCGTTGTGCGATCACACAGTGAGCTCGCCACGTGTTTGATCAGATGCTAGGCGATCATCTAGTCGAGGTAGTTCTTGGACAAATACAGAGATTTCAGTTTGTCCAGAATCAATCACAAGTTTGGTTATTATGTTTTTGTTTGATGAAGGTTATGGAATCCCAATCTAGGGTTAATCTGATTAATCTTATTTTCTTATATTCTATTCTAGCTTTGCTTCATTTAATTTACATTGAAAAACTCCCCATTCTGGGTCTGCTGTTTTACAACGTTTACTGTTGATTTTAAACTCGCTGTGAATTCCTTGAGAGAAACGATCCAAGTTCTCTATATTGCAATCTTTATTGAACTTGGTTATTTTGCGAGAGCTCGGCAAATCTTGGTCACTTGACAAAATAAAAAAAGTTAAATTATTATTAAATATTAAAGATTTTTGCCTGTCTCATAGGTTATCATTAGTGAACATTTGAGCAAGGGATCATTATCAGAGGTTAGAGAGAGAAGCTCTGGCTTCTCTTTATAAATTTTTCGCTACTCATCTATAATAGGAGGGCTTTGTCTCTCTTAGATCTTCCATTGTTGTTTCTTAAGGATAGGTTATCATTGCAGTTGCTTAGATCCAAACTTGATTAGCTTGCTTCTCCAAGATGAAGGCATCCGATTCGAACAGCTCAACCCCATCGGTTAATCACAAGGTTCGACGAAGTCGGGAGACCTGATTGTCTCTATAACCGCTGATTCACCAATCACCGTAGATATTTGTCCCTCTTCTCCTCTTTTTCATCTTTGTTCATTCCTTCAATTCCTGAAAAGAGGACTCTGGAATTTTTCATCTTTGTTCATAACTTCAATTTTTCTAAACGTTAGAAAAGAAAACTATCCCAAACGTTTGAAAAGACGACTCTGGAAGTTCTTCTAGGAAAATGAAAGCCTATGTGTGCGTTGGGGGGCAACGGCCTTTTTTTCACCAAGAAGCCACTGTGATGGACCGAGAAGCTCCAAAAAGTAGCTTCACCCAAGAAGCCAATGTTAGTTCTTGGATTTATGTTTTCATGATAACAAGACTTATAAAGGAAAAAAGATTTAAGAAATGAAGCTAGTACTCAAGCAAATATCAGCATACTCGAGTAGAAGCTTACTCGAGTAAGTAAGTGATTACTCTAGTATGCTTTCTTGATCAATACAATAATGGTTTATCATGATGTTATTTGAGCATACTCATGTATTACTCAAGTATTGTTTTCCTTTATATTTAGCTTCAGTATGAATTTGAGAAACTTAGTTGAGTGTCATATTGGAGTAGATATTTATAAATGGGTACCTAAGGGATCACATGCTCTTCCCACAATGCGAACTAAACAAAAATGACCAAAGAAAATATGGGTATCTAAGACTTGATTACCAATGAAATTGCAGGTACATGTACAAGCATCAAAATCCAGCAAGCAGTATATTGATAGTGGATGCTCTAAACATATGATAGGAGATCAATCCAAATTTGTTACAATGAGACTAATGGATGGCTGCAAAGTGACATTTGGAGGAAACCAGTCAAGAAAGATAGCTTGTGTTGGTGAAATTGGTGAAAGAGATGGACCTCAAATCAAAGACGTATATTATGTAGAAGGGCTCTGTCACAACCTCCTCAGTGTCAGCCAAAGTGCAGACAAAAACAACTAGATCATTTTTATTCAAAAGAGTGTCTCGTTGTCAACAAAAAGGATCTCCAGATAAATAAAGATTAGCTAAACATTTTCTTCAAACCATCAAGAAAAGGTAACTGCTATACCATGAACATGCCTTGTAGTAATTCTGAAAAATGTTTTGTTAGCAATACGGATGAAAGTTGGTTGTGGCATAAACGATTAGCATGTCAATATGTAGCAACTGGAAAAGTTTCTCAAAAAGGACTTGGTTCTTGGTTTATCCAAACTTACATTTAAAAATGATTTGATCCTTGATGCTTGTCAAAAGGGTAAATAGACTAAATCCTCTTTCAAGTCAAAGAATGAAATCACGACTGATGGACCACTCCAACTTCTCCCTATGGACTTAGTTGGACTAGCAAGGGTTAAAAGCCTTGGTGGCAATTTGTATACCTTGGTCATAGTCGATGACTCTAGATTTTTCTTGGACAATCTTTCTTTCATCAAAAGATGAAACTTTTAATTAGTTCATTGTTTTTTCCCAAGAAAGTGCAAAATGAGAAGGGTATGTACATTTTAGGAATATGGACAAACCACAGAGGCGAATTTGAAAATCGAGCTTTTGAAGAATATTGCGATGCCAATGGAATCAATCACAACTTCTTAGCTCTGAGGACCCCTTAACAAAATAGAGTAGTGGAGAGAAAGAATATTGCAATGCCAATGGAATCAATCACAACTTCTAAGCTCTAAGGACTCCTCAACAAATTGGAGTAGTGGACAGAAATAATATTGCAATGCCAATGGAATCAATCACAATTTCTTAGCTCTGAGGATTCCTCAACAAAATGGACTAGTAGAGAGAAAGAATAGAGTCCTCACTGAGATGACAAGGGCTATAATTAATGAGAAAAACATATTGAAAGTATTTTGGGCGAACGCTATGAGCACTGCATGCTACATTTCAAATAGAGCCAATATCCGCAAGAAACTTGACAAGACTCCCTACGAGTTGTACAGAGGAAGGAAGCCTAATCTTTCTCACTTACATATATTTGGATGCAAATATTTTATCCACAACAATGGTAAGGAAAACTTTAGAAAATTCGATCCTAAGTTAGCTGAAGGTACACTTATTGGCTATTCTAATAGAAGTAAAGCTTATATAGTAAATAACAAACGTAGTTGTGTTGTTGAAGAGTTTGTGCATGTTGTGTTTTCTGAATCTGATCCGTCTGCCAAACCTTTAGATGATGAACCTAAGTTGATTCATCTTATGGATCCCAAGTCATCTCAAAATCTCCTTCTCCATTGGAAATTGAAACTAAAAATTATCTTGATCCTGTTGATCAAAATCAAGATGATTAGGGTCAACCTAGAGCCTAGAGATATAATAAGAGCCATCCAATAGATCAAGTTATTAGAGACGTCAATGAAGGAGTAAAAACTAGAAGTAAAGTCCTTAATGAAGCCAGCTTCTCTGCCTTCATTTCTGAGATCAAACCCTCTAACATTGATGAAGCCCTTTTAGACAACGATTGGGGATAGCAATGCAAGAGGAATTGAATCAATTTGAAATAAATCAAGTTTCAGACTTGATATCTAGGCTTAAGGACAATTCGATCATTGCACCAAATGGGTATTCAAGAACAAACATGATGAATCTGCAGTCATTGTCAGAAAAAAGGCAAGATTGATACCCAAAGGCTATAATCAAGAAGGTATTGATTATGACGAAACATATGCTCTAAAGACTAGATTGGAAGCAATATGAGTACTCCTAACCTTTGCATGCATCAAAGGATTCGAACTCTATCAAATGCATGTCAAAAGTGACTTCCGTAATTGCTACATTATGGAAGAAGTCTAAGTTTAATAACCTCCTAGTTTTGAAAACATTTCTCATCCTGATCTTGTTTATCATCTCAAAAAGGCGCTCTATGGTCTCAAACAAGCCCCTAAAGCTCAATATGAAAGACTGAGCAAGTTTCTTCTTGATAAAGGATTTGTCAAAGTTGACACAACTCTCTTCATTAAACACAATAAGAAAAATGATCTATTAATTATACAAATTTATGGAGATGATATTTTATTCGGTGCTACTAATGATTCTTTGCGTTAATAGTTCTTTAAGTGTATGCAGAGAGAATATGAAATGTCAATGATGGGATAATTAAATTACTTTCTCGGACTTCAAATCAAACAACAAAAGAATAGGATATTTATTTCTCAAACCAAATATATCTGAGATCTTCTCAAGAAATATGGTATGAATTAATGTAATGGAGCTGTTACTCCAATGAGCTCAACAACTCTCCTGGATGTTGATGTTAGAGGGAAAGATTTCAACATAACCAAATATAAAGGGATGATAATCTCATTACTATATCTAACAGCAAGTAGACAAATATACAATTCAGTGTGGGAATATGTGCAAGATATCAATATGCTCCAAAAGAATCTCATGTTGAGATGGTTAAAAGGATATTCAGATATCTTGCGAACACAGAAGAACTTGGAATTTGGTTTCTTAAAGGACGAAATGAATATCTCATTGCCTACTAAGACTCATATCATATCGGTTACAAAACAAATAGCAAAAGCACAAATGGACAATGTGAGTTCCTTAGCAATTCTCTCGTCTCTTGGTTTAGTAAGAAGCAAAACATTGTCTTGTTATCTTCTACTGAAGCTGAGTATGTAGCTGCTTCAAGTTGTTGTGCTCAAGTGTTATGGCTTAAGCAACAACTTCAAGACTTAGGAATTCATCTCGAAGAAATTTAAATCCTTTGTGACAGCACAAGTACAATAAGCTTGGCAAAAAAATCTTATTCATTACTATAGAATCAAGCATATTGATATGAGACATCACTTTATCACATATCATGTTTAGAAGAAAGATGTTAAAGTATTGTTTATTCCCACTCATCTACAACTTGCTATATACTCATTAAGTCATTGGCCAAAGATCAGTTCCTATATATCATAAGAGAATTGGGTATGGTAAATCCCAATGAATTGTCAGTAATCTCTTTCATACTATTTATTTTAAATTTTAATTAGACAAATTATTACTAACTTAAGTATCAAGTCTCTAGAAATTTGTTTTATAGGAAGCTCTATTATTAAGATAAAAAAAGGGTGAAACAGAGTAGTATGATACTCGAGCATATGCCATATTACTCAAGTAATGTCAAGGAGATTGCCACAGAACCACCTGCCGAAGACAATGGATACTCGAGCATGATAGTAACATACTCAAGTAATATCGAGAGAAGCTCTATACTAAATGGCCTTGAGACACTACTGAGTAAATAAATACTCGAGTATTGGGTAAGGTACTCGAGTATTGAGGTTTGGACAAAACTATTTTATTAGGATGAGGATCCAATTCATAGAGGCTTATGGGAAGCCTAAGTCAGTGAAGATGCTCATGCCTTCATCTTCCAAACCAGATGGGGCTCAATCATCTCAGGTTGGACTACCTGCTGCCTTTGCTCCTACTCTTTCATTTCTTGGTGCCTCTATTAATAAGGCTATTCAGGCTGTTATCACACCATTGATTCAGTCCAACAGTGCTTTTCAGGTATCAGTTGACAAGAAATTTGTAGCCTTAGCTCAGGCCAATATCTCATTGATTAAGACTTTGGAAGCCAAGCTGACTCATTTGGTTACTGAGATGAATGACAATTTTAGGACCTTATTTGATTAGCAGTCTAAGCAGAACAAGAAGATTCTTCAGTTTGAAGCAGCCCTTGTAACATCTCGAATTTTGGGCTCTGGGAATTTAGAATAAGCCTAAATTAGGGAGACGACTAAGCCCAATTCGGGAAGAGTCCCAAGGATGTCAAGAGATAGGAAATCTCTTGGGGACTAAGTAACTTGGCTATACGGGTCGATAAACCTAGTATGTATAAGTTGTGAAATTAAAGTGTCAGTAAAAAAGAGGCATAGAGAACTTATTCGGTGTTAATTCGGTTGGAAAAGATGTCACTCAACTATATCCTAAGGTACGGGACGATTATTTGAGCATACATTTGCCGGTATAAGTGAGTATACGACATTTTCAGGATAGTTGGGTATGCCCTGCGTTTTTTAGAAAAACACCGGTTTGTGGCATCGTTTGTCGGGTTTCGGTATTCATGTCGCAATCCCGAGTAAAACCCGAGCAAGAATCCTGGATACTTCCATGAAAACCGTGCCACACCCACAACATAACCCAAACATGCAAACTGAGACAACAACACCGGAACCCAAACATGCAAACCAAGACAACAACCCAAAACCCAAACACACAAACCGAGACAACAACACCGAAACCAAAACACGTAAACCGAGACAACAACCCCAAAACCCAAACACGCAAATGGAGACACACACATAACAAGACGCCACATGGTGTCAACACACAAGCACACACACACATGTCAACACCTCATCTCCTTTAAGACACATGTCAACACCTCACATTCCCTCAAGTCAAATGGAAAACATGCAACCTATACACATGGCAATCACACATGAAATCATATTTTTACCTATTAATTCCCTTCCAAACCGTGGCCTAACACACACATATTCATTGAATCAGATTTTTTTGTCCTCTCATTATCTCTAAATTTCGTGAACACAATTCACACATATACTGATGAGCACAATTTATGTCATGTTTTCCCTATATTTTATGACTGAATTGTATGATAAATATAAGCTCAAATTTGACTGCCCTCTTGTTCGAATTTGTTCTTCATGTCTTCATAACAATTGCAATCAATCTAAGCAAAAAGGCATTAATTCATGATATAAGGAAAGCCCAAATAAGAAGGATAGAAACAATTTACATCCTAAACATGTGCTAAAAAAGAAGCAAGTTATAAGGTTTTGGAGAAAGAAACAATTTACATCCTAAACATGTGCTAAAAAAGAAGCAAGTTATAAGGTTTTGGAGAAAGACCGTGTAGAGAAGCTGATACTATGCTATGGCATTCTGACAGCATATTGAAGTGCAATACAAGGCATCATGAAAGCTATAGCAAAGTAAAAGACGCAATGCTATGCGACATATTTTCTAATCTTTTATCTAGATGATTTTAGGAATAATAGTGAAGGTCGAGAATGACAGGTAGATTACTGACATAATGGAATAGAAGATGCGGAGGATCGAAACTGAAAGATATGAAGAATCTCGCAGGATCAGCAGAATCAATCTACCAAGATTGGAAAGAGATATATGATGGATCTCAATAGATTAGGAAAGGCCCGACTCGCTGGAACTTACGCCGCAAGAAAGTCTGATTATATAAGGAAACAACAAGCCAACCCTAAAGGACGTTGAGTCGTAGAGAGTCCAATCAAAATTCACATTTGGCCAGACTCAAAAGAAGAGAGAGAGAATTCCCAAGGCAAGAGAACTCAAGGATAACCTAGCATCCTTCCCTACAGTAAGACGGAGAGAAGAAGACGTGGAGTGGTGACGTGACAGGGCTTCTTCCACGCCATCGGAACTTCGTCAAACTTTCTGTTTTTGTTTAACCTTTTGATCATGGGTCATTCTGTTACTATCTATTTTTTGTGTTTTCCTCGTCAGTCATGAACTCATTTTCCTATGGTTGAACGAGGATGATTTCTTAAGTGTTAAATGAACCCAGTTGCAACTTCTTAATTCAATAAATTTGGTTTGCTTATTAGTGATTTAATTACTAGTTGATTAGCGGAAACTAAGGGCTAGATTTGTGGCCTCGGCTTACTGGCAAGGAGGCGAGGTTAGACCTCTGAGAAATAGTGATTGCTAGGAAGGCTGGTGCAAGGGTTGACCTATTATTGTAGGCTTCAGGAATGGGTCTACCGCTCATAACCATTACACCTTGTTTTGTAAAGCAGATTTAACTAGAAAATTGCCATGGGCATATGGAAGGAGTAAAGTTAATGTCATATGTATCAGACGTGGAAGCTTCAATAGATTATAGTGGTGGGTTAACCGAATAGCGTTGTAGTTAGTAGCTATACTATAGCATTGCGGAAGCTGTGCAGTGTAGATGTTATAGCAATGGGTAGAGCAACTAGGGGATTGACATGCTTAAGGATGATTCCGAGTTCAACCTAACTTCTTACTGATACTTCTTACGACTACGATACTCTGTTTAATTTGTTTGTTATTTAGCATAACCTCAAAAACCTCTCAAACCAATCAATTTACTTTCTGTTTCACCCAACTATTATAGCATTTGAGCATCACTTCCTAGTATCTCAATCTCTGTGGGACGATACTCTACTTACACTTTATTACTTCTTTGACTGGTTCACTTGCCATCAAGGAAATCGACCAACATATATATACACATCCACCAAATCAATTCATCCTCCTTCCCTAATCCAAACCATACGGGTCCTTTTTTCTTTCAACACAATTCCAAATTCTCTCAACTCTCTCCTCTCCTTCTAGCTCACAGATCCCTCCCTCACACACTTCACAAATTCCATCCGTCCTCCTCTCAAACAACATCAACCATTCTCTCATCTCCACAATCATCATCATCATCATCGTCCAAGTCACAAGAAAGAACAAGCTAAGATTGCTAAGAAATTGCAATCTCTTTCCCCATTTCGTCATGCATGTTGAGATTGATGAAGAATAACCCACATGCATGTGATTTCTGGATTTAGGCTGAAAGGGTGAGAAGGAAAAATAGAAAAAGAAGTGACCACAAGCTCAAAAACAAGCCTAGTGGTAAGAACACTCATTTTCTCTCCAAGTTTTTGAGATTTGCTTTAAAACCCAGATCTGGAAATTCATTGTAAACACCAAGAAATAATTCGAATTTGGAAATTATGAGACAACCAACGTGTTCCTCATGGAAAATGGAGTGGGAATATGTTGGTAAATGAATTTTTAAAAATATTTTCGTACATAAAATAATAAAGCTCATTAAGGAAGTCAAAACTGCCAATTTTGGAAATCCTGAGTTCAGTCACTTGTCTGTGTTGTTTGAACAAGTAAAAGTCCTTTAAAAATTCTGAAAATATTCCAGAAGATATAGGACATGCATATATTTAAAATGGTGGGTATTTTGTAGTTTTCTAAGCTTTGGTCAAAGAACAATAAATTGTACAAAATGACCCTAAGTTTTGGAAAGAAATCTGGACAATCTTTATGTTTTTGGGAACTGGAAATGCAAGTATAGTTATTAAATTTTGGAATGAATTTTCCCAAAAACTAGACTTAATAAGGAGTTTGTAGGTTTTTGAACCACCTCAATTGGACACCTAGAACTCCATATATGAATTTTTAAAGATAAGTCATGTTTTCTGGAAGTTTAATTGCACAGCGAATGAAAATGAAAAATATGGAATTAATGTGGCATGTTCTGACTTTGGGAATTATTTTTTGGTGAAAATATACTTGTCTAGGAACACGTTAGAGTTGACAGCACATTAAAATGATTTTTTTTTTTTTTGCAATTAATTAAAAATAATTGAAGTTGCTGGACTTTTAAAGTCAATGAAAGATAAAGGCTAAAAGTAGCAAGTTTAAGTTACTTAATTAAACCTTAATGAAATAGGGGTTAAAAAGGTAACCAAACATTCATTTTCCCTGGTTCTAAAAGTATGGTTATATCATTAGGGCCATAAGAAGAATGAAGGAAAGAACTTCAAGCAACCTTGACGGTTAGTGAAAAGAGGAACCCGGCCCGTATAAGGACAGTAGTCCTTAAAAGGTAGTGGGTTTACCTTACTTGCATGTATTGATATTATTGCTTGTATGTATATGTTTGATTGCTATACTTGCTTGCTATGTTTAACATATTTGAATGATTGAAGCTCTGTTTATGATTATGCTATGGCCATGAGCATGATGCATGAAGCATTGAGCATGCAGATATGTCATTATGTTAACATGAGCTTGTGCAAGGCAAGTACACCATACATTAGCATTTATCTTGCATGCATTGTATTGGTATTATCTGATACTGGGATTCTTCAGAATCTCACCCTCCACCACCAACCAATAAACAGGTGAGCACAAGAGACAAGTGCTGCACAAGGTTCGAGGAGGGAGCGTTGCTTGAAGACGGCCCAGCAGAGAGATGGCTTGAAGAACCAAGGGATGATAATGTGTTATGTATTTTTAGTTTGCACTGTCTGTAAATGAATGTAAAGGGGTAAAAACCCTAGGATTACCCTTGTGATGTAATCAATCTAAATTCCATTGTATCAATATAATGAACTATTTCTGATTTTGCCACACTAGTACTGCGTAAGATTAAGGTAAATAATATCGGCACCCCGGGGGGGTGTTACGACCCTGCACTCAATTGGAATCAACTATCTAATCCTCATCTGGTTTCTTACGCCTATTCCAGCGACAACGACTCTTCCTTAGTCAAATACAGAGACTAAAGGCATGTTGTGTGAAGATTATCAACAACGATACGAAAGCGATTGTTGGTCGATTTCCTTGATGGCAAGTGAACCAGTCGAACAAGTAATAAAGTGTAAGTAGAGTATTGTCCCACAGAGACTGAGATACCGAGAGGTGACGTGCAATGCCGTGACGGTTGTGAAAGCGAAAGTAAATATAATCGGGTTGAGGGGTTTTGCAATTATGCTTCTAGCAAACGTAAACAAAATGACTTTAAACGAGAGAAGATATCGATAAGAGGTTAGGCTTTGACTCGAATCATCCTTAAGTGCATCAATCCCCGTTGCTCTACCCAATGCTATAGCATCTATATACCGCTTCCTTCCGCAATTACTACAAAGATAGCTACCAACTACAAAGCTATTTGGTTAACCCACCTCTATTATCTACCGAAGCTTCGTCCGATACATATGATACTAACTATACTTCTTCCATATTCCTATGGCAACTTTCTAGTCGGACTGCTTTACACTCAAGGTGTTATGGTTATGAGAGGTAGACCCATTCCCGAAGCCTACAATAATAAGTCAAGCCATGCACGGCCGCCTAGCAAACACTATTTCTCGAGGTCTAACCCTAACTCCTTTCCAAAGAAGCCGAGGCCACAAATCTAGCCCTTAACTTTTTAACCGACTAGTAATAAAAACACCGATACATAAACCAAATTTATTGAATTAAGAACTTGTAACTGGGTTCATTCAATACTTAAAGACTCATCCTCGTCCAGCCATATAGAGTTTAGTTCATGATTGACGAGGGACACATAAAACAGACACTAACAGAATGACCCATGATCGAGAAAACAAAACTAAGAAGAAAGGAAAACAGAAAGCTTGATGGAATTTCCAACGGCGTGGTCGAGGTCCTGTCACGTCACCACTCCACGTCTTCTTTGTTCCGTCGTACTGCAGGGAAGGATGCTGGGTTATCCTGGAAGTCTCGTGCTCTTGTGAAATCTCTCACTTTTCTCTTGAGTCTGCTGAAAGTTAGAATCTTCTTCTAGGGCTCACCGACTCTCTTAAGGTTGGCGCTGCTGTTTCCTTTTATAATCAGGCTTTTTCTTACGGCGTAAGTTACAGCGAGCTGGGCCTTTCCTAATCCGTCGGGATCTATCATATCTTCTGATCTGAGTAGATTGCTTCTGTTGATTCTGTGGGATTCTTTGAATCTTTTAGTTTCAATCCTTCGCATCTTCTATTCCGTCACGTCAGCAACCTATTTGTTAATATCGCCCCTTATTTTATTCATGAAATCATCTGGGTAAAAAGGTCAACAAACATGTCGCATAGCATTGCGTCATCTACTTTGCTATAGCATTCGGGATGCCTTGTATTGCACTTCGAATCGCTGTCAGAATGTTATAGCATCGTATCAGCCCTACTATACGATTTCCCTTAAAAACAAAGTAAATTGTTCCATTCTTAGCACATGCAAATGATTCCTTCTCTTTAGTCCTTATATCATGATTGTATGCCTTTTTGCTTAGATTATCTGCAGTTAAGCATGTATTTAACATTCAATTCAGTCAGTAAGTATAGGGAAAACATGGTACTATTTGTGCTCATCAGCGACATATCCTTAAATCTTCCAAAGACTCTAGTTTATGTCTAATGGAAAGATTGTAGTCTTATAACAGATAATTTGAAGCTTCAGCAATGGCCATTAATGAAGTTCAACTATAAATACGAAGAGCATTCAATTCGAAGCTATCAACCAACGAACGATCAAATTAATTGCTCATTTATTTTATCCATTCTCTGTGAATTATCTTTTCATATTCTATTCTTCAGTGATCATATATCTACTCTGTGGGAGAATTATTATCATTCAATTTATTGTTGTAAAATCTCAAGGTAGTGTGAACTTGAGTATGGTTGTTCAATTAAAGTTGTAAAGGGAAGAGAGTCCTGGTGAGGGTTACTCTAAGCTTGTGTAATCGTTGAAAGATAGTAGAAATCTCAGAGATGCTCGAAGACTAGACATAGGTCAAGTGAATAAGGTTGAACCAGTATAAATCTCTGTGCATACTTTGGGGATATTTTTCTAACCTTTCCTTCTTGATTTAATTATTAATTAAGATTGTTTTAATTTTTATAATTCAGCCCCTTCTTGGGTGATTCACTGTAACTAACAGGCACTCTTTTCCTAAAAGTCCACTACAACTTGAAGCCAAGCCAAACACACTTTTTTTTTCATGTTTTCTTTCCCACTGGGCTTTTTTCACCACCACTAGGCTTTTTTGGTTTTGCAGCTATACCAAACAGGCTCTTTATGAAATTTAAATGTGGTTTGGAAAATCCTTTGTACTTTTGTATAAGTTTAGTGAAGCAGTGTACTTTCAAATTGTATTTGTCTAATTGGAATGTATCCATGAGATTGTGATGCTTGTCTTGATGGATTTATTGTGATCAAATGTATTTGAAGTGTTGCATTGATATGAAAGGTTTTTGAAAAATGTGTATATATCATGTTCATTGTTTTTGGGTTACTTTGGGACTATGTGGTAGGGGATTTTGGAGAATATTTGGGCCTCTAGTCTCCCTCTTATTCTTAGCCCGGATTGTAACCGAGTTGGCGTGCTCGAACACTCCCTACCTCAACCTGATACAGGTGGTATGGGAGGGGGCAAAATCTTGAATCTTGAAGTGATTAGATAGCATGTGGCCAGGAATACTAGCACTAATAAATTGTTCCACATCAACAAGGCAATAAGGTGGAGTATGATGTATGGGTGGGAAGATTTTTAATCACACACATATGTATTATGGTACATTGTTTGCTGAGGTTTTGTTAAATTAATATTTATATATGTAAATATAAACATGTTTCTCTGACTCGCATTCCAATCCTGCATATATTATAAATTGATTTTGGTCATTGAGACTTTATGTCTCACCTCATTGTAATTAATATTTTTCAGACGAGACCTCTAACCTTGTTAAGGCCAAGGAAAGCAACTAGAGGTATAGGCATCTTAGTAGCCTTGTAGGCCTCTTGTGTGGATATGATATATTGATTATTATATTGTCATTTAAGGCCCTCATGTTTTTGAAATACTAAGTTTATTTTTATTTGACAAATTTTATCAGATAAATGTTTAATTATTGTTAAGTTTGAAGCCTTGTTTTATACACTCTAATATTTTGGTGGATCTAGTGTCAAATCATGTGGCTTAAAAGAATGTTTTTGGTAGACCCTTTTTGTTGGGATTCAATGATCGTGTGACTTCTCATTTCTTGTTATTTGTGCCCAAAGTCTCAAATTCTTGTAGTGGGATCTGTGCCCCAATCTTAATGTGATCATCTTGCTAATCTTGTGAAAATTTTGTTTTGTTTTTTTTTAAAATAAAATAAATCCTTTTAACAATAATAGTGTTTTTAGAAAGTTTGGTAATTAATCATTTGAGATGCTCAAGCTGGATTGGTTAATTTCAAAATGATTTGGTTAAATGCATTGTTATGAGATTTTAAAAAAAATAAAAAATAAAAAGCCCACATAGGGATGACCTCCCTCTGGCCTAAGATAGAGAAAAAGATGCCAGAAAACCAACGCCTGAAGGTGACAGAACGCATAATGGCTAAAGAGGGGAAGACTCCACCAAGTGAAGAGAGAAACGTAAGACTCATGACTATCTAAAAAAACTTTTACTTATATTCTCTCTCATTGCATTTATTCTCACTCATCAATTTTCCTCTTTATATTCTCTTTCATAAATTTTTATTATTATCCTCTCTCTTGCTCATTCATAAATAAGGGTATTTTTAGGATATATATATATATATATACATATTTATTATTTTTTTATTATTTTTAACTATTTTTTAAACACTGCACCTTGGTTAAAATGAAGGACCTTATATATAGAAATAAAGGAAATATTAATTATATAGTTTGGGAAACTCATTTAATATACACAATGAATAAAGATGTTTTTAAGAACCAATTATAACTATGAAGAATAAACAATTGTCTTGACATTTTACATTTAGAACTAAAATAAATTCTCTACCAAGTTCTTACATTTAATAGAGTATCAGTTTAAGGCAAAGAACCTTGGTGTGCTCATATGAAGGCATCTCACTTCTCACCCCTCCTAACATCAATAAATAAATAAATAAAAAATAATTAGTATTGGAAGAATCACTGTGAGGTATCAATAAAGGAATGCAATCATGTCTCAAAGACAATTGAACAACATAATTCTGTTGTGGACTATAACTTATAAATGCATGTTGTTTAGTTATTATAAGATTTTTTTTAGTGTTAAGTATCAATTTTACCTCTAAAGTACAAGCCCAGAAGCAATGTTGTCCTAGAAGTTTTTTTTTTTTTTTTTAGCAATGTTGTCCCTAAAGTCTAAAAACATAGCAATGTTGCCCTTCTTCATTAATAGTCATAGCGAAATCAAACGTTAGTTGACCACATTATACTGATGTGGATTGTCTACATGACATTTTTCTCACTTTTTTGGGGTTAAGTAGCAATTTTGCCCCGGAAATATACGCCCAGAAGCAATTTTGCCCCAGAAATATACGCCTAGAAGCAATTTTGCCTTGAAAGTTTTTTTTTTTTTTTTTTGGTTTCAATGTTGCCCCGGAAGTCTATAAACGTAACAATGTTGTCCCTCCATTAACAGCCCTAATTAATTGTATTTGACACTTTTTGTAAGCTTTATTCTCTCAGTCATCTTTGCTTACAATGCACTAGAGGTTCGTTAATCATTCGCGTAGATAATTCCGCAGGCAAGTGATTATTATTTGGAAAAATTTGTTTGAACTGCCTGCGACGTACTCGTTTGATATTCTATTCGGACAAA
This sequence comes from Acacia acuminata, assembly GCA_019022655.1. Lineage (NCBI taxonomy): Eukaryota > Viridiplantae > Streptophyta > Magnoliopsida > Fabales > Fabaceae > Acacia > Acacia acuminata. Next base: position 4,171,221 of record JAFJYI010000042.1, on the reverse strand, counting down.
TTCATTCTTATTTTTTTGTTTGATTTGTTCAAAATAATTTTTTTTTTGGACAAATTCCGTAGGCGAGTGATTATTTTTGATTGAGGAATGCTTGCAATGGAGGACGCCATGGGGAAGAAGGAGTAGGCTATATTTACTTTTAAAAAAAAAAATTGCCACCCTTACTCCCTCTTGTCATGATTATAATTATAATTATAAGAACAAGTTTACTTTTTTTTGAAGAAATTAATAAAACTAAATAAGTTACTTAATCATACTACCTCTGGTCCTAATGATAAAATTGGATTGACGTTTTTGGAAGAGGAAGCTAAATAAGTTATTTAATCATCTCATACGTTTTTAGACTTCCAGGGCACCATTGAGACCCAAAAAAAAACTTAAAGGGCAAAATCGCTCTTGATCATGTACTTCCGGGGCAAAATTATTACTTAAAAAAGTGACAAAAATGCCATGTAGACAATCCACGTAAGCATAATGCGTTCAACTAACGTTCGACTGTTAAAGGGGTTAATGGAGGGGCAACATTACTACGTTTTTAGACTTTCGGGGCAACATTGCTACGTTTTTAGACTTCTTGGACAACATTGCTCCACACAAAAAATTTCAGGGCAACATTGCTTCTAGGCGTGTACTTCAGGAGAAAAATTGATACTTAACTCTTCCTTTTTTTTTCCTTTCCTTTTTTTTTTATAGTGACATTCCTTCCTCAGGGTTTATAGTAATTCTCCCAAATATATTCTTTTTTGTGCCTGAGGTGCAAGTGTCATGACTTCTTGTGGGACTCAATTTCGGTGCTCATCAAAGTATGGTGAGATTAACATCGTTCAAATACGGTTTCAACAATCTAAATTTAAAATTTTTAATTGATACTTTTAGAATAATAAAATAATTTTTTTAAAAAAAAAACTTATACTTGATTCTTTTTATTTTAGATTATGTACTGTTTGTCATTTAGCTTACCGCAAGCGTATAGGTCGCAAGTAGTATAAAAAGCAAGGTTCTAAAAATCGGACCGGTCATTGAACCGGTGGAGGTACTGGGTTAAGGGTCAGTGGGTCAGACTGAGTCAAACCAATGTTAATTAAAAATATAATTTGATTAAGATAAGTAAAAATATTTATATTTCAATAATAAAAAATATTTTATAATAGGATATGATGTGATAGATAAATAAATTTTTTTTTTTATCAAGATATATAATAATATATTTTTTTCAAAAAAAAAAAAAATCATGGTTATGGTTCTAAGGCGTGTAGAGTTCCCAAAACTTAAATGTGATGTGCCCATGGCGGAGTATAGGGCTATAGGCTACAGGATATAGGATATGGGCATTCGACTTTTTGATTTTTTTTTTTTTTTTTTTATTAGTAAAGTTAGCCATTTGCCATATCCAGCTTCGTGTTTGACCAAAAAAAAAAAAAAAAAAAAAAAACCGTTCGCGTTGAGAGTCGTTTTTAACTTTTTATCTCCCTCCTTCAACTCTTCATTCATTCATTCGACCTCACCTTCTCTCTCAACTCCCCTCCTTCTTTCTTTCTCCTTCAACTCTTCAGATTCAGAGCGATCTCTCTCAGTCTCTCCTCCTTCTTGTTAGGCACCACGGAGCTACTGGTTGTGAACTAAGAAATTCTACCGGTCAAAATCTGTCTCCATTATTTCGACTGAAGAAGCTCCTATCTTCGATCTGCGACGAATCTAGATCACGATCTCCGCCAGCCACCGATGAGGATCCGACGCTCTACCCCTTCTCGTTCTTCTTCAGTCAATTTTTTTTTTAAAAAAAAAAACAACCTTTTTAAATCGACTCGGCCAACTTAGAGGCCGAGTTGACCGAGTTGACTCCGGTCAACTCGGAACCCTGTTCACCTCGACTCGACCGATTCGACGGTTTTCCGATCCGAACCGGGCGATCCCACCCGATTTCATAACCTTGATAAAAAGCAACGTTCTCACTAGGACTAAAGCAAAAGTGTGCTAATTAATGTATTTATATTCTTAATTAAGTTAGACAAAGGCATATTGAGTAGTTCAATTTGTGAAAACAATTTTGGTTTGAAACAAACTAAATTGAAAGAAGGAAAGTCAAAGTTGATTCTAAGTTCAAGAAAGTGAGATTTTAAGATCACTTCTCCCCTCTACTTCAAGAGACTAATTAATTCCCTCTCAATTAGCTCTAATAAAAAATCAAATGTTTGTCTAAAGTTCATAAGTATTGGAAAAACTTTCTCACCTTAAAACCAACATCTATTTTTAAAGAATTCATTCAATCACTTGTAACAAGCTAGTGAAATTTTCCCAAAAATAATAATAATAAAAATACTCATATGGATTTAATCCTAAATATAAAACATAGTTTTTAGTATAAATTGTATTTTAAACCATGTTCTATATTTAGAACCAAAGGTAGTAACTTTTATCCCCCAGTTATAGGGGTGGAATTGCCCCCCTAAAATTATAGAATTGGACCCAAAATTTTAGGAAATTATATTTTAGTCTTATAAATTTCACTTTAGTTCCTATTAACAATTTCATAGAGGGATTAAAATGAAATATTTATAAGGCTAAAATATAATTTTCTAATATTTTGGATCCAATTATATAATTTAGCCCCCAATTTCAAATACTGACTCCACTGTATTCTGTAAATTTTTGCCCTTCTAATTTTAAATCCTAGCTCTGCCCCCTACCCAGCGCTGAGGTAAGCCATGAAACCAAGACTGGAGCCAGCTTAGGCTTAAATGCACCCGAGCCGTTTTATGAGATATCTCTGTCTCTCGAAACGGGCGAAAAACCGGAAGCTCACTGGCTGGAACCGGTTACACTGAAACACACAAGAGAGAAGTTGCATTTGGGATGAATTTGGGGTCATTTCATCCCAAAACCACATGACCCCTAACCCCAGTCAGTTCTAACCCTACCTCGCACCCCCTCACTTGTCTTATTTATACCCTCTTCAAAATCCTAACCCACCTGTGGGTTCGCCATCTCTCTCTCTCCCCCTCTCTCTGCCCTTTTCACTCCACCTCCATGGATTCCAAATTCTGATCTCTTCTTCTTCTTCCTCTAGTTTAATGGGTGAAGAGGGGGAGGAAGTAGCAGTCATAATTACACATAAGGAACACCATGGAGTCCACGGAGATATTATTAAGCAGTACTGTTCAGTGCTGTTTAACACACGAGTGTTCCTTTTCATTTTCATTCTCACTCTCACTCTTCATGGCTCTTTTTAAGTGAAAAAAAGCCCTCCCTTTGAGAGAGATCTTTGAAAAAGATCATATTTTTAATACGTTGTTTGTGTAACTGGGATCAAAACAACCCACGATCTAGAAAGATCTGTGTGCAGAGTTGTTCTTGTTGTTGTAATTTTCTTTCTCATCCAGTCATGAAGAGATCACTTGAAAGCTCCGATTCTTTGGGTGCTTTGATGACTATGTGCCCATCCAGAGGTCTAACGAAAACCCTCTTTTAATAATCTCCTTTATTTGCTTTGTTATTATATGATTCTCAGACAGTTCTCAGTACAGGCTCGCCTGTTTATTTTCCCCTTGTCTGGGCTTTTTCGTAATCGACTACAAACAACCAAGAGAAAGTTTTCAAAGCTTTTATAATTATTCAATTATGTATGTTGCGGTCAATTTTTTTTCCTGAATTAGGATTTCTCATGTTCACTTTCTGAGTTTCTTTTCTGGGTATGTATAATAATTTGTCAGATGAAAACAGTCCGAGGAACAATAACAATAATAATCATGCGTATGGGAGGGATCATCAGTTCCAAGCCATGATGATGGATGGAGTAGTGGACGAGGAAGGTTGTATGGAAGAATCAAGCCATTTGATGATGTCGGAGAAGAAACGTCGTCTGAGTGTTGACCAAGTCAAAGCTTTAGAGAAGAACTTCGAGGTCGAAAACAAGCTTGAGCCAGAGAGGAAAGTGAAGCTTGCTGAAGAACTTGGATTACAGCCTCGTCAAGTCGCCGTTTGGTTCCAAAACCGCCGTGCACGGTGGAAGACCAAGCAGTTAGAGAGAGATTACGGCGTTCTTAAAGCCAGTCATGACAACCTCAAAGTTAACTTGGACACTCTTCAACAGGACAACGAAGCATTGCTCAAAGAGGTAAGAGATTATTATGATCATGATCGAAGTTGGAAGCTTTTACATGAACCCATTATTGTTATGAATTTTCTGATTGAATTTGGATGGTGGGTGAGTTGCAGATTAAGGAATTGAAATCGAGATTACAAGAGGAGCAAACAGAGAGTGGTATTTCAGTGAAGGGAGAGGAGATAACGGGGTCTGATTCCGACGAGACAAAGGCTGACCGGAGTGAACCACCGCCGGCTGAAACCTCCATTCTTATTGAATCACAGTGCAATGAGGACTTTAATTATGGGTGCCTCAATGGAGTTGCCGGAGGTGGTGGTGGTGCTTCACTCGTGGCGATGGTGGATCATTTCAAAGACGGAGCTTCCGATAGCGACTCTAGCGCAATCTTGAACGAAGATAACAGTCCCAACGCGGGCATTTCGTCGCCGGAAGCTCTTCAGAGCCACCACCACCATCTTTTGACTTCTCCATCGTCTCCGCCGCTTTCCATGAACTGCTTTCAATTCCAGAAATCAACATACCAGAGTCAGTATGTTAAGATGGAAGAACATAACTTCTTCAGCGCCGAAGAAGCCTGCAATTTCTTCTCCGAAGATCAAGCACCCACACTCCATTGGTACTCTTCAGATAATCAGTGGAGCTAAAAAAAATCGAAATCGAAGAGAGGGAGAGAGAATTGAAGCCTAGAGATTAAGAGAGAGAACTGGGTAGAGAGTAATATACTCAACCTCAAGAAAAGAAAATGGAAGGAGCTAATAAGGAGTTAAAAAATTTCACTAGCTACAAGAGTTCTCACTTTCTAAGATCCTAGTTTGAAAAAGGGGACTGTGAACGAAGTTGCTGAGGAATAAGTCGAGAGGAAGGAAAGTGAGCTGTAATATGAAAAATAATGATGATCAGGGATTTAGGGTGGTAATTATGAAATCTATTTTCATGTATAAATTAGAAAAATATAATATTTTAATATTTATCAGTAAAATGATGATGCTTTTTTTTTTTCCATTAAATTATGAATAATTACTGGAAGGGAAAATATGTCGTTCACGTTTCGAATTTGCAAGGAAAAAGATGTCGTTCCATGCGGCCAAGTACATTGTTTTGTGAGTTCTGTTTTGTCTTCAATGTTTCAACAGGAAAGTAAGAGAAGGACAAAATAGTACTTGTGGCCAGGGCTACTGTCTCTCAAAATGCCCAAGAATTCTTCACATGTAATGTAATTAAGGAGACTTCCCAGCACACAAAAACAAAACTTTTTCTTACCACTAAATAATCTATTTACTCTAGAATCACTATTGGAGTGTACAAAAATAATTTTTTATGAGGTAAAAAAAATAGTTTTAGAATATAATATAAGTTAAGTGAAAGAATTTTCTTAAAGTTTTATCTTGATTTACATTATAGTAATATACAAGCTGGCATCAAGAATTGTACATAAATATATGAAAATACTTAGAAATCTTCAACATCAAGGTTTTGAACTAACAAGTTAGTCAAGGAGTTTACATATATATATCCCGTCTGGACTTAAATATAAGAGTTTAATAAGATGTTTACTTTGGTCTGAAGTATAAGGTTTGATACATTTTGTATCTCAAATTTATAACTTTTTTCAAACCATCCTTATTGAATAAATATATAATTTAAGGGTTTCCATCAAGGGATAGTTCTAATATAAATTATAATTAAAGAGGGTATTTTAGTAAAGTTAACACATCTTTTTACAAACTAATTTTTTCAATATACACAAATTACTCCCCTCCCTTTTATAAGGAAAAACATCTTTCATAGGGGTTTCCCTTTAATATAATGAATAAATCTTTTTGTCTGGAATTTTAAACTATATTCATTTCATTTTTATCCTCATTAAATATATGATATCCACTATCTCTGCAATAAATGTTTACTCATAATCTCTCATGTACTCTTATAAACAAGGCTATAATTGTCAAATACATACATACATACATACATACATACATACATACATACATACATACATACATACATACATACATACATACATACATGCATAAGTTTATCGTTTGTCATGTCACTTGATGTAAGGTTATGTCTGCTCATCCCAAAATTACGTTGTTTTGGGAGTTAAAGAAATTAATAAAGGGTGTTTTTGTATTTTTGCTTTTGTATTTATTATCCTGGATTTTACCAAAAGATCCTTCATTAATTCCTTTAACCCCAAAACTACGTCGTTTTCGTAAATTCATTAATTCCTCTAACCCCAAAACGACGTAGTTTTGGAGTGACTTTCATAACCTTACGCATCGAAGAATACGTACAAAACGATAAACCTTACAAATATATATATATATACACATATATATTACATGTTACATATTTATTATTTTTCACTAGCATTCTGAATGTCATGATTTTGATAGTTGTTCGAATAATTATATATCAAGCTTTTACATAATTTTGATCTTGTGAGGTGAGGAATGTGGAGGATAAAGTGGTAAAGTGAGTTTTACGTGAGGAAGGCGAAGGAGAGTGCATGGGAATAGTGGGCAGTAGGAGTAAATACCATAATACTTTACTATTTACTGATGGGAGGGGCAAGGAAGGAAGGAAGACCGAAGAGGAATGCATGGAATTTGGGGAGCGAGGGAATTAAAATGGGATTTTAGAAAGGAAATGGAAAGGGAAAGGAAAAGGGAAAGGAAAGGGCTTATAGTAATTTAGTATATCTGATGTTTGCTTTATTTTTAAAAACCCGAAGCTGGAAAAGAAAAAGACAAAACATGATTAAAGTAAAGCAGCCGCGAGATCCAGGGCCCTTCAAAAGGTGTGCCACATGATTGGCTCATCCCTCTCCCCCTTGTTTTCCACCCTCTCCCCTACGGCTAAATCACTTGAATTTAAGGATTATTTTAATTATTTTTATTAGTTGATCAGAATTGATGTTTTATACTAATAAGGACAAAACGAAACACTACTTTCCATAAATATTTTTTCAATCAATGGTATTGTTATGATAAACTCATTACCTTTTCTAAGAAATTCAAAAACTTTTAAAATTTATTTCTATCTAATATTTATTTTCATTTTGGTCCTAAATATAAAATAAAATTAATTTTTTTAGGAGTTATTAATGAAGCTAATTGAATTATTTTAATTTTGATAAAAAAATTAAATTACTTAAAAATATTTATCATTTTTCTCCAAACTATTTTTCCTAATGTTTAAATTGATATATAATCCAATAATGTACAACATATAATATAATTATATGATTTATTTAGCTTCCTTAACCTCTTGAAAAAAAAAAAAACTTAAATCCTGTCTATATGTTATTATTTATAAGAATAAAATCAACATAATAATAAATGGATGGCCAAAACGGACGATTCATTTGAAAAATTTGATGATGTACCTTATAAATATGATCAAAACTTTTTCTCTTTTTTACCCTATAAATAGAAGCAAAGAAGTAATCCTCACCATAAATCTCAGTCCGCATGGCATTTTTAATTAATTTTCATATAATGAGAAATAACTATTAAGTTATTAATTTTTTAAAAAAAATTTGATCATTTTTGTCAATTGTTCTATTATTTAAATGATTTGATTTAATTTTTATAATTTTAAACCTCAGCTAATAATAAGAGTAAAATGAACAAAAAATTAATTAATGAGGCATTGTTGTGACTTATATTTGAGACAAAAATTTGCTTCCAAAAAAATATCTATATGCAATGGAGCAGATAACTCCATAAAAAGAATAAATAAATAAAAAAACACAAAAACAAAGAAAGAAAAGAAAAGCAAACCCACGAACGAAGAACCAGCAGGCTTTGTCTGAACCTGACTTAGAACTCCAGTGTTTGCTTTATCGAAAAGCAAATCCGAATCGGCTTTCGTTTCTTTCTTTCTGGTTTTCTTAAAAAAAATATATATATATATATATATATAATTATTATTTTTGGACTGTACGGCTTGGTTCGCCCAATGCCAGCTTCCCTCTGATAACGGTTACAGAGTTGCACATGCTCCGTCTCTCAAAGTCCGCTTACCGAAAGTTCCACCCTACACGTGTACGGTGATTATGGAAAAATTTAAAATAAAATTTATGAGATGAAAAAGGCCGAACTACCCAAGCCATGGTAAATTTTAGGAAAATTATATATAAGTAAAAACAATAAGGTAATAAAAAATCATAAAATGTAAAATCGTAATGTAAAAAAACATCGTAAAAATATAAATAACGTTTGAAAAATTAGTAAAATCATTTTAATGAAAAAAAAATTTAAAAAACAAAATCGCGATTCAATTTGTCATGTCTCACTAAATCGATTAACAACACAAAATTTTAACAACACAAATGCATAAATTAACCAAACTTCTCAAAACCTTCAACTGATCTACGCTGTTAACAATTTAGGACACGAACAATTTCTCCATAAATACCCATAATATTTAACTATTTTTATGTGTAAAAATATATAAAAATAATTTATTTATGAGCAAATGTGGCAATATCATTAAGAGACTTAACTTAACTTTTGTGTACTGTGGGTCCATTAATCTTTTTTCTCTCTATTGTTTTAGTATTTTAACAGGTAAATATCAAAAACAATTTTCTTTTAGTTAACTCCTAAAAGATTATGAAATTTTGTTGCACCATTAAATTTTTGACAAAATTTTAAAGAAATACCACTTGAATTTCAAAAATCAAAATAGGTGATTTCCCAACAAAAAAAAAAAAGTTTACAATTGTTTTATTGTCCTTGTTAATCTTATTATTGTTATTGTCAACAACATTTTGAAGTTTAAGTGATATTTTTCTGTCATTTTTTGTATGTTTTTATATGAAGGTCCAATGATGCCCTTACTTTATTTTTTTTTATAAGAGTATTTATAAGACAAATATAGGTATTTTTAAGACAATTGAAAGATTAAAAGAAAACTAAGGAGCTAACAAGAATATTTTGGCCATTCAATAGAGAAATAAAAGAATTTACAAGATAAATAAGGATATTTACAAAACAGATAAATGCATTTACATTACACATAATGGGATTTAAAAGAATCTAGGAAGTTAAAAAAAAATTATATAAGATAAACATGTAAATGACCAAATTTTGTTAACTTCATTGTAATTCACACATTTGTCTCAAAAATGTTTTTATTTATTTTGAAGATGTGTATATTATTATAAATAATCTTATAAAAAATAAAATAAGGGTATTATTAACTTACAGAAATTAATTTTATTTTATTACAAAGGGTACAATCAAACTTTAATTTTATTTTAACTAAAATAAATTTGTATGGGCTTTAAGTGATATTTTATCATTAAAAAATATTAAACAATCAAAAAATACCGAAAAAGACCTGTTCTGGAAAATACCCACAATATAAAAAAAAAAAAATCATAACGAAAGTTAAATCTTTGCCCAATGAAAAATATGGTATTAATGGGAAAATTTTCCATATGTTAGGGCCTTTTTGGGTATTTTCAGAATGTTAGGCCCTTCAATCAAAAAAAAAAGACCTGTGGAACCCACTATAAAAAAATAATAATAATAATAATAACGAAAGTTAAATCTTTGCCCAATGAAAAATATAGTATTAACCAAAAAAAAAATCTCAAAAAAGACCCAAAAATTTTGAAAATTTCAGAAAAGACCCCAAGACATTTTTAAAAGTATAATTTCATTAAAACTTTAGTTGTTAATAGAAAAATATAGTTGTTAACTTGGGTATTATTAACAACTATTTGATCAGCCCTATTAACAATTATATCCTAACAACTATATCAATCTCGTTAACAACTATATCAGCCCCAATTAACAATTATAATAACTAACGTTTTTAATAAATTATATTAAAAAAAGACTCTAAATAGGATTTTCAAAATCTTTAGACTTTTTTTTGATTTTTTTTTCTATTAAAAAGGCCTAATATGAATTTTCCCTAACTATTAACTATAGTATGAGAGAAAGACGCTATGAAAAAGGAGAAGAGAGACTTTTGGAAATAAAAGAGTAAGACCCCCGGGGGGGGAAGAGAGAGAGGGAGTGGGATGGCAGGAGCAGGTGTGGACTGAGGGAGGGTGTGGTGGGGACCACAAAGACGACAGAGGGGGTGGGGCCCGCGTGGTTGGAAGGGGGGAATAGGTAAGAAGGGGGAGCCATGTGAGGGTGGGGCCCAGGGGGAGGGATTGAAAGGGACGTGAAACACGTCAGCATGGGGAAAGCGGGGGTCAGGGTCACGTTGAAATTGCAACAAGGAACAAAGCCTCCAAGAAACCTCGAAAGCGACAATCCCTACAGATGCCTTCTCTCCCATTCGCCATTCCTATCCTCACAAAAAATCTCATACACTGGGCCCACCTTTTCTATTCTCCTCCCACCTCACTCTTGGAGATACTGCTTTTGGAATCACCATGGTAACTTTTGAAAAAAAGAAATTGCTCTTTAATTATGATTTATACATCAAATATATTTGAGGGGGGGTTTTATCATAAAATAAAATTGCTCCAAACAAAGTCACTTTTACATTTTTAATTTGAGTAAGCAAAATAGGCTAAGCCTATATGAATTGTGGGGTGAAAACCTCTAAAAAGTAGTATTCTAGAGTAAACGAGGCTTTTTCTTTTGCCAACATGAGTAAACGAGTCTTTTAAGTCCGGCTCTTTTTTTTGAAACAAGAGCGCGTGTTCACACTCATTTGAGATATCTGTATTTTAACACAAGGATAAATTAGGTAATCGATAGGAAGGTAGGATTTTAAAAGTATAGAAATTAATAATTTTGATACATCATTCTGATTTTATTTATAAGTGTTTTTTTAACTAAATCACGTATATTAAAAGAGGTAGTTGACTCAATGATTATAGGGTAATTTTTAACTTTACCCTCATTTATGAATGTGTATTTTTCAACTTTTTCTTCTTTCTATTTTCGTTGATACAATTAATCATATGATCAAAATTCTCACAATCTCAATTACTACCTTGAAACTGAATTTATAAATATGACCAATTTTTTTTTATTAAAAAATGACTTTTAAATAAGAGCAGAATGGTAGATATTAACAATTTGAGCTCTCCAAATTTTCTTAACAAATTAATAAAGGGAAAAACACTTATCATATTGTAGGAGAATTTTATTCTCATGTTACATACACATAAAATGGTGTGACCCACATATATATATATATATATATATACAATTAGCATTATATATATGTGGGTCCCATCATTTCATGTGTGTGTATGAATATTCTTCTTCTCATGCAACACGAGAAGTTTAAACCTCAATTATAAATAAGTAACTTAACAAATTTTCTTCAACATTGTGAATTAATTATGTTTTATATTTACACAAGAGGAAGTGTATTTCTTCCAATTTAAGTTTAGGACATTTTACTATGATAAACGTGTTTGATTTTAGGTTAGGAATTTCCAAAATTATATAATTTTTATTTATTTTATATTATAATTAGACATGAATTTATAATATATAAATATATGTACATTTTTTTAATGAACTATAACGTACTATAAGCTTTAAATTTGAACAACCGCTCCACGCAATTTATAGACGGTTTTCACGCAAATAAAAAGATTGAATATGTTCTTAGAAAAATTTCAGCCCTGTTTTATTTTTTAAAAAAATTATTTTAAATTCTAATATGTTACTGTTTCTACCAAAAAAAAAATCCTAACATGTTATTTATCTTAAAGCCGCATTATTAGGTTCCATTTTCAAAACAAAGATTGTTTTATTGAGTGTAATAAATAATGTGGCCAAACAACATAAAACAAAAAAATAAAAAAAATTAAACTGAATTCTTTTTTCATCTTGTCCTGTGATGCAATTTTATATTATGATTCATTTTCTTTCATGATAGATTCTTTATATATATATATATATATATATATATAGGGGAATAGAGAAATGAAATTGATTGAATAGGTATGAGCCTATACTCGTAAAGCTAGCCATTATAGTCCCACTAAGTTGATAACCTAAGGGAATTTGGGGTATAAATTAATGAAAGGCCATTATGAGTGTCACTTTATATATTTATTAGTCTTTTTTTATGTATTTTGGGAGGTAATATATGTATGTAATCCCAAGCAGGTGGCATGCTCCACTTTCTTGCCACAACAAATTAATATCATTTTCCCCGTCATGCAGCTTCTTTTTTAACGAAATCCTATATACAATATTATTGCTTCTCTCTCTTTATTTCCCCTTTCTCTTATTAATTCAAATATTTTACATCAAAAGCATGTAGAACTTATACTCCTCTACATTTCACATAAAGCATCAGTACCATTTTTTTTTCCAACACAGTACCATATATGTATGTGTGTATATTGAAGATGATGATAAAATAAAAAGGAACAAAAAGTTGGACTAGACCGGATCGACAGGTTCAACTTGAAACCCGGTGAACCGGGTAAGTGTCTCATCTGGTTCTGTCTCAAAACCGGAAGACTAGCAGCACAATATGAACCAGACTGAATCAGGATTAAACCGATTATAACCGAGAAAACCGGTGGGTTGGGTGGGTTAACCAGGTTGTCTTTTTTGTTCTTCCAAATAGGGGGAAAAAGAAAATTTGAAGAAGAATGAAGTCCAAGACGAAGAGAAATGTGAGTAAAAAAAGAACAAATATCAAAAAAAGAAAGAAAGAAGATGAAATAAATTATCTAGAAGGATATGCTACCTCCGGTCCTAATTATAGTAACATTTTTATAGTGTAATTTATACTATAAAAGTGTTCCTATAATTAAGACCGGAGGAAATAGTAATTATTGGAGAGGAGAACATTCAATATCCTTCACCGAGGTAAATGAAAGACGAGAGAAGAAAATTGAAGAACCAAGTAGAACGTGAAGGAAGAGAAGAACGCTTGGGTGGTGGGATGATAGAACAATATTTAAAATTTAAAATTCAGAATCCAATTGCATAATCCATGTGGTGATTTTCATTAGGTAGTAACGAGAATTAATAGGTTAGGTATTATAACATTGGGAATGATATTTGAAATTTAAAATCCAATGCCATAATCCATGCGCTGATTTGTTCATGTGGTAAGTATACTTCTTTCTGTCCTATTTATAAGAGCTTAATAATCAAATTACATGATTTAAGAAAGTGATTAAAGTTAGTTAAAAATAAGAAGTACATCTTAAATAAACTTTGTTTTTTTTACGTATGTCCTTATTTATGAGGGGTAAATAAAAGAGAGAAATAAAGTAAATATAAGTATTGCCAATCTTTTAATTAATATAATATATGTAAATTAATAGGGGTAAAGATGGAAAAAGTCATTAAATATTCAGACAAGTCTTTTCATACTCTTATAAAAATAATCAAGACAATTTAAATTTTAGGCTCTTATAAAAAAAGATTGGAGGGAGTAATTAATAGATTATATACCAATAGTATAGGTTTAGGCATCATAACTAATACTAACAGATTTTAAGCAACTTTTTTAAAGATATTCATTTTTATTTATAGAAGTTAAAAAAATATAAAAATATATCAACATGTATCACCACTTATTTTCCTTGAAAAAATATTATATATGTGTGTGTGTGTAAGATTATTTATCAAAATATGTGTGTAAGGAAAATTTGAGCATGTTTGGTACCACTTTTCCTCACCCAAATCCCGCGATTGGTAGTTCAAATTGGACTCCTGAGAATTTTTAATTTTTTCACATGTTTGGTATGAAATTTTTCTGAAAGGGCTTTTATACCAAAAGGAGCTATATATGAAACATGCTCAAATTAAATAGAATTTGAAGTTTGTGGGAATATAGGTCATGTAGATAATATTAGTATAGATGAAAAGTCTTCCTTAAAAAATTATGTTATGCGATTTTCAACCTAAATGAATCAGATTAGTGACATAATCAAAGATCAAAATTGTATGAGACTTGTGATCCGAGTTAGTTATGTAATATTATTTGATCAAATTATATATTTTATCATTGTTAAATTTTCCAAGTTAGTATTTTTCACTTTTTCGTAATTTTGTTTTTAATGGTCTCTTATAATTATCTCAAAATCCACTTATGCTATCGTCATTCTAAAAAAATTATTTGGCTACCGGCAATCCAAACATAAATTATATTACGCAATCTGACTTTTGCTACTATAGCAATTCCAGATATGATTGCATTACTAGAGTTGACATGTATGATAGGCCATATTCTTTAGGTTTTAAACGCGAATAAGAAAAGCATTCTCCAACCTTTTTTTTAATGATTGCTTTGCTTTGGCTTAAACTTGAGGTTAACCTAACCTAGCTATATAGGTTCTCTCAAATGATGACATTATTAGGGGTTGAGAATTATAAGACTCTTATGTACGAATTTCATTCTTAAACTCACATGTTAGCAAGATAAATAATTATTTATGACATTAATTAGAATATCTATGTTATTTTGTTGGGAGTTAACATTTTGAATCATATAGATACCTTAGATTATTTGATGTATGTTAGATATGTTGGTTAATTTTTCCTATTATATGACTTTTGTTCTGGTATAGAACATAGGTGTCTAGCCCAGATGGGCTAGTAGATTGATATGGGATTAAGCTATTCGATCTGGGTATTTATGGGCCAGATAGCCAGATAACGTGGGATCACTGCACACAGACGTGGCTTGCGCCAAAAGGGTGGGGTGTATGCACAGTGATGACTGTATGTAAATAGTATAAAGTGAGAACGTGTGTACATTAAGGCTTGAGCTCTATTATTTATAGAGTGTACCTTAGGTTGAGTCTCGTGGGCCTTGTGATTCGAGGCCCTAATATCATAACTACCAGATCTAGGTTTAGATCCTCCTGGATTATAGATAAGATAGGATCCCCCTATATTATAGGCAGATCTTGATTTGTCTTAATTCCTTGTTGGGCCACCCAGGTGTTGGGCATGATGTAGGTCAGTAACAGTTGCCCCACAGCCTGGTAGTTCTTGAGTTGCCGGGATGTATTTTTCCCCCAGTTGAGTTACATTGCCGTGGGCCTTACATCGTCAAGTTGGATTACATTGGTCCCGGCTATCGAAGTCATCTACTCCAAAGGTCCGAGGTAATGCTCAAAGATCCGGGGTAGTGTCAAGGCGATTTTCCATATATCGAGGTCGGGACCCTTCTGTAATCGACATCATTGCCAACTGACACTTGGCTGCCTCATACTCGCGAGGGGTTTCAACCGCCAAGCCTAGCCGCCTGTGGTTTCCATGCGCATTTAATGCGCCTGTCACGTCGCATATGTTACCCTTGCTTTTTGGGTGAATAGTCCCTTTTACCCCTGACTCTTTGGTATCGTAACGCTTATTATTCGTAGTTCCTTCCATTCTTTACACTTTAACTACTCTCTGTATCCTCTTTCTCCTCCGAAACCTCCCACTTTCGTAAGTGTTCATCTTCTCGCATTTCTCGGAGCTTTCCTCTGTAGAGTCCTTGTATCTTCATTTACACAGGCATTTCCACCCTTCCTTTCCGCTTACTTAATTTCTTTCCTAAAATATGCCGATTTTGCGGTGTTTAATTCTTGTCTTTTATCCATATTACTAAGTTCTGGCTTCGGGGTCTTCTGAGTAAGTTTGATAGGAGTTTCGCTTTTTGCCTTGCCTTTCATTCTCGGCCTTATCTATTTTTTGGGTGTAGTCACCTCCACCACCTTCCTTAGTTGCACTCAGTCTCCTTATGTCTCTTTTCACCAACATTTTTATGCCTCTCTAGGTCTTGACTTCTGGTATCAATGGGTAGGGTTAACCGTTTGCCATCCTCGAGTCAGGAAATGACTCCAAAAGAGGAAGAATCCCTGCGTGCTCTTTATCCTAGGACTTCTTTTTGGTTACTTGGCAATCCCCTTACCGAGGAGCAATGGCTAGCCACCTTGCTCCACGGAGGTTTGATGGATGGGAGGAGTCAAGATTCCCTAGTGAACGTTACTCTAGGCACCTGTAGGGATCCGCCGGAGGGTCTCAACCTACCGTCACTAGGTCCCAGGATCCAAGTTCCGCCAATGTTTAGCCTTATCCTGGGACTCGGGGTGAACCCGATGCCATCCCGGTATTGCCCATCAACTTTTATGAGGTTACCCTTCGCCAATATCTCAAGGAGATACAATATCGGAGTCCCTTCTCCGATGGATACCTCGGCCCATCTTTATTCTTGGGGACCTGTATTGCCTCAAGTTCCCGTACATCACGATCGCGAACCATCAAGATTCCTAGTGAACGTTACTCTTTCCAGGCTCCTTCTTAGACTCACTCATCGAGGGGGCCCAAGCCGTCATAGATCTTCCTCTGATCCTATCCCAACCATTAGGATCATCCTCATCCTGGTCCAACCATTTTTCCCCCATGCAGTAGCTTGTATACTTTAGGTATATAGTTCACATTATATAGGTATATATGGAGTTGCCTTCGTCATCCGATAGGACACCTTCCATCACTGGGGAGTCAGATTCTGCTAGTCCCTCTCAGGTCCTACTAGGGAAGTACCCCTGCGTTACTCACGAGGTGCTAACGACGCACTCTCTGATGACTAGCTCCGATATCACCAGGCTCGACCTGGGGGAGATTGTCGGTTGCACTATATGCCCTCCTTCCGATGGGGAGCCCGGATGCTCCGAACGAGAAGGAACCAATCCCTCATTCTTTTTCTTCTATAGGGACTATGCTACCCGGCTCGGTATTCACTTCCCGTTTACCGAGTTCCAAATAGCTGTCCTAAATTATCTCCACCTTTCTCCTTCATAGCTCCACCCTAATGGCTGGAGTTTTCTTCTAGCCTTTGAGCGTCTTTGTAATTCCTTCGAGGAGCCCATCCCCTGTACGGTTCCTATATTCTTTTATTTCTTCTGCCCCTTCACCCCTCATTTCGGTAGGGAGCCGGCTGAGTTGAAGGGCTTAACGTCTATCAGGGGGTCTCTGGTAGGAAATTGTTTCGCCCTTATTTGGAGTCCTTTAAACATTTCAAGACCAGGCTTTTTAAGGTTGTTGCCACTTCTGGGCAACAACCATGGTTCCTTCACGGCCCCGAGTCCAAGAACGTGGAATGGATATTCCCACTATATTGGACTAAGAACCATCACAATAAGCATTCAACCAGTTATCAGGTTGAGCAAGATGATCTTCCAGCCAAGGAGGTCGGCTCCGTAACTCGCTAGTGGCCTACGTTAATGAGCACAACGTAAAAACTGTTACTTCAATAATCTCTCAGCCCCATGTCGAGCCCAGGTCGGTCCCTTGTATGGTTTTTTTATCTATATGCTTCATGCATAATCTTTTAAAGTCTGTGTTTAATTTTTTACCGTTTGCATCTCTGTTGTGCAGCTCAGAACATGGAGGGATTGCCCAGCTACCTGTCTTATGTGAACTCGGGTGCGGGAGCACCAAACAGGAGAGAAACCTGCAAGCGGGCGGCTCCTGAACCCGGTAGGGGGAGGGCCGGGGCATCATCCCAGGCAGCGGCGGCCAAGAGGACTAGGGCCTCAGCCAAAGGCGGATCCTCATCCTCTCCTTCCGCCGGCCGAACTTCTCAAGACAAGGGCAAGGAGGTTTCTCCCGAAGAACCTCAAGTTCCTCCTTCAACCGATCTGGCTCCTCCTTCTCCTCCTCCTCCGCCTTCTTTCAAGCTCCCTCGTGGTTTTGCATGGGACAGGGGTGTTACAGAAGAACTCAGCGTCGCCTATTTCCCTCCTCGGCACTTCTTAAATGTCGTGCCCCTATCTGATGTTGAGGAACGGTTGATTCATGCCGTGCAGGATGACTGCCTGAAAGCCGTCGGGTTGGTGTAGGTTGTGCTTCATTTGAAGCATAAGTATGTTGGGGCTGCGGCAGAGATATGTTGCCTGAAGTTGGAGAAGGACGAAGCATTGGCGGGGAGGGAGAGGATGTAGGGAGAGCTTAATGTTGCTAAGGTCATTACTGAAAAAGCGACCGAGGAGCTTCTTGCGACGAAGGACGCCATGGCCAAGACAAGTTCAGACCTCCTCAACGCCCAGACCGCTCATTCCAAGAGCATGGAGGCCCTAAAGACCGTGTAGACTATTGGTCGATTTCCTTGATGGCAAATGAGCCAGTCGAACAAGTAATAAAGTGTAAGTAGAGTATCGTCCCACAGAGACTAAGATACCGAGAGGTGACGCGCTAATGTTGTGACAGTTGTGAAAGCGTAAAAGTAAATATAATCGGGTTGAGGTGTTTTGCAATTATGCTACTAGGAAACGTAAACAAAATGACTTTAAACGAGAGAAGATATCAATAAGAGGTTAGGCTGGACTCAGAATCATCCTTAACTGCATCAATCCCCCAGTTGCTCTACCCAATGCTATAGCATCTATATTTGTCTTCCGCAATTGCTACAAAGATAGCTACCAACTACAAAGCTATTTGGTTAACCCACCTCTATTATCTACCGAAGCTTCCGTCGATACAAATGATACTAACTATACTCCTTCCATATTCCTATGGCAACTTTCTAGTCAGACCTGCTTTACACTCAGGGTGTTATGGTTATGAGAGGTAGACCCATTCCTGAAGCCTACAATAATAGGTCAAGTCGTGCACGAGCTGCCTAGCAAACACTATTTCTCAGATGTCTAACCCCAACTCCTTACCAGTAAGCTGAGGCCACAGATCTAGCCCTTAACTTCCGTTAACCGACTAGTAATTAAAACACCGATACGCAAACCAAATTTATTGAATTAAGAACTTGCAACTGGGTTCATTCAACACTTAAAGACTCATCCTCATCCAGCCATATAAAGTTCAGTTCATGACTGACGAGGGACACACAAAACAGACACAAACAGAATAACCCATGATCGAGAAAATAAAGCTAAAAGGAAAGGAAAACAGAAAGCTCTGGTGGAATTTCCGACGGCGTGGTCGAGATCCTGTCACGCTACCACTCCACGTCTTCTTCGTTTTGTCTTACTGCAGGGAAGGATGCTGGGTTGTCCTGGAAGTCTCGTGCTCTTGTGAAATCTCTCACTCTTCTCTCGAGTCTGCCGAAAGATAGAATCTGGTTCTAGGGCTCTCCGACTCTCCTAGGGTTGGCGCTGCTGTTTCCTTTTATAATCAGGTTTTTTCTTGCGGCGTAAGTTACAGCGAGCTGGGCCTTTCCTAATCCATCGGGATCTATCATATCTTCGATCCGAGTAGATTGCTTCGTTGATTCTCGGGGATTCTTCAAATCTTTTAGTTTCGATCCTCCACATCTTCTATTCCATCACGTCAGCAACCTATTTGTTAATATCACCCTTTATTTTATTCCCCGAAATCATCTGGGTAAAAAGGTCAAGAAAACATGTCGCATAGCATTGCGTTCTCTACTTTGCTATAGCATTCAGGATGTCTTGTATTGCACTTCGAATCGCTGTCAGAATGCTATAGCATCGTATCAGCCCTGCTATACGATTTCCCTTAAAAACAAAGTAAATTGTTCCATTTTTAGCACATGTAAATGATTCCTACTCTTTAGTCCCTATATCATGAATGTATGCCTTTTTGCTTAGATTATCTGCAATTAAGCATGTATTTAACATTCAATTCAGTCAGTAAGTATAGGGAAAACATGGAATTATTTGTGCTCATCACAGACCCAGCGCGGCGATCTGGCCATGGAGTTGGGTGAGACGAAGAAGGCCCTTGCCGACTGCTCCGATACCGTGAAGGCGACCGCCAAGGATGCTTTTGATATGGCCTTAGTGCAAATCCGGCATCTAAACCTTGACGTCAATCTGGACCTTGCCGGGTTTCACTATCGGGCATATATCCATGGTGGCCAGCTTATCCCGCCTCCTCCGTCTCCTGATGGTGCATCGGTGCCTGAGCTTGACAGTGGAGGTCAGGCCGGGGAAGGTGAGGAAGAGATCCTCTAGGCCGGTCGCACCTGCTAGCTTTGTAGCCGGGGCTCTCCTCTTGCTGTATCATCTTTTTTCTTTGGGGTGTTGTTGCCCTTTTTGACTTTGTGTATTGTCGCCGGTGTTTATTCCAGTTTGTGTTATTTCTTGGACAACATAATTATCACTAAGAAGCTTCGTTCATTTTTTATCAAATGTTTCCTCATCTCTTATTGCGATAATTATTTATTTGTGAATCCCAATCTTTGTTGGAAATTCTATAACCAGGCCAGGGTCAAAGGTATACAGAATCCGCTTTCATTCTTTCAGTATCAAAGATCAGGCATATGGGGAGGGATTTTTATTTTAACCGTGCTACTGCGTTCCGGTTCCGTTGTCCGGGATCTTAATCAAGATAAGGAAAAACTGTCACATGTTCAGCCGTGGTGTAGAAACGCAACGCTTAAACATTTTGACCTGATCAGGGTCGGGATGACAATTCACCTTCTTATCTAGGAGCGAGTTTTGATGCATCAAACTTGCGAAGGCCGATAACGGTGACTTCGCGCAATGTAAGAGCCGGGCTCATAAGCCCTAGTGTTCGTCTTTAAATTGTAATTTGTGTATGACCGGGTTTGTCGAACTAGGTATGTTCCTCTATTTGTAATTAGTGCAAGTTGGACTGTCTAAAACTTTGAAGCTCCATTGAGGAATCCTTTATTAATTCAAGAAATAACTTGCTCCAACAAGTCGGACATGGTCTATCCACCGTATTATGCATGTGGTAGGTAGGTCTAACTATAGTAGATTCTCAGCTTATCGGCGTTCCATGTCCTTTTGATTGGCTTCCTTCCCAAGGTTTCTAGTATGTAATCTCCTTTGTCAAGCTTCTCCTTAACTCGGTAAGGACCTTCCCAATTTGCAGCTAACTTGCCATCCCTGGCGTTTTTGTTTCCAACGTCCGCTCGTCGGAATACGAGGTTACCCTTGTTGAAGGACCTGGGCCTGACCTTCCGATTGTACTTGACCGCGATGAGTTGCTTGGTGGCCAGGTCTTGATAATGTGCCGTGATTCTAGCTTCATCAATCAAGTCTAATTCCTTCCTCAATGTGTCATTATTCGACTCCTCGCCTTCCTGGAGAGCCTTCCGCTTCCTTCTTGATGGCTGGCCTATCTCGACCGGGATCATCGCCTCGCATCCATAGGTCAACCGGAAGGAGGTTTCCTGGGTTGAAGTCTGCACACTAGTCCTGTAACCCCATAGCACACTATAGAGTTGTTCGACCCAGTTGGATTCTGCATCCTCCATCTGTTTCTTTAAGCCATCGACAATTATCTTGTTGGCTACCTCAGCTTGACCGTTTGACTGGGGATGTTCCAAAAAAGCTAAATGTTGCATGATATCGAGGTCCGACGTCATTTCCTGGAATCCTTTATCAACGAACTGGGTCCCGTTATCCGTGACCACCCCGGTCGGGATCCCAAAATGGGATATAATACTGTGACGAAAGAATAGCCGTACACGTGCAGAGGTGATTTTCGTTAAGGGCTTGGCTTCTATCCACTTTGTGAAGTAATCAACCACAACCATGAGCCATCTTAATTGTCCTGGGGCTGCCTTGAATGGTCCCAAAAGGTCCATCCCCAATTTGTAAAAGGGCTAAGGATCCGAGATGCTCTTAAATTCTGCAAGTGGAAGTCGAATGATCTTCGCGTGTTTCTAGCAACTGTCACATCTCTTCACAAGCTCCTTAGAATTTGCGACCATGGTCGGCCAATAATAGCCAGCTCACAGAGCTTTCCTGGCTAAGGCTTTTGCTCCTATGTGTTGGCCGTTGATTCCTCGTGTATCTCCGCCAAAACATACCTGGCTTCGGCTAAGTTCAAGCATCTCATCATTGGAGAGTGTAATCCCTTTCGATATACTGATCGTCCACCATGGTGTACATGGCGGCCTCTTGGATCAACTTCTTTGCTTCAGTAGAATCAACAGGGAGGATTCCTCTTTCGAGATAGTCTTCAATTGGTTTCCTCCAATCTGTAGCTGCCAATATGGTCATCATGCAACTCGATTCCGCTAGGTTTTGTTGAACCACGGTTCTATGGTTCCCCGGACCCTTCGTACTAGCAAGTTTTGACAAGATATCGGCTCTAGTGTTCTCCCCTTGTGGGATGTAGGTGACCGTCACCTCTTCAAAGCTCGAGATCATATCCTTCATTCTGTTTAGGTATTTGGCCAACAAGGGACCCTTTGCTTGGTAGGTCCCCTCAATC
This sequence comes from Acacia acuminata, assembly GCA_019022655.1. Classification (NCBI taxonomy): domain Eukaryota; kingdom Viridiplantae; phylum Streptophyta; class Magnoliopsida; order Fabales; family Fabaceae; genus Acacia; species Acacia acuminata. The sequence continues at coordinate 4,148,994 of JAFJYI010000042.1, read as the reverse complement.
TGTGCTGCTACGAGCTGAGAGTCGGTCAAGACCTTAACTCTTTGGGCTCCATGCTCTTTTGCCTGTTGCAACCCGGCCAATAATGCTTCATACTTTGCCTGGTTATTTGAGGTTGGGAAATTGAGATAAAGTGGGTGTTCAATTGCTACCCCTCTGGGTTTTTGATTATGATTCCGGCTCCACTACCCTTTGCGTTTGACGAGCCATTGACGTATACTCTCTATATTTTGCCGCCATCGGCTTCTTCTTTATAGGCCGGGTTAACTCCCTTACAAAGTCCATCAGTGCTTGCGACTTAATCGCATGCCAAGCTTCGTATGTGATGTCGAACTCGGATAATTCTATCACCCAACTGATCATCTTACCAGTCAGGTCCGGCTTAGAGCACCTGTCAGATTTGCTGACTGGTTCGAACGACGGTCTGGTGTCCCTGGAAGTAAGGACGTAGTCTTGCTGCCATGAGTAAGGCAAAAGCTACTTTCTCTAATTTTTGATATCGCAGCTCCGACCTTTGCAATGCTTTACTTACGAAGTAGATCGGTACTTGACCGTTCTCTGTGTCCTTAACCAATACCGCACTTACCACTTCTTCATCCACTGATAAGTAGAGGAACAACATCTCACCGGGTTCAAGTTTGGACAAGACTGGCGGAGGTACTAGACATTGCTTTGTTTTTTCGAATGCCAACTCGCATTTCGGGTTCCAACCCCCTCGTGCTTCCTTTTTTAGCGGTTTGAAGAAAGGAAGAGCATTCTTAGCCAATCTAACAGGTGCTGTAGTATGCCTTGATCCATCATGGAATGCACAAAAATTAGACTGGTCTGTAGTAGCTCGGTTCCAGGGAGGGTGAGGTCTTTCAACTTTTTTCATCTCGGTCAGCGCTACCTCCTTCCAGATCTAAGAACGTGCAACATTCAAAAGGGTGTTGTTACACCCCTACCGGCCTCACCCTTTTCGGGTGGCGGGTTAGAGGGATCCTTTTCGCTTATTAATTTTCCTTTGTTAATTTTCCGCTTTAATCAAACATCAGAGTACGCGCGGCAGAGCATTGGATCGGTTTGGACAACTTCCAATATACTGGTAAAGATACAAATAGTTGCATAAAATAATCCCCGAAGGGTAAGGGTACAATCGTCCAGGACAAATATTGGGCAATAAGAAAGTTCATACAGTCATAAAAATTACAATGAGGCAAGGACTTCCATAAGTCTTCAATTTTCGTCTTCATTGCTCTTACACGTATCCTTTCCACAGTCCAACCAGCCTACCGCCTTACACCTGTATCTTTCAAGCCAGTCTGGAGTTCAAGGTTGAACCCCAAAGTAACTGTTAAACTCATATACAATATGTATACAGTGCATGCATGCCAATCACAATCAGGAAGTACAAATAAACCTGCCTCTATCACAACAAACTGACATGTAGCAACTCCGTAGGACCGCCTGGTCAAGACAAGCCCCTCAGAACAGCGCGCAACCAGGCCTCAGTAGTCAGGGAGCGACCCCAACCCCTAGCCTAGGGCCTCAGTGGACACCTATAAACACACAGTCATATAGGCTCCACCTACCCCACATACCTCGGTACTGCAACAACACCCTAAGGACGCACAGCCCAATAGGTACCGCAACCCGATCCTACATGCCCTCGGTACTGTAGTAGAAACCCTAAGGACACACAAATCCCAAGAGGTACTAAGCCCGATCTCGATCGTAGCGAGGCACTACGGCCGATCTCGATCGCATCGAAACCTAAGGACACACGGTCAATAGGCACGAGAGGCCGATCTCCTACATCATGATAAAACATATATGCAAAAGCAACATAGAGTATGCAAGTCTTACTACCTGGCATGTCTTGCAAAATAATGAACTCTTCCCTTGACGTTCGAAAATATGATCCACATGTGCAAACACCCTCCGATGTTAGTTGCGGGTGCCTTCCTCTTCCTTGGACCAGAGCCTTCAGCTGGACCTTCCTCTCACCCACCTTGAGCACGAAATAGGGCAGCCAAAATGGGTAGGAGGGGTCCTATTTATAGGCTCCAAAAGGTTAGGGTTTGCTCCGTAATTAAAATAACATCTTAGGGGTAAAATAGTCATTTTCCGCTAGATTTTTCCAAAGATGCTCTAGAATATTCTTTTCTAGGGTTCTCTAGAGTCTTCTTGGTCTAGGACATGTGGCACCATCTGAACCCTCCAAATCCAAATTCCAAGATTGCCCCTGATGGTGACTTTGGGTAGGTTTTAGGTCTAGGAGTAAAACGGTCATTTTGCACCGCTCATCTTCCAAAGCCGTGGGTCCCACAAAATCTTCCCTTAGATATGTCATAACGAGTCATAATTACTTGTCCTTCACCTTGTCACATCAGATTCAAATATGTGGTCCAGATTAATCCGGATTATTTTATTCTTTCTCTCTCATCATAACGAATGACTTGATGTGACATTCATTCTCTCTTCATAATTATATGACAAGATATTTTCTCTCTCCTGCCTGGGCCCACTGGAATTTCGCCCCTATCACCGTCCCGGGCACCTGGCCCGACTCAGGAAATCCTATCCGGCCCACTCGGCTCCGGTTGCTGGCCCCACCTTACCTCGTGATGCGTGCCCTTCATGCGGACTTGTGTGGCCCTGGATCATCAGTCACTTTTCCCAAACCACAAGTGGACGGGGCATACTACCTTGGGGATCAAGAAACCTTTATTCCAGTACCCTAGATCCACCTCATAATGCGTGCTACCCGATAATCCAACTTCTGGCCCCGAAATGCCACGTGTCCGACATAGCGCTACTACCATTGACTTTTCCTTCTATAATGGGTCCAGTTACACACTTTTTCTCTCTCTTCCCTTCTTGTTGCCTTCAAAAACGCAGGGCATCCCTGACAGCCCTGAAAATGCCGTATACTTACCTGTACTGGCATATTTTCGCTCAACTAAGTATCCTATACCTCGGACATAGTTGGGCGATCTTTTCCGACCGCACTTACACCGTATACATCTCCTATGCCCATTTTACACTGGCATCTTCATCACATAACTTGTACATACTAGGTCCACTGACCTGTATGGCCGAGTTGCTTAGTCCCAGAGAGTCTTCCTGACTCTTGACATTCTTGGGGCTCTTCCCAAACTGGGCCTAGTCGTCCATCTATTTCAGGCTTATTTTCACTTCTCAGAGTCCAAAATTCGGGATATTACAGGTGTACCTATTGTACTTCGCTTTCCCTTCAAATCTTTCTCCCCGGGATCTTTTATCTCGATTTTGTCTGTGGGAGTCTTCTTTTCGATTGTCGAGCTGGCCTTTTACATCTGGAGGTGAATTCCTCCTCTTCTCACTCTCGGTAGCATTGGCTATTTCCATCTGTTCCACCTTGACAGAGATTTGCCGTAATCTCCCAAAATAACCAGATTAGAAAAGGATTTGCGTATAATGTAACCTGGGTCGTTTCCCAACGACTTCGCAGTCGGTTCAATTCGAACAAAGAATAAAAACAAAAAAATTGGGGGTTTTGATTCAAAGAGAATAAAAATGAAATAACAACAGAAGATTAACCCAGATTTCAATTCCACCACTTCCCTTCCTGACGAAAACATTATAACCGAACTCGTGATCGACTGGGCAAACCGAAATCTCTCGCATTTGCCCGAAATTCCCTCAACCGAACAATCGTCCGCAATCGGCTGGCGTATCTTCCGATCGTACAATGATACTTTAACCTAGTTCGAACTACGTCCTTGGGAAATGTCGATCTCGGGCGTTAAATCTAACACCCAATCCGAAAGTAAATCGAATCCGAAATTACAAAACGAAACGAATTTGTTACCGTTAAGAATGAGTCCTCTCGGATAGTGGAATCCTCAATCCATGGGTCAATCACAAAGGTAGCTTAGCTAGTCATGATTATGCAGAACGAAAATCGAACGTAAATGAAGAAGTTCATCATGAACACGAAGAACACGATGAACGAGAGGAAGAACAGATGAGAGAAAATAAAACTTCGTATTTGATTCAAAACTATCTAAAAATGTGAATGAGAATGTGTTTGTGGCTGCTGCCTCACTTAACCTAAAATGGCAAAACGAAATGGGGCTCCAATCCACAAGTCGCCCGAGAACGAAAATAAAATAAAATGGGCTTTAATTACAAAATTCGAGCCCAAAAATACATATGACTTCGGCTCCAAAATCAACCGCCCTCTTGTCCGAATTTGCTCTTCATGTCTTCATAACAATTGTAGCTCTCTGAATCATCTGAAATATGAGACAAAAATGAGGCAAATCCGATGTCTGGTTCAAGAGTTATGGTAAAAATGGTGAAGCAATGTAAAACTGGAATTTATTATTAAATAATGGCTAAAATATAATAAAAGGCCCAAGGCCCAAATAAGTATAAAAGCCATTATTTATTAGCTAAAGAGTCCTAAATTATAAATCAAGAGACAAAAAGTAGTGTATGAAATATTCAATTATCACACCTCTAAATATTTTTTTGACCAGGGGTTGAACTCGGTGAGAGTGTAAACCCGGTTCTTGAAGATCAACTTCACCAGCCGGGATGAGGGATCCAGGCCATCAATGAGACAATGTACGTGTACACTCTCGAGGAGTGAACGTACTTGCAGAGCTACGTCCTTAAATCTGTCCAAATATTTTTGGAGGGTCTCCCCATGTTGTTGTTTAATTTTGCTAAGAGCAAATTGGGACTTCGGCTATTTCTTACTAGTTGCGAAATTCAACTCGAACTTACGCCTGAGGTCTTCAAAATTCCGGACAGAATTGATCGGTAGAGTATGAAGCCATTTTTGGGCAAGTCCCGTCAACGTGGCTGCAAAGAGCTGGGGAATGACAGGGCCCAAAATATACCGAACGAACATAGTAGCTGGAACGTATCAAGGTGACAACATAGGTCTTGAGTCCTATCGTACTTTAGCAGGTTTGCCAAATCAAAATCCTTCGGATGCGGCGTGTTCATGATTTCCTCAGAGAAGGGACTGCTATTGTGTCCCATTATATACTTCATTTTATACTCTTTAGGAGAGTTTGTCGGCCTGGCTATCCTCTCAGTATCTCGGTCTTCATCGTCCAAGATCCTTTCCATGCGTAGCTTTTTCAAGGTCGAGGTTGGGTTCTGGACCCGTGCTTGTCTTGAACTCGTCCCCTGAGTAGTTGTGTCTGCATCACGCTGTGAAGACCTCGGTTCTTCACTGCGAGAGGGATTATTGACATCCTGTGTCGTCCTTTCCTTCCTCCCACGCGTGTCATCACGGCCTTCTCTTCGAACTAACGTTTCAAACTGTTTGAAACGGTCATCCATGATCTGCTGTATCACTCTGAAATCCTCTTGGCGTTGGAGATTATAGCGTTTTTCCATATTCTCCATTCGCCTTAGCATGGAGTCCATATTTTTCTGAAGGAGAAGAATGTCCGGACTCGAGATCGGAATCTCTTGAAATAGATCCTACTGCTGGCCCTTTGGTGCCACCGCCTCTTGAGGATTAGCTGTGACTGGTGGGGAAGATGCTGTGTTAGATACGTCATTCCCCCCATTGTCAGCGTCGTGTTCAGGGATGCCTTCAGGCTGCGATGGGTCTTGAGTTTGTTGGTGCTGACTTGTCTCCACCTGTGCTGGATTCTCAGGCTGAGGATTCCGACTGCTACTTCTGGTGTGAGCCATCGTTGGTCACGAGGATCGAAGTTTAACGTCCCCACGGTCGGTGCCAATGTTCTAGTATAGAACACACCCGATGGGCTAGTAGATTGATATGGGATTAAGCTGTTCGATCTGGGTATCTATAGGGCAGATAGCCAGATGAACGCGAGATCACTGCACACAGACGTGGCTTGCGCCAAAGGGGTGGGGTGTGCACACAATGATGACTGTATGTAAATAGTCTAAAGTTAGAACATGTGTACCTTAAGGCTTAAGCTCTGTTATTTATAGAGTGTACCTTAGGTTGAGTCTCGTAGGCCTTGTGATTCGAGGCCCTAATATCATAACTACCAAATCTAGGTTTAGATACTCTTGGATTATAGATAAGATAGGATCCCCTTGATTATAGGCAGATCCTGATTTGTATTATATTCCTTGTTTGGCCACCTAGGTGTTTGGCCTGATGTAGGTCCGTAACAATTTTCATGCAAAGTTTCATGAGATTGAAAACAAAAATTTTGTTTAATCGTTGCGGAAACTTGTAACTCCTTACGATACTCATGAATTATTAATCTTAACTCATTATGCTAATTAGTTATTAGTTATTAATTATTAATCTGTAACTCTTTACGGTGCTTATGAGAATTTATAACAATTTATAATATTCATGAGCTTCAGGATTACTCATTAAAACAACAATTAGGGATTATGATAACTTGATAATACGACTATTGAAGATTAGGATGACCTTAGATCACTTGAAGACGTCAATAGTGTTGATGTTCTCTAACGTCGATTCACACGGCTATCCCCTGATTGCAACGAAAACTTCTTCTTTTGAAACCTTTCACTCCTTAGATGCTTGCTAGGCGAAGACAATATTATCATAAAAGTCACAGATTTTATTAATCATAAATCACAAATCATTAATCTGATTCAATTTTAAAATTGACCATTATATAATTTTCAAAGAAATCAATAATAAATAGTTGGTATGATTTGATAGAAGTATGAGTAACACGCTTAAGCACCTTGTAAAATACTTAATAATAAATATATTGTAACATATATGTCAATAATATAATTTTATACAATAAATAATAATCCTTTAATTTGATCCCTATTTATCTAATTTGAGTAGATTAAGGAAGCTAATTAAATAAATTACTTAATTATAACATATGTGGCTTGATTTCTTTTAGATATTTATATGTAACATTAGATAATTATATACTCATTCCGGTTTGAATTATATAAACACTTTTGTAATGCAATTTGTACTACAAAAGTGTTCTTATAATTAAGACCAAATGTAGTATTAGTTTATATGCTAGGAAAATTAGTTTAAAAAAATGATAAATATAAAAAGGTAAAATGGAAAAAAAAAAAAAAAAAAAAAAAAAAAAAAGTATTGTATTTAGAATAAAATTCACTTAGAAACTAAAACTTACATTTAGGACCATAAGAGTTAAGATGAGTCTAATGTGCGAGTTAAGATGAGTCTAATGTGCAGGTGCGTGAGAGATATATACACTTATTTATAAATTGGCTTTGTTTTGTTACTGAATAATGGAATGGGTCCTAGTGTGGTTATAGATAACGTGCCCTTTAATAGACTATTATTCATCTATGGACTAGTCAATGTCTTAGCAAAGGTTAGATTATTGGCTTTCTAACTCAATCCAACGTATGGTGATTTTGAGGTTCAGACACTGAATAGTGAATAGGCATAAGTCTGAAAGAGACAAGGCAGTGAATGGCTCACCAAATTTCAATTGGTTTGATTAGTTTGTGTGGATGTGAATTTTGCAATCACATGAGCTGTTGAATTTCTATTTCCTACCATAAATGTATATTAAATGATCAAATTTCATAGATGAGTAAAATGTATGTAAAAGTTTCGGGTGTACCTAAAATAAGTATCCACAAGAAACCAAAACATACGTTACATAACAAATACATTAAAGAGAAAAAGAGAAGAAATGACTCTTATTAGAGAACATTTTAGAGGGAAAATTGTGTGTTATTATTTAGATCTATCTACTCTCTCAATCTCACGTCCTATATATAATGTACATATCGTCCTTAGAAATATATATAACTTTTAAGTGATGGTTATAAAAATTATCACACTTTCTACACTATTTCCTCCATAACCATGTTAAAGAAAGGCCTTTTAATTAACTGTTTCGTAATAATGTTTAATGTATGGTCTTATAACACTTAAATTTAGATTAATCAAAATTTAATAGTATATGTTGGATATTTAAAAAAGAGTAAAATACGCGTACAATTTATGATCACTGTATTCTCCTAAATTTTGTTAAAATTATCGTGTGTAGGACTCATGCATTGCGCAACACCTAAAAAAAGTGGGACTGTTAATCGCTTTCAAATAATGGGACTACCAATGCCAAAAAAAAAAAAAAAAAAAATTATTGTGGCCTCCCATAAAATATTGACATATAAATATATAATACATTGACTTTTTTGTAAAATAATATTAATCTGCCTTTAAGATCATTACACGCATAAAATTTAAATTCACAACACTTCATAATATTTGACTTTTGATAAAGACTGTGAATCAAAGGGATGCAGCTTCGCTTATTAACAAATGGCTAACGTACTAATTAAGGAGACCTAATTACCTTGATCAAATAGAGATATGATAAGATAATGAAACGTAACCAATGATAATTAAATTGAGTAAAAAAGGATTTAAAATCCGTTAAAATAAGATCTCTTGAAATCAAGCCTTGTAATTTTTCAAAAAAAAAAAAAATCATCATCCCAATAAATCAAGGGTTAAGATCAAATTTTGTCTCAAAAGTTTTTGCATAAGAGCAATAGGTATTTTAGAAGTTTATTTAAGTTCAATGTTGCTTTAGAAGCATTAAAACAAAAGCAATGCCACCCTATTTTAACCACAATCAAACATACGTCTGCTATATCAAACCTTAATTATATACCACATGTGATTCCACGTGGGCATCACAATGCTTTCTTCTTTAATCATTTTTATCATGATAGTTTTTGTAAAATAGTAATATTGCCTCAAAAGTGTTACAAAGAAAACAATATTGTCTAAATTCAATAGCAAAACCAAAAAGAGAGTATAAGAAAGACTATACGGGAAACACAGAACAAGGTACATGACAGAGACAATTAATGGATCACCCTATTATTGGTGTTAATCTATATCATATTCTTTGGTATATGTTTACCATATAATTCAAAGTCTTGGTAATTTTATTCATTACATGAGTTTTTTCACTTTTATTTTCACTAACATCAAGGTAATCATATGATCAATATATTAATGTTACATGGAATTTTTTTAAACTCTCAAATTTATTTTAAACTTTATGAGAGTTTTCAAAATAAGAAAATCCATGTAATGTTAATATAATGTTAAAAAACGATCTTGTCATGGATGACTTTGGTGATCTTAATTTTGATGAAAAATAAAATCTAAATTATTTTTAAAATAGAATGTGAGAAAGATTGGAGAAACTATAGGAAATTTGAATAAGGATAATAATTTATTATTTTTGAATTAATATTTTGAAATTTGATCATTCTAAATAATTATATTTTTTTAATATCCTTTACAATAGATATTATTTTTTCTTGAAGGAAGAAATATATATTACTTTTTTCTTTGGTCATTCTTCCTAATTTTCTCAAAAAAATAATAGTTTTAGGAAAATCAAATAAAATTTAAAGAAATTAAATGAGAGTTTAGGATAAGTTATTTATTTAAATTTTATGTTTTTTTTCAAATAATTTTTTTGAACGCATTAAATTAGCATAAATATATATTATAAATATCAGAAATTTTTCTTATTAAGCACTGACCATTATATTGTTTGGAAGGCCATACTCTCATATTTAGTTCAAATAGTGATGCCTTCTTTTATTTGAATTTCGATCAATAGAGAGATATAAAAAAATTCATATTGTTACATTGACTTGTAAATGATATAATTTGATTTGCAATTATGAATTTTAGGGAGCTCCCTATATTTAATTTTATTATGAAAAGTTTTTCCTATTTTTCTTAACACACACCTAAAGTGAAATATATTACAAAAAATGTTGAATGAGACTAATATATTCAATTTTAAATAGGAGAGGATAATATGGTTTGAGATCATACCCATATCAATATTCAATATTATCACAAAAGTTACAGATTTTATTAATCATAAATCACAAATCTTTAATATGATTTAATTTTAAAATTGACCATTATATAATTTTCAAAAGAAATCAATAATAAATAGTTGGTATGATTTGATAGAAGTAACACGTTTAAGCACCTTGTAAAATACTTCATACTAAATATTATTGTAACATATATTTCAACAGTATAGTTTTATACAATAAATAATAATCCCTTAATTTGATCCCTATTTATATAATTTGAGTAGATTAAGGAAGCTAATTAAATAAATTACTCCACTTAATTATAACATATGTGGCTTGATCTCTTTTAGATATTTATGATAACATTATAATTATATATCAATTTATATATTAGTAAAATTAGTTTTAAAAATGATAAAAATAAGAGGTAAAATGAAAAAAAAAAAAAAATTGTATTGTATTTAGAATAAAATTCACTTGGAAACTAAATCATATTTAGGATAGTAGGAGTTAAGATAAGTCTAACTGTGCATGCACGTGAGAGATATATACACTTATTTATAAATTTAGCTTTGTTTTGTTACTTAATAATGGAATGGGTCCTAGTGTGGTTATAGATAACGTGCCCTTTAACAGCCTATTATTCATCTAGTGACTAGTCAATGTCTTAGCACGTACGAGGCTCATCATATATATGACAATAAGGCATAAGTGAGTTGATGAATATGGTTCATTTAATTTCGTTTTCAAAACCTAAGGTTACATTATTGGCTTTCTAACTCAATTCAACTTATAGAGATTTTGATGTTCAGAACTGAATAGGCATACGTCTGAAAGAGACAAGGCAACCATGTAGCTGAATGGCTCACCAAATTTCAATTGGTTTGATTAGTTTGTGTGGATGTGAATTTTGCATTCATAATGAGCTGTTGAATTTCTATTTCCTACCATTAATGTATTATTAAAGGATCAAATTTTATAGATGAGTAAAATGTATGTACGAATTTTAGGTAAAAATTCAATTGACTCGCTGAAATATCCACACAAAACTAAAGCACCGATGCAGATTCTAATTATGTTACACAACCAATATATTAAAGAGAGGAAGAGAGTAAATGACTCTTATAAGAGAACGTTTTAGAGGGAAGATTGTGTGTTATTATTTATATCTATCTACTCTTTCAATCTCACGTTCTATATATATATAGTTATATAAGAATATATGTCGCGAGCAAAAAATATTGGAATATATGTAACTCTCAAGTGTACGATTATACAAGAACATATGTCTATTAAACTATAAAATGATATTTCTTTATATGAACTCATGTCTCCCCATGATAGCATCTCTTGAATCAGATTTGGACTCTAATCCACCAAGGGTTGACTAATATATTCCAACAAAAGTAAATTAGACATTGTAAAAAATCGATATCCTTATAAATAATGGCTTTCTAAAGTAAACCTGATCTGAAACCGGTTTGGATAAAGACTGTTCTACTTACAACCAGTTTAGAAAACCATTTTATAAACTAAGTCCTAAAGACCACACTAGATTTTGCCCATAAGAAAGGAAAAAAAGGCTTTCTAGAATAATTTTCATAAGTGATCAGTTTATAACTTTTTAAACTGATCATTGTAAAATTCAATTTAAAAAGTATAACTTTCTAAACAACAGGTTTGGAAAATATATTTTATATCTTATATAAGAGGAATTGGTTTAGAAAGTCTACTAATATTTATAAAAATTCACCTATCACACTTTCTAAACTCTATCCTCCATAACCATCTTAAAACTATATCCTCCATAACCATCTTAAAGAAAGGCCTTTTAATTAACTGTTTTGTAATAATGTTTTCATGTATGGTTTCATAACGCTTAAATTTAGATTAATTAAAATATAATAGTATATGTTGGATATTTAAAAAAGAGGAAAATACGCGTACAATTTATAAGTTGTGTGTATGACTCATGCATTGCACAACACCTTAAAAAAAGTGGAACTGTTATTCGCTTTTAAATAATGTGACTACCAATGCCAAACACGCACACAAAAAAAAAGAATTTGTAGCTTCCAATAAAATATTCACATATAATATATTGACTTTTTTGTAATTAATCTGCCTTTAAGATCATGACATTCATGAAATTTAAATTCACAACACTTCAAAATACTTTCCTTTTGATAAAGACTGGGAATCAATGGGATGCTGCTTCAATTATTAACAAATGGCTAAAACCTACCATCAGAAAGTGCACATAGCGTACTAATTAAGGAGACCTAATTACTTTGATCACATAGAGATATGATAAGATAATGAAACGTAACAAATGGTAATTAAATTGAGTAAGAAAAAAAAGATTTAAAATCCGTTAAAATAAGATCTCTTGAGGTTACCTGCCTGACGAGAAAGCATGTGGAGCGAGTCGAAAACGATCCCAAGATGTTGATTTATTATAAGATATAAAAGGTAGCACCATTACCATTCCGTGGAGAGTTGTTTACCATATGCTTCTATATGATATTCTTTGGTATATTTTACCATATACTTCATAGTCTTTGTAATTTATTCTGTTTTGTGTTTACTTGGTCTTTTGTTTGCATTTTTTTGTTTCATTGTTAGATCGGGACGACATTGGTCTATTTTGACACTTTTAGGGTGACACTGCTTTTTCACAGAAAGATTTAGGTCAAAAATTACCAAAGAAGAAAGTAAAGTCACGTCATGTGAAATCACATGTGACAGATGTCTATTTAGCTACCATTAAAATAAGACGACATTGTTCTTTTTATAGAACTTTGAGATAACATTGAACTAAAACAAAAAAAAACAAAACAAAAAAAACAAAAACAGATACCCATTACTCTTACGTAGAAACTTTTAAGATAAAAATTGGATCTTGACCAATTAATCAATTTTGCCTTCACTAAACTTGAATCTGATTTGTCAAAAAATAAAGCTAATTATACATAGGAAATGTTGCTTAAAAATTCCTTATTGAAAACTTACTGTCCAAAATTTCTTAAGGACCCAGATTCTTAAGCATATATGTGCAACTCATCTTTAAGGAAGATAACTCTTTTTCTGTTGTCTGCATTCTGCAACATTTATCTTTTGCTTTACTTAGTCGAAGATAGGTTATACATAATTGAAGAAAAAGTCACACCATTGAACATAGGCTCCATCTAGATTCTTAAATAAACATTGGGCAAATGAATATAAACAATTTAGGGTAGCTGCTGAGTCGCACAAAAATGTTATTTTAAATGTTCATATTCTCTTTGATTTTTATTATAAGGCATCAACGGCTTTTAACTAACCCATTTATTATTATTTTCTCATTATGCCCTCATTTTTAAATGACTCATATAAATCTACATCATTAGAGTAGGGGAAAAATTAAAAACATTTATCAATTTTAGACCAATTTAATCACTTAACTGTTATTCCTTAGTTCACAAGAAATTGTAATTGGTACCTTATAATAAGTATCAAAAGGAGGACTATAAATATAATTAAAGAACCGACATTACACGAATACATATCTCATTGCCAGTTTTCTTTATCTTTAATTATTTTTTGCTTTTTTGCTTATTCCTTCTTCCTCTAAACCAAATTAACATGTGCCTCATTGCTACAATGTCGGCAGGTTTCAAGACTTACAGTTGTGTTCTCTTTATTTTGTTTGTTCAACCTCCTTGTCTTACTATGGATTCTGCATATGATGTCAACAACCACATATCACTTTCTTTTTCACAAAAACAATGCCAATAAAATCTACCCACAAAGCATTAAATCTTTTATTTTATTGTCATCCCCGATATAAAAATAATTTTATCTGTGTTGGTCAATTGATACATGCATTACGTGGCACCCCACGTGATTAATTTATTGTCTTGTGGAATCATGTGAAGCTCCAATTTCCATGTCTATTTACTTAATTTATTATTTATTATCATGATAAAGACATGCAACGACATTTAGACAAAAGTGCTTCCAAAGTCTCTCTGTATTGTGTTTTGTGTGCGTAAAATTAATACTTATATTCATATAATCAGTTTCCTAATTATCCTTTTCATCAATTTTATATTGTTTTAAGAAAAAGGAGATAATTTGTAATGAAATTTAACTGAATTACATGTAAATGTAACATCTTGTTTGTTTCTCAATATATAAGGAGTATTAGTTTTTGTGAATCAAAATAAATTTTCATTCTATGCGCATTACATATAAATCTTAAAATGATTTAATTATTATCATCTCCAAATTAAAAATAAAATTGCAATTTCATATACTATCATTTAGTTACAATTTAATTGTAGTCATGTTAGAACTAAAGTGAATTTTCTTGTAGCATAGTGACTTGGATGCTTGCTAGTGTTCATTTATTCAATTTTACTTGTAAACTCATATGTTTAATTTGCATCTATCCCTCCCTCTAATTCAACAAATCATTACCAAAAAAATATTGTATGACCAATAGCGGTTAAGTCTAGTGGTATGGGTTAATTGACGAATTAAGGTTAGAATCCCTATCAAAAAGGTGTCTATATATAATGTCGGTCAAGATCTCAAAAACATGATCTATAATAAGATTCTCAAGACAGGACTTATCTAATTACCAAGAAGTTATAAGACAATTGATGAGAGCACATAGATAAATTCTAGTATCCAAAATGATAATACTTTACTTATTATTGAGACTTCTTAATAATAAAGTTATTTTTTAGACCTTGTATTAATTATGAATTCTATAAAACTGAAAACTATACCGTTCAAAAGTTATTTGAAAAATATAACTTATATCAATCCTCTGAATAGATCTACAATCTAGTTAGATTCATAACATACAAAATATCATAAATCTTTAACAAATCGTATTATTTATAAAATTATAACCCATTTTTCAATTTTTTTTTAATGTATATTAAAATTTGAAATTTAAAAATTTAAAAAGCTTAATTCAAAAGTAGAAGAAAAGTTAGCGTGTAATTTACTCTTTTGGGATATGTGGGGCCAGGGAAATGAAGTGAAAGGGATTTTAAGGTAAGAGTACTGGCAGAGCATGGATGACGTGGTAATGAGGGGAGTGGGCCAGGCCCAGAGTCATAAAAGATACCCTTAGAGTGGGGCCCCGAAAGAAAGGCATCTAAGGTAGGTGGGGGCCCAACGACCTAGAAATAGGGACAAGAAAGGCCCATTGAAAGTAACGGCTAACTTGCCCACTCAAGTCATGTGAGATGCTTTTAGCAAAAAAAAAAAAAGTCATGTGAGATGCCATTCACTCGCCTATAGAAGCGCGTGCTCCCCATCCACAGAGCTCTACACAAGGCCGAGGTTATAATAAATACGAAAAATTATTCCAAGTTCTTACAGTTTAACTTAGGACCCATTTGATATAGGGAAGATTTAAAGAGGGAAAGAAACTTAGAGAAGGGAAAGGAATATAAGGAAAGATTGAAAAGGGACTTAAAAAGTTGAACTGTTTGATAGACATGGGAATGGAACTTAAGTTAAGGGAAAATAAAAGTTTGGTAAGAAGAATTGGGTGTTGGTTAAGTAAGAAGGTGAAATAAAATTCCCAAAATGCCCCTTGTTTGGTTCGAACAAAAAACGTTAGTTCAAACGTAACATGTAACTAAGCTCTTGTTTTTGAACGCCAAAACTGACAGTGTCTTAAACTCTCTGTGCATGTGTTCCCAGGTGAAAGAAACAGACATCAACGATTTTACCACACAGAGCGCTCAAAACAATAAAAAACCCATTACTCTTACCTCAATTCGACCCACTCCTTCATCCACCATCATCGGTGCCATCTCCTTCATCCACCATCGCCAACATCCTCTTGCATCACACCACCATCACCATCAAGCAGATCAAACGTTGATTCAACCTTCCTTGCCCAGTCCTTCAATTCAAGCTTCCACTGTCATCTCAAACTTCTTTGGCTCTTCCTTCTTCCAGATCCTTGCTTGCATCTGGTTTAGAGGGGCTTTTTTGTCCCAATTATTCACTCTCTCTAGAAGATTTGAGGATCCCGCCAAATTTAGAGGGATTTCAATTTCCTACGTTTGTGGGAAGATGGCACTAAGCGGGAACTCAGTTTGACGGAAAGATTGCGCGTCAAACATGTTTTACTTTGGGAACTTTGTTATTTCCCAGGAACTCTCGAGTTCCCTGTATGTCCTTAATTGTTTGAATTAGGATTTTATTGTTTGATTTGATAATTTTAATTTTAGAAATTATAAAAATTAACATTAATGCTTTTTTATTAATGAACGCATATTAATGAACAATTAAACTCAACTAAAGCAGTTCATAGGGATTGTGAGAGGTGTCCACTACAGAACATAAACATGATTCAAAACTAATGTAAACTACAACGATATGCGGATTAAATGATTAATTTTGCGTGATACTCCTTATATTGGTGAACACATATATTAATGAACAATAAAGCTTAATTAAAGCAGTTGATAGGATTGAGAGAGATGTCCAGATTAGGGTTCGACCATGACTTGCATGGAAAAACAATTAGGGTTCAATAATTTAAAGTAATTTTTAGGAGCACTTTTATAAAATAACACGCCTTTAAATCCTAAATATAGAAACTAAATAAAAGGTTTATTTTGATTCTAATATAATATCTCAATTTACTTTGTCTTTTAAATTTATAATTTTTTTTGAGTTAATACAATGTTTAGTTCTTATAATTTATTCTTATTTTGATTTTGATCTCTTTAATTTCAAACAATATGACTAACGTTTTAGATCAAAAGAAACTTAAATGAGTAACACTTGTGGTTCGAAACTATAGGGACTAAAATTAAAATGATGGAAAACAATAAGGACTAAAAATTGTATTAACCCTAAAAACTATCAACAATAAGGACTAAAAATTGTATTAACCCTAATTTTTTCTAAACTATCTCTATTGATTGGGCATATTAAAGGTGTTTTCATCAAGGGTAGTTTCAATACATATAATTAATGAGGGTATTTTAAAAAGAAAAAGACCCATTTGTAGGTACCTATATTTTCACTTAATTTTTAATTTGGTACTTGTGTTTTTTTTTTCTCTTAATTAAATCATTAATTTTGCTTTGTTAACATTATTAACTCCTATAACTTTTCTCTAACATCACTATTAGCCCCTGTATAGGAATTAATGGTATTAACAGAACAAAATTAAAACATTTAGTTAGAAGGAGAAAATACATTCATACTAAATTTAAAATTGAGTAAAAGTATAGGAACCTACAAATCAATTTTGCCTTTTAAAAAAACTCACATACATTTAAGGGGAAAAAAAGAGGGAAAACAATAAAAACTAAACATTGTATTAACCCTAATATTTCTTCAAAATATCCTTATTGATTGCACATATTAAAAGTATTTCCATTAAGAGGTAGTTTCAATACATCTAATTAAATAGAACATTTTAGAAAAATTAACACACATTTATTATAAATAATCAACTTAAATAGATTTTTTTTTTAATATACGAAAATTAATTATTTAACTTCCAGAACGAGGGAGCATTAAATATTATTACATCTCTGCAAAGGCTTATATATTTGATAATTGAAAATGCTTCCAAAATGAGGCTTATTATGATAAGAGAGGGAATATACCAATGTTCTAAAACTCAGGCCAAACCGGCCGAACCAAGTCAAAATCGGTGAAGTGGTCTGTAAACTGGTTTGTTTTTTTTATTGGAAAAAAAAAAAGTCTTTAGAATTTCGTATTAATTATCCTAAAATCTTTAATTTCTTACGGGATTGGCCCTAAGTTAGTTCCAATTTAACTTCAGTCTAACCCATTAACCCTAAACCTAATATTTCAATAGGGGTTGGGTTTCCATTCCTTTTCTAACTCATTAACCCTAAATCTAATATCTCAACAATCAACGGTTTAGATTGGGCCAATGAGAAAAAATGCTCTCTCGGGAGTACGAATTTTAGAACTTTGGAACATTCAATACAGAGACAGAATTGCAAAAGAGAAGGAGGGAAGAATGGTGAGTGAGAAAGAAGAGATGGAGAGGGTCGTGTCACATCCAAGCACAGCAATAATGGATGAAAGCGAAAGGCAATAAAAGAAATTAAATAATGACTTCGTTGGCTTTTGAAAGCACCCAATCCTTTCTCTATCAATTTCAACTACACTCAGCGTACACTGTCCTTCTGAGTTTTTTTTTTTTTTTTTTTTTTTTTTTTTTTTTTTTTTTTGGTCAAAGTCCTTCTGTGTTTTGAAGAGAGGCCGAAGTGATATAAAATAAGAATGAGACCTGCCTACACTATTTTCCAACCCATTTTCTCATTTAGATGTTTTTTAATCAAATTAAAATATAAAATTTATAACAAATTACACTATTTATTTTATTCTCTAAAACTATTTGCAAAGTATGAAACCCAAATTAATACTAAACAGTGTGATTCATTCTTTAATGTTAGGGTCCAAATCTATTTACTTCTAGTAATATAATATCTTCAAATCTTGTAAAAATTCAACTTTTTATTTAAGTTATGAGTATGAACATAATGACTTCTTGCATTCGGCTCTGTGTTCCTCTTTGAATATATCTCTTTAGTCAAGAATTTGATGTTAACGTCTCCTTTATTGAGTGAGTTATACGGCATTGAGTAAGATGAGCAGAAAATAAATAAATAAATAATCCAACACTACTTAGTTGAGAGTAACCAGAACTGTGCTGGATGTTTACCAATTTATCTCTTATTAAATAACTATTTAATAAAATGTCCCTGTCTGGAAACTATTTAAACATCTGCTACTTGCTTTTGATGACTACTACTGCTCATGTAGTCGACTAAAACGCGAGGCCACAATTTTTTAAAAAAATCCTCACGATTTAGTTGACTAAGCCACAATACTTAGTTGACTAAACCAGTCCAGAGGGGTTTTTTAAAAACCCCAATCGCGGCATTTAAACCCTAATCAACTAAGGAAGCCGCCTAAACCCTTCCAATACTCTCTCTTTTCTCAGTAACGTGCGTTCCCACTTCTCAATTGAACACCATCGGGACCTAAAAATTGCCTCCCACTATGGTAGATTACAGTAACGTGCATGTTTGGACTTGAACTCATCCTTCACACCAGAATTTGGGAGCTGCAAAACGAAGGGTTTCAGGTTACAAACAAAAACAAAAGCTTAACAAAGTGAAACTACAAAGATTACACAACAATTATACCTTCAACAAGGTGAGATGGATGGTATTAAACTTGTGTGAGACTTGTTTGTTGATTTTTATGATTGACCACCATCAAATCAATTCTATGAGTAATGTTTATGTATTGGGAAGTAAAGAAAGAATCTAAATACAGAGAAGTAAACACAAATAATCAGGTAAGATATAGTTCTAGAGATTTGTGGTGGCTTAAAACTCTAGTTTCATGGTTTAATTAGTTGTTTTCAACACTAAATAAAATATAATTAATAGCGTATTAAAAAAAGAGAGAGAATTAGTAATTTAGGAGAATATTAAGACACTGGTCGCTTGGAAATAAAAAATGCAACCCACTATTCAAGGCCATCTGCAGAAACCGTAGACAAAGCAGTAGCAACGGCTATTTCTAAAGTTGTATGACTTGTGGACATGCTCAAGGAGCTGCGGTTTCCAAATATAGATTCGATCGTAAAGCAGCGATTCACTTTGGAACCAATCCAATATTTCATTAAAAAAATTAGACAAATTGAGATCGATTATTATTTTACAAAAGAGAAGTTGAAGCGAAGACTAGTTAGACTTTGAAATGTTAGGTCCAATGAACGAGTGTTTTTTAATATATATCATCATACCCTACCCAGTTCAATGTTCGTGATTTCCCCTCCCAACATAAATGTCTCCTCCAAGAATCGAACTCGAGATCTAGAAGGATATAATGGGCCCGTACATCTTCAAACTAACTCCATGCTTCTCCCTTACATATTCATCCCTCTAATTAGAGGGATGAAGGCATTTTTATATGGGTTTAATGTTTCTGCATTTATTGCAAAAACTTTTTTCTTGCAGCACTCACATAAAAGTGAGTAGGTCCTATTGTAAAGATATGAGAGAGAAAATATTAGTGGGACCCACTCACTTTTATGTAAGTGCGGTAGAAAAAAAGATTCTGCAGTAAATACAGAAACATTAAACCCTTTTTATATATATTTGATTTATTTAGACTAAAAATTATATATTGCATCCTACATTTTTTTTATATTCAATATCTTAGATTAATTAATTTTTGTCCTGCATTTAGAAATATTTTTCCTGTAATGCCAGTATTCTGAAACTTAATTGTTTGATATACTGGATGCAAAAGAAAATTAGGATGCGGCATATAATTAAATAAATAAAATATATAAAAAATAATTTTAAAAAATGCCCCCATTCTTTTAATTAGAGGGATGAGCATACAAAGAAACAAGCAAAGGAGAAGCATGCATGGAACGTGAACAGGTGGAAATGAGGGACTTGGCTTCCATCATCTTCCTTTCCGTCCTCTTCATCCTTTCTTTCATCTCACTGCGTTGGATTGAAATCTCAATCGCTCGTTGATTTAATCTTTTATAAAAATATTATTTTAAATATTTTATTAATATTTTTTAATAATTTAATTTTTTATTAATATTTTTATAAAAAGAAAATCAACCGCCGATATTTCAATCTAACGGTTGAGATAAGAGATGATAGGGTTAATGAAGTCTGAGTTTATTATCTGTATATGGCGGGTGGGTGTATTGTGGGCTTGGGCCGTTATTAGAGTTTAGGCCCAGAATGGGTGTGTGTATATATGGACTTTTCTTCATTCAGTCATGGTAACACCGGGAGCTTCAACTTTGCCAACGACAGAAAAAACAATACATTAATTTTATATCAAAAAAAAAAAAAAATTACATTAATTGGGATGTGAAAATAACTTTACCATACGCATTACCAATTTCAATTTACTGATAGAACCCTTTTTCCTCTCCACTGTTATCCAATACAACCCACTCTAGTCTCATTACCATTTGGTTGTAGCTAGTGCAATATTAAGATGATCGCTGGTTGTTCCACTTCCAATTCATTGTCCTGCTATCACTATAAAACTCAACTAATCCTTCTTCCTTAAAATTAAATAATTCAATAATCCTTCTTTTCTGAAGAGATGGCTCCGGTTTCGCCACCTAAACTATAGGAGATTGCAACTTTATATTACATATTCATGCTTGCTTTCAATCAAGTAGCTAAAAGAAAATAAGAAGTGCCCACTAATGTATCTCTCATCATTGTTAGTGTTACACAAAATCACCAAAATTCATGAGAAAAGCAAGAGACTTGCCAAAAGGGGAAAAAAGTAAATGTACTATGACATGAAGGTTATGCTAGAACTAGAAACATCATCAATGGAATGAAAATAAGAATTCGTGGCAGGCAAAACATCAGTGTGCTGTCTTCGGCTGTTACAATCTAAGAATCTTCTTCCTATCCATAATTAGCCTTTTGCAGAGACTGATTTATGGAGGACCATCTTTGTCATCTTTAGGCTGCATTTGGTTCCAGAAATAAGCTACTGAAGATTTTCTATTCACAACACATCAGACATCCCGATTACTGTAATAATGGGACTAATGGTCTCCATATCAATCATCACTATTGTAAACTGGCCGAGATAAGGCAGATTTCGTCTTTGAAATATATGATCAGGGATTCTCATATGGGGAAACAAGAGAGATGTTAACTTCCTGTATCTGTAACGTTAGCCTTGAAACTCTGGAAGCCTGATTTCATAGTATGCCATGT
The DNA here is from genome assembly GCA_019022655.1 of Acacia acuminata. Classification (NCBI taxonomy): domain Eukaryota; kingdom Viridiplantae; phylum Streptophyta; class Magnoliopsida; order Fabales; family Fabaceae; genus Acacia; species Acacia acuminata. The sequence continues at coordinate 4,127,392 of JAFJYI010000042.1, read as the reverse complement.
TGAAGCCAAACCAGAAGATAACAACCCAGAGGTATTGTCAGAATCAGTATCGCCTCGATCAAGTAACGGAACCTTAGTGGAGGCTATATTGTTGTCTTCTGGTCTTAATCTGGATGTTTGTCCATTCTTCTCTCTTAAAGATGCATACTTGTTGCTGATGGCTTCCTTGCTCAAACTATATTTTCTTGTCTCATCCTTCCTAGTTCTGGATGGATTTCCATTCATTTTTTCATGTAAATAGGAATTTGCCCTCATTTCTACACCATTCATCTCCTGAACAACGTACATTTATGAGTAAATAAAGCTCTAACTAGATGTTGGTACAAAGCGGGTTAAAAATGTGAAAGTTCCACATACCATGAGACTCTTGCCAGATTCAATATCTATACAGTTGGAATTCTTTGTCAATGGAACAACTTGCTCGCCAACTTCAGACCCATGTTCAAGCAAAAACCTCTCTGAAAATAATAGAGTTTAATAATCAAGCACAAATCAATACCTGAATTTACTAGAATGTTCATCGATTTGTGTATGATGCAATTCTGATATGGTAATAACACAAACCCAAGTTAGCCAAGCTTGAAAGGTGTTGGCTAGAATACCTTTATTTAAGATAACTAATCCGGTAGGATTAAAACCATCCATATCTTCAGCTTCAGTCTCAAATATATATCTCTTCCAGCTCCCCAGAAAATCAAATACTCGATTGAAGAAGTTGCTTGCAACCAAAAGGGTGTATATAACCATTATAAGCGGATAGATTTTGTTAAACTGATCACCAAAGAATGGCACAGCATTGTTGATGTTCCCCATTTGCTGCAATCATAAGTCCCATGATGCAAACACTCATAATTTTAAGATGAGAAAAGGTCAAACAACATTCTGATGCAAAACTTCCCATATTTCAATATAGTGGTCTCAGTCAAGTAACCAGGCATGAATACAAATTAGAGACAGCAAATAGACACAAGACAATAAAACCTTAAAATGGCAAGAAATTAAGACTATCTTCTTCCTAGGACAATAAAGTAAACAAGAAATGAATAGAGTAAACCAAGAACTAGAGTTGGTTAATGCATTTTGTGTTTTCACACATCATGCTGAGTAAATGGCAATTTAGTGTTATTCGAGAAGTAAGCTGATTATATAGTCAACCAAGACAAGCAAGAAAAATATTTAAGAAAACAAAACAAAACCAAAAACACACACACACACACAAAATTCTACGGAATTATGGCCACTTCAATGAATTAGGATTTATAAGAGACAAATAACCACTACAGATGTGAACCGAGAAAATACCTGTTCAAATACAGTGGTTTTATCAGAACCAAGGGAAATGAGATTGAGGAAGTTATATGAAACAGGGGGAGCATACCGAGCAACCATCCTGGGAGCAAGCAAAGATAAAACATACATTTTATTCTTAAGACAGCATTAGTGATTCAAAAAGTAGAAAGAAAAACTTACGAGCATATCATAAGCAAGCTAACTGCGCTGGTCTGTCTGGGTGTCAATGAGTAGAACATCAACCTTCCAATTCTGAATAAGGAGTAGTATGTGCAGATGCACATATACATGAGAGGAACAAATGAAAATGCCTAGCAAAAAATACAACATATGTTAGTACATGCACCATCTGTACTTTAGCCCATGGATGCTGTATGGTGGGGGCGACATTGAAGCAAGATTCAAAGAGCAACCATTTGTTCCAATTACTATAGTCAAGGTTAATCATTTCATCCATCAAAGGTGCATCATGTAAAATTTGAAGAGCAATTGGATTGAATTAATTAGGATGAAATTTCATCTGCTGAAGAAACATGGGAGAACTAGCCAACAATACTAAAAGAAATGTACATGTGCACTTAACACACACATAAAATGCATATAATTCTAGCGATACCGAAACACACACATAAAATGCATATAATTCTAGCGATACCGAATATTAAATACTAGATATTAAAGCGTCTTGAACATTTCCATGTGTAAAACAACATAGTTGTGCTAGGTAGGAGTGGAAATGGGAAGCAGGAAAATGGAATATTGATGAGTTACATTATGCAGAAAGGATAACAACTCTCCCAGTCTATTTTCACTCCAACCAAGAAAACCATGAGTCTAAGAAAGTTAGGCTCACCTGCACAAACACCTCATGTGTTCCCATGGATTTTATAAGAAATGAGAAAAGAGACAGATCAACACCAGGAAGAAGAGTTGCCTCAGCTAAAAGAATTGCAACAGACAGAATACCAAGTGAAGCAGCCAACCCTTTCTCAACGTGCTTTCTTAAAATGCATCGCCAGAAATATTCTGCAAAGAAGTGCAATTAATTCCCCAACCCAAAATGCTCCTAGATTAAATTATTTCATATTTGATTACTCATTGAACAAAGGAGGCATGGAATAAACCTTGCATGATGAAGTAATACATTATTTGACACAAAAATGTCGACATAAGCAAGAAGATAATAAAGAACATTTTTAAACCCAATAAATGCAAAAGTATATGGGTATTTGATTACAAGACCAAACAGAAAAATACAATACACAATTACTATTTAGAAGTCATTCCCACAAGAACTAACAAACAGGAAGAATGTAGAGCATTATGATACATGTTAGTTTGGTAGGGGGAAATGGGATTAGTGAATATGCAAGTGGTTAGATGATTTCAGGTAGTCAGAGTTACCTGACTTAGCTATCGATATACCAGAGTGGAGCAAGTTCACAAGAGAAGAATTGGCAAAGATACAGGATTCAACAAATACCTCCCAAGTAAAAGTCAGCTCTTATTTTGTCAAGTAGTTACTCTAAAACCATCTAGTCATTTCTGTTATTTAATAACTAATTCCACTTCCAGCTGTCACAACATGAATCACATTATGTGAGTCCAAAATCCCATAATGCAGAATGGGTACAATGTGGATGTGTGTGGAGCCTTTAGGAAAATTACTAGATACAAGTGACGAAACACCAAAAGTATAAACAGTAACTCGAAATATTTTTCCTGATGCAGCAGAACAAACGGATCAGTAATCTGCTTATTACCTAAAGAATCAAAGAAGGACCCCAGCTTGCCATTCCGAGCAGGTCTAATGCTTGAAATATATTTCCTGAAAGCAGAGAACAAAACATCAAGGTGAGCTGGAATAACCTGTAATACACGGTATTGATGTTCGTCCCTAAAAACCAAACCAAAAAGGAAAAGAGGGAAAAAAAATCACTAGAAGCATACCATCCAGTTAAGCTGTGGCGTTCATAATTCTTCATTGTATCCTCCAGTTCAAGAGCTTCCCGTACATAAGCTAAATACTCACTGCAAATAAACTTTAGTTATGGCTAAAAAGAAATTCTAGGCAGTCATCATTGTAAGAAAAGACACATAAAAAACCTTAAACTAATAACACACATTCATATAATCTAATCACTAGAAGAGAGCACCGGTTTGCGACACCATCAATGACAAGAACTTCGCTTTATGATTCATCATTGGTTCTATGGATGATGTAAGAATTGAAATATTCTAGTTGCATGGCAGAATTTCTTTCAACAATTTATCTCTTCAATCATCATTAGGCAGGAATAAACCTATTGCCTCATTTGATAACATTTTAGAGACAGTTGTTACTCTAAATAGAAGCTAAGAAGTGAAGCTGAAATCCTTTTTTGTTCAAGTCAATTTTATAAGAGAAATTAACGAGTCACAGAAAAATTGTTACCAGAGCTGTAAAATTCATTGGTTTACATAAAAGATAAAAATAATCTTTGAAAAGAAAAAAATAACTAAATAAATAAAATTATGGGTATATGAAATGTAAGAAAATACAACGAAAGAAAATGTATAACATTCTTTCATCAGTCTGATAAAAATATATTATTTTAACGTGAAGAAGAAAGAAAATGAAGATGGCTTCATTAAGCATTAATCCACATACGAAGAATATAACCATGAAAATGATGTAAAGAATTTAAGATAAAGACAAATATATTTTTAGAGAATATAAACAACCCTTAAAAGACTAACTGATTATTTGCTTACCTAATATACCTGTAGTACCCCTCTCGAGCTAACCTAAGATGACGCCTTAGGGTTGCCATTGACTTTTCGTCAGTATCATAATACATATCGTTTTCTGCCAATCTGCCAACTTGTGGTTTGAAGGATGGGTCTTCCCTAAACTGAAAAATTGAAATTTATGTCTAAATCATTACAAAGAAAATCTGGTTCAATAAACAAAATCAAGCTCTTTACCATTTGAGTCAAGAAATCATCAATAACATCCATATAAGGTCTCAAAGGATCACGCTCAAACATCTGATTATGTGTAGCTTGCGCAACCTATAAAAATTGAACCATAATTAGGCTCTCTGAGGTATTTTTCTTTGGGAACGTTGAAAAACAGTACAACAAGATTCTACCCACTACATGAACAAAAAAGTAACTCGTGCATTCTTCCATGCAAAGTAAAACAGATCAACTCCAAATCAGCACAGTGTACTTCAACAATATACTAATAACGAGTGGTCTGTTTGGCATAAAAAGGTAATCAAATTCCAATGCACAGAAAACTAAGATATGCAATATCTATTATATCCTTGTTATCATTACCGATAGTATATATTCTCGTTTAATTCTATCCAGGGACATGAGACTCATGTTCTTCCTTTTTCATTCCTTCCCTTTCCATGCCCAACATGATATCAAATGGCCTATAATAGTTCCAAATAGTACATTAAACTGCGAACGCCTCTGAAAGTCAAACTTTCTTAGAGATGAAATGATCATATAAAATTGTGTCAACCGACTAGGAATTTAAAATTCTCTGGCACAAGTTTCCCTTGAAGACTTGTCGTTACTAAACAAATATAATTAATTTTCCATTATCTATGAAGAATGATGCCTAGACAATTAGTAATTCAGCATATAAATAGTTTTGAAATGCAAGTAATAAATTTGAGAGGAACTAAGAGTCGAACAAAATTTGAGAGCTTTCACATGCAGAATGTAAAAGCAAAAGGGATAAAACTATTAAGTAAATTTGACAACTTCAGTAAATTACTTACAGCAATAGCATTTGAAAGTTCTTGGTGAGCATCATCAAGTTTGACGGCCATTTTTGCAATTTTATGAGAAAGAACTTTCTGGCGAGTGGTCCAATCAGCATTTCTCCATATGCTTTTAGGAATTTCGCTTAAACCATAGCCAAGAAGAAATGCACCAGTAACAAGTCCAAAAGTATTAGAGCAAGCCATGGCCAATCCCAAAAGATCACCCCTCCTGTATATAAAAATATCAAGAAAGTTATTTAGAGAGAGAGAGAGAGATGCTTCATAAACCAACATGAAAAGCTCACACATACAAATGAAAAGGGTAAAACACATGCACAGCACTAATAGATGAGTTCAGTGTTACAGCGGAGGCCTCTTAAAAAGTGATGAACGTAAACCTCATCATCCACAAGCACAAAAACGAGAAGAAGGTAGTTTTCAGTATGCACAAGCTAAAATGCGAACCTGTATCAGCCTTAACAAAGCATGCTGCAGGAAAGCAAATAGTATAAACTAAAACATGTCCACAATGTTACTGTAAATAATCAAGAAGAAATTTGTAACAATGTCCCCCTTTATGAGGAAATCATGATGCTTTTCAGGTGAAGATCAAAAGCTTTACCCAAAAACAAATGAAAAATTCCAGGAAGCAATAGAGCTAATATCATGCAAACAAAATAAAATCTGCACTTAGACAAATCAAGGTTCAAGGTATGAATACAAACCATGTCCTGTGCATCAAAATGAGAAAAATGAGTCCAATAAGGCCAACAGCACCAACAAGTAGATAGAAGACCAAGTTAACATGTAAACTAGTCTTCAATCTTTCTGATACAGTAAAGTCACCAGCATCTTCAAAACCCTGAATAAGGGGAACCACAGCCCTGTTTATGATGACATATATTAAATAGATGAGGAAATGCATCTGCAATCTGTTAGCATAATTTAAAAGTATCTCCATGCAACAATCACACCAAGTATATGAGTAAATATATAAGAACAAAGAACACATATAACAAGGAAATCAGTCAAATTATCATAGTGCTTGTGGCACATATAGAAAGACACCTGAATTTTGATAATATGTGTGACAAACAACGATATAGACAACCGTATAGTATAACATGTTCTACAGAACTTATTCCAATAGACTTGAATTTAATGTTTTTCAACGTAGGATAATGAAAACATGCATGAATGCTTTGTGTCACTGTGTGCTGCTGAAATTCAACATGTGAGTCATAAACCGTTCTGCTTAAACTAGACCAATTTTGATAAGTTTTCTACTGTGGTGAGGAATTAATATGATGCAACTTATTTGCTTTCCATATGAGGAAGTGATAGTGATTCAAACATAAAATGATTCAAAGTAAGCATACCAAGTGAGCAAAAACGTACTCCAATACGACCAGCTCCAGAGGTATGAAATACTTCCATTCTTATGGCGAGAAGCTATCGTCTGAATGCAAGAAATTCAAATAATATCAAGAATTAAATCAAGCGTATGGTTTCAAGCATCGAATTGCAGTAAAAAATAAAAAGCAATAAACCGAAGAGAAGAAAGAGAGAGGGAATAGTACCTCCCAGATGTCAGCAGGCACAAGGATGATAATGGAGAGGGAGCAGAACCAGGCATATCCAACGGTGAGAAGCACATAGCGAGGGACGTGTGGACCGGAGAAATACCTGAGGGTGAAGAAGACCAAGAATAGTGTCAGAGGAAGCGATATCAGGTAAAAAACCCACATCTCTTCCTCCGGAATCACGACGCAGCTGGAAAATCAAGGAGGAAAATGGAGCTCTAAGAACACTGAATTACAGATAAAGATTCTTCCTCAGACTTCATCGCCACGGCAAATCGCCCAGACATCGCTCAAGTCAGGACTGTTTGTTTTGTTTTTGTTTCGTCAAAACGATCCCGTACCTTACAACTACAAGTTTAATAAAATTATATTATATTTTTTAATTTTTAATACTAAGATAGAAATGTGGTGACATGGCAGAAAAAAAAAAAACATCTAAATGGCCACGCTCAGGTGCGTCAATGTTTTTTTTTTTTTTTTTTTATAAAAATTTTAGGGAAGGAGTTGGATTCACCTAAAATCCAAGCGATGTGAAATCTCCCTTCCTCCTAGGTGATACCGATATTGGCGGGGTGGCGAGCCGCCTATTACCCTCGATGTTAACCTGGCACTTAAGATGATGTTTCCCAAAGACTTTTAACCAACTTTAAGATCGAACCCCTTGGTGGAGCGTCCACCCTTTCCCAGGTTGAACCAAAAATAGATAAGGGGTATGTGTGTCAATGTTAGTTAGGAGTATAACTTATTGGGGAAAAAACTCGGGCGGCTTTTGTTCTATCAAAAACCCATACCATACTCTTTGAGCTCTAGGAAGGCCCAACCCATTTGGGCCCAATCTAGTTGTTTTGGGTCGACATTATTGGTTTTATCTTTGTACTTTTCATTTTGGGCCAGAAGGCCATATTTGAGTTCATACGAGTTGAAAATAGATTTTATTATCCAACTCAAAATAAGATTTTATTTTATGAAAGGGTTTTGTTGGTAGACAATCTGTAAATATCTTTATATTTGTTTTTTAAACCCAAAAACGTACCCTCTGCTTATTAAAACCCTGAGATTCAACTCATCTAAAACTTTTTGTACCAAGAAAAAAGATTTTTTCAGTTAAAATCGATTTCTTTTTCCTATGTTACGTTTTAAGTTGCTTTAAACTCACTTCAAATCCTTAAACTAAAAATGAGTTTTTTTTTGGTCTTTAAGACTAAGTTGTATCAGGCCTAATAAGTATTTCACCTCAGTCTTAAGGCTGGTAATGTCATATTAACAAATTTAACACCATTAAATTCAAAACCAAATTCTTATAAAATTATATGAATTAATGTTTTGAACAACATAAAGTGTGTAAACAAAACATATGAAGACAAAGTATAGGGATCAAAATCGAAACTAGTTAAAGGATATAGAGTGAGTTTAATTCTAAAATTAATTATGAATCCAAAACCAATACTCCTTCCCACATTTGATTCAAGTTATAGTGGAATTGATCACGGGAACAACTAGTTGAGATACATAGGGAAGAGGTTTGATCTAGCCAGGTCGGCTCCATTGTTAAATGTTGCGTCTATGAAGTAACGTTTTTAATATATGACCTAATTAACTTGATCTTAGTTTTAAATATAAGACTTATTTTCTTTTTTTTTTTTTTGATATTTTCTTAATTTATCCGTATTAATGCTTCTTCAACTATAACTAAATAAAAGAGAAATAAAGAGAATTAAGGAAGATATCATGTTTTTACAAAAAAAAAAATATCTCATATTAACTATAATAATTAATTTTATTAATCTAAATTAAATAAATATATTTTATATAAACTAGCGAAGGGTATCGGGGTATTGTATAATGTATATGAAATCAAGTTTGAAGATAAGAATCCAGTAAAATATATACCTACCAGTAAACTCCAAGGTGGTCCTATTTCACGTGAGACCATGGAGAGGCTCCTAAATCAAGATGAGAATTTAGTATAGGGGAGACATAGTACAGTCTTCATTAAATTCTGAGAACACAGTTCACAAGATGACGAAATTCGAAGCTTCATTCCCTTTAATTTCTTCATCATTACATTCATTCAAGTTTCTCCATCTACTCAAGTTTTTTTTTTAAAAAAAAAAGAGAGAGAGAGAGAGAGTTTATCCTCGTGGTCATATTTATAAGATAGAGACAATTTTTCCCCCCTTCAATTATAAGATGTCATGTATTTTTAGGAAATATCCTCCTTAGATTCTAAGGGATTAAGATATTCTTAAAAAAGTCCCTTATAAAAGTCACATATCAGAAATGTTTCAAGATTAAGATTTTGGTCTATTTATTACTCAAAAAAAATTTGATCCCCATTTTGATAAATAAATGAGATTGTGACATTTTGCCCATGTCAAAAAGATTTTAGATGACTAAATTTTAAAAGCACCCATTCATAATGAAGGTAAAGTTGGAAACTTGTTCTAATTACATTGGAAGAAAACTTATAAATAGAAATTTAAAGAAGAAAACGAAATTACATTGGTGTCCTTAGTGAAAGTCTAAAAATGAACAAAAATCCAGTCTCGCCATCTTTGAAATACCTATTCATCTCTAAATCATTTGTGAAATCGCCTTCTCCATCACTTCCTTCTCTCTGTATTATCTGATCTTCGGCCTCATCCAATTGTCTGTCGTCGGTCTCCACCTATGTGCCTTTGTCCTCATCGATCTATCGCTGTTTCAAAGAGAAAATATAAGTATTGATTAAAGTTTAATCTTTTTGAAGTTGTGATTAAATCCTCGTCGATCTCCTCGATCTCGACATGTTTTTTGTTTGGCTGTAAATTCTTGCTATTCTCTGGCTTATGATATTGATTTAATTTGTGGACTAGATTCATTCTCTTGGATTTTGTTGTGTTTTCTATTGATTTTCTTTATCTTGCACTTTGTAAGATTGTTTGTTTTACTTTGGATTGACTTTTAATTTCTGTACCGGTTTGACGATGGAGGGGAATATGAGGAATCAGTTATAGTTAATTTTGTCCTAGTTTTGGGTTTTCTTTTGAAAAAATGGACTCTTTTATGGTCCGTTCAACTCTTCTTTTCTTTGGATGGGGATTTGGAGCTAGGGGGTCAAATATACTTGTTCTCCGCAACCAGACGCTGCAAGTTCATCTAAGCTATATGATATTGATAGAACTATTCCATTGAAAGCACGTTATATTGTAATTTTAAATCAAATTGTTATGTTGGTAATTGGTCTTGGTTGCCTCTTTCTATTGAACTCTTTAACCATTTTGCAACGTCTTCTAAATCATTGTGCATAATTCCTCATTGTTAAAGGGTTAATGTAGCTACATATTGTCACATGTCGTTCCTTTGAGTATTTTCTCCTTGATTGTTGTGATTATGATTTGTTAAATGCATTAAAAGCTATTTAATCCTTATATGTTGGCTATTCCAGGAAATAAATAATGTGAGGCCTCAACTTTATTCTGTCGTAGAATAATGTGACAAGTCCTATCTCCACTACAGTGAATAAAAGAAATGTAAGAATCAAAATACTTATATTGTTGATGATACCTTTTGTTTTAAGTTGTTTTGGAAGATACAATTTTTTTGACCCCATGATGTTTTGTCACTAAGTGATTGAAGTTCATGATAGAATAAAGAACTAACGACTTCATTGTATTTTTCTAGTTGCTTCTACTTACTCAGTGATATCAATGTTATTTAAAAAAAAAAATTATTACATTTTACATTGGGTATTCAATTAATGCATGTTGCATATAGCTAGCGTGAAATGCTAACTATTGGCAATTTGAGGATTGTGCTACGGTCAAATGTTAGTATTTTACTTTGTGTGAATGGAATTTTGTTGTTGTTTGTGTTACTAATTGTGTTTGATGATTTGGGTCCTAAATGTTGATCCTTTCTATAGTTTTTGTTTTGTCGTGTTATATGCTGAAAGTTTCACTTAGTTTATTAATAGAATATATATTTGTGTCTCAATTGTGGAGTTAGGGAGGTGGAATGTTACAGCATGTGGTCCTCTAAAACCAAATGCTTGACCACAATATGTGCCCGGGAAAATTTTGTCGCATCCTCTTGGTAATAATTTTGTCCCGTCTTACTTTTTTCGGGATTGCCGAGGTGGGATGGAAGTGAACACCCCTAGCTATACGGTTGCATAATAGTATACATAACTCTTAAAGTATAAAAAAAAATATCTCTTTGTGAACCTATGTTTCTCCATATTTATGTGACAGACCCTCATGAATTAGGCTTTAGTCCTAATCTACCAAAGTTGGATTAGGTACATTTTAACAAATTTTAAGGTTATTTTCAGTTTTGAAAAAAGTGATTTATATGTGAGGGTAATATGCACATAAATATGATTGCTTTCAATAAGAGGTTACATATGCATAGAAATATTTAAAAAAAATAATAAAAGTTATTTATAAATGATGTTTGATACTCATTTCAGGAGCCTTTTCTTTCTTTCTTTTTTTGCTTCCCACTTTTCATCCTTCCTCTTTTGACTCAGAGGTGCATGAATGCCCTTTGGAAGATTCTCAAAATCACGCCCTGCAAAAAACCTTCCACTACCTCAATCCTCCCACGTCTGCTTTGCTTTTATTTTGGGACATAATGGTCCTAATTGCGTGCTTCTCAAGCCAGACAAGACGAATTTATTGAAAAGAATTGTAAAAAAAAAAAAAAAAAATAAAAAGATAAATATCAGTTACTATTAGTTGACTTACAACAAGTTTTCAAAAGCTACTACAAAATAAAGATATAAAAGAAACGGTATAAAATAAAGATAACACATCTATAATATGATGATGAGGACCAAATCAAAATGTATATAAAAGGATAACAAAAAATAAACAGCATAATGTGTAGCAAAGGTATAAGGAATTAAAATTGCACATGAAAATTGGGTAAAAGGGATAAATGGGTAAAGGGAAGCTAATAGGGATAATCATTATATGCCATAAAAACATATTATTATTAATTTTTTAAAAAAAAAAAAAAACTTATACCTCAAATCTTCAGAGCAAACTCATAGTGAGGGGCGGACAAAATTTACTTTTGGGGGGCACCATTAGGGGGATTTGTGGGTTTGCCCCCAATTTTTTTTTTTTTTTTTTTTTTAAAAAGTTTTAAATGCATTAAAAAATAAAAGAATATAAATAAGAAAAGAAAAAAATATCAAAAAAATATTCATGAAATCAAGTGAACACCGATAATGTAATAAGAGAAGCAATTATTTTACAAACCCGTTATTTAGAAAAGCAAGGCTAACTAGCTAGAAAAACAATGCTAACTATGGTTAGAAATGCAATTACATAAATTATAATAAAAGATGGGCACTCAATAAATTCAAGTACATATATTTTAATAACAAAAGTATATTACAATAAAAATAATTATAATGTCATCATTCTAGGTCTTATTTTTGGAATTCCATCATAATTGCCTTATTATCAAATTATCAAATACATCTTTTTCAATATAAGGCACTTAAACAATCATTTAATTATTCATCTCCATCCGATTACGAAGTACGGTCTTGATGTGTTAAGGGTGTGCATTTAATTTAAAGGTAGGCAATCATTTAAATATGTATTATTATTATTTTTTTTTAAGAAAATCTCAAATTTTAGGGAGTAAATTGGGTCCGCCATTGCTCATACTGATAATGTGTTATGAAAATAAAGAAAATAAAAGATATTGAGACGGGAGAGAATTTGAAAGCAAGATGGAGCAATATCTTATTAATTTGAATGCTTATGATGTGGATCACAAAAACTTCTATTTATACTTTTATAGGCCTCCAACCTCAATTAAAAGTCACATAGAATTAATAACAAAATGAATACTCGTAAGTGTACATTGTAACCATTGGGTTATGAATATAAAAACTCATAAAAACTACTCCTCCGGTTCTAATTATAAAAACTATTTACCAGAATTTAAAGATTAAGGAAAAAAATTAAATTAGTTAATTATAATTATTTTTCAAAAATACCCCTACCGAAAATTAAAAAATATATAAAGGTAAAATTAGTTGAATCACTAGCGCACGCACTCAGTACTCTCATGGGTCACGATTTCTCTGCGCTTAACAAAGTATCTAAGTGATGAGAGGTTAAACGTTAAAGTATTTGTTTGAATCAGTAGCCTATGCATGTGCTCCAAAGCTACTTACAGGATTTCTTTTCCTCTTTTAAAGGAATATTAAAATTATTTTATTTAAAAATAAAAAATAAAATAGAATCTCTCACTTAATAGAATAGCTCGTTGTTAAATTAATTATTATAGAAGAAATATTAGTAGGGGTGAAGGTGATATAGGAAAAATATGAGAAAAATTGCTCAAAATTATTTTATTAAAAAAAGTATAATTGAGGTGCATATAACATTAATGAATTGCAAACATTATTTACTTTATAAAATATATAGGTGTATTATTAAATTATTATTGTCTTTAATTATTATTGATAAAGTATAAATAGGGGTATTATAGGAATTTTTTTTGACAAAAGTTAAAATTTGCTCTTATAATTAGGACCAAAATCAACTCTAAAATGTCTTTCTTATAATTAGAACAGAGGGATTATTTATTAGAGAGGTTATAAAATAAGATATGGAAAGCTGAGAGTTAAGAATTTATGTGCATCCCATCATTTATTATTTTCACAACATACAATAAATTTTGCAATGACCAAATTTTTTAGGTAAGATGTTTTTAATTTTTTTAAAAAATATATTTCATCCAGCTTTGATGGTAGGATTTTCATTATTACGTTTGGAATTCTTCCAAGAGATTTGATGAACCGATGATTTCCTGATCCGTAAACGAACGATTCAGGTAACCGACAGCAAATGTACAGAATTCTCCGGTCTTAATCACATTTTTTTTGACAAGAAAATCACATTTTTTATCAAAAAAATGAAATTAAAAATTGAAATGAAATTTTCTCTCAACCCATTTTGTTCCGTTTTCGAAGATTTTAGGTAATTTTTTTTAGAAAAATAAAATAAAAAAAAAAAAATAAATAAATTGGCATCAAATCCCAGATTAAGAATTTGAGATTTCCAATTCTAGCGAAATAATCAAATTCCTCTAAGTTAAATTGTGAAATATAAAAATAAAGTTTAGATGTTGTTATTAAAAATTTGTACCTACATAGTTATAAATTGAAATTTAATAAATACGAGGCACTAATTTTTTTTTGTTTTTCTGAAATTTTCCAACGATTTTAAGTACCGATTTCCGGAATTGGATCATCTCATTGTCCTCCTTTCTCATTATCCTCCTTATCTAATCTTAACCTTTGATTTCTCTCATCAACAATCTAAACCATTTATTTGAATTAATCTTGATCTGTCACTTCCTAAATACTTTTTAATTCGTATTCTAAAATATTTTTTTAAATCCTTTTTTTGAAAAAAAAATTCAGATCCTAAAAAAAAATTTTTAGAATAATGACTAGTACTAAAAAGTACTTCAAGATAATGACTTGTACTAAAAAAATATTTCAAAATCTTAAAAAATTATTTTAGGATCTTAAAAAATATTTTAGGAAATTGACCGATACTAAAAATATATTTTTAAGATCTTAATTGGTACCAAAAAATAAGAGATAAGGAGGGATGAGGAGAAATTGCCCAAATAGAGAAACCCCCCTCCGATCCCCTTGACCCTCCTATTGACCAAAATTATTTCAATGTAGGCCCTATTTAATGAATTAATTGTAATTTCTTGTTTCCAGTGAATTAGTTAAACTGCCCTGTATTATGCCCTTAATGGAGAATTTGCATGCATATTTAACAACATCATGGATTAGTCTATAGAGTTTTCACCGCTAGAAAGTTCAGTGTTGTGAGAAAATAAATAAATCTGGCAGATACTAATAACAAAATTTTAACCGTGTCTTAGAAAGCTCTGGGTCCAGTGATGTATTCTGAACTAAGGTGGTAACAAAATTCTTAGCTCCAGGTTTCATGAAGGAGGAGGTTGTTCAAGTGGTTGACAAGGTGAAGAGGGAATGGTATGAGACATACAGTAAAATGCAAGAGCATACAAAGGAACTTAGGGAATATGGGAAATCAGGGCGATTGGAGGAGCAAAATTCACTTGCTAGACTAAATGGGATTGCTCAGGATGGCTTGGCATTGCTTTCTTCCTTGCAGTTCAAGCTTGATCTTCTTGCTCCACAGTTGCCCACTGATGAAGATGTAGAATCTGCTAGCACTGTGCTTGAATCCTGAAAAACCCAAAGCCAGAGGTATTCTATTTTGTTTTCTCTTTTTTATAACTGCAGTGCCCATATTGGGAATCTAAGTGCTATTACTTCTACTCTTAATGGAAAAGAAATGAAAATTTACCCCATGACCTCCCAATTCCAGATGGTCAGTATAGGCTATTGAGGAATCAATGGAATCTTAGTGCTCTGATCATGAATTGAGTTATATGATGCCATGTTCTCTTGATTTTTTCATTGCTACTATCTGAATATCTGATTACTTTGTTACAGTTTGCGATTAAGTCTGAGGAATGCGAATCTGCAAGCAAAGGAAAACATGAGGAAAGCTGCTCAGGAGGAGGCTATTAACTTTGTCACCTTTGCATTTTTCTGCTCATTTTGCTGGCCCCTTTCTTTTAAATGAATTGTTCAGATTATTATGTTCATGGTCTAGATTAAAATATAATCAGCTATTTTTTATCAACCACCACTCTAGCGCTAAGTAACAAAGATGATAATTTTGTTATATAATCTGTTCATTATCATGATCATTTATGTGTTAATTTATAGTTCTGTAGAAGGATTTGTTGCACCACATTGTGAGTAACTTGTTCTGTTTTTACATGATGCAGAGAGAGCTACCCCTAGGTGGTGGTAGTGAGTCCACTGTTCGCAGATGCAACTTACAGCGAGTCATGGGGTGTGATATTCAGCTGGTGTCAACATGTGCTTGCTTGTTTTTGTATCTTATGTCTTCTTGTACTGAAAAATTCAATTAGCTAGGGGCTATGATGAATATTTAAGTTGTCTAATTTGTTATCTTCCAGAACAAAAGCTGGATGTCATCTGCGGCAAAGAGCATCATAGAAAGCCTTCATAGAACTCGCCAGTTGATGGTTCAGGTCAGTAGCTAGGTTTCTCTCGTTTATCATTTATCATAATCAAAGTATACTCATATCCTCTTTAAATACCCTTATTTCTGCTTGATCATAGCCTTCATGACAAAATAAATAAACTCATTATATTTATACAGGAGGTTGAAAGAAGTACAAGCACACATGACTGTTGGTATTTATTTTTCCCACTTTTGACCCCCTTCCTTGATGTATTTCATGAAAGTAAATAAACGGATAGATTCTCATGCTTGCTCAGGCCAGTAACCTTGAGCTTTCCTTTCTTTACTCCCATTTCCCTATATTAAAAGACAAAATTAGACCTTCTATTTTTTGCTATGATTTAATGAGGTTGGCTTTGTGAACTGCTCAGTGATATCAATTTAATCATTAAAGGATTATAGTGACCGTTTGGAAACCTTCAAAAATCTAGGTTTTGGGATTTACGATGTAAGTATGTGAGAGGAGTTTGTCTCGGCTGGCATAAACCCTAAGTTTTGGAAGGTTTCCAAACAGGCTCTATTATGTCACAATGGGGAAAAATTAAGAATAGAAACTCTAACCCTATGTTTCGATTGAGAGAAAAGTGAGGGGAAAATAGGGGAGATGGGATACTAGGAAGAAAAACTTCCAAAAATGGTAAAAAAAAAATTACCATCTTTTGGAGTTTTCCCTCCTTTTCTTTCCCTCTAATTTTCTCTCCATCCAAACATAGGATAAAGGTTTGCAAATTACGCTATTAAGAGTGACTGATTATATTATATATGGGTTATGAAACAAGAGAGTTTTGTCAAACCTCTGTAAACATTTAGCCATAAAATTGCTTCAAGAAAAAAAAGATTTGAAGAAGATTGAACCTATGTGGCATGCTTTTTACTTGGAAAAAACTGTTCAACTATATAGAGGAATCAACAGGAGTATTAAAGAAGGCTGAAAGTGAATACAAAGGGCAACGCTCTTTGCTAATGAGAACAAGAAATCTACTCTCTACCATGGAACGTCAAGATATCATGGACAGGTATGGGGAGTAAAAAAGTGAACCTGTTTTTTCTGTATATACCCCTTTTTGTTTGTTCTCCATGATGATTAACTCACTCATACATATATATATATATATATATTTGGCCATGATCATACTTGGGGTTGGCTTTTTTTCTTGTTTTCCATAGCTGTGCTTTACCAAGCGAATTGGGCTGCTTAAATTGCAGAGAAAGGCTACTGAAGCTGTGAAGTCTGGTTTGGTGGGTCATGCAGAGTTGAGACCCCAAGCTGTTGCTAATGATTTGAATCCCATGTTAGGGCCTAAAATGCATGATGAACTTTAACCTCATTATACTTTCTTTTACAAATTTTTCTCTCATAGTTTTTTACCCCAGAGAATTATAATATGGAAAATGTAAAGATACGATAAAGAAGAATTCTTCTATGCTCCTCGGAATATTTGTTTAGTGAAATCATTTTGTCGCTACCTTTACCTTCTCTCAATTTTTACTTGGATATCTATACATCTTTTTCTTTTAATTAAATGGTTACCTTTGCTTTGTTAGCGCAATTAGGTACAAGTGCTAACGATGCTTTCAAGGTTAACTATTCTAACAAAGCAAAATTAAAAGATTTAATTAAGAGAGAAGAACACAAGAATCAAATTAAAAATTATGAGAAAGTATAGATATCTGCAAGATGGTTTTCCTGACTTTTTTATATTTATTTTTTCACATCAAGTCATCAACCATGAAAATTTTGAAATCTTTGCAACAAGACTATTCTTTTGATATATAACTAGCTATTTAAGTACATCATTAGAGTTTTAAGCAATGAAAAAAGAAGTGAATATATGTCGCAATTTTTTTAAATAAAGTATTGTAGTTTTTTATTTAATATAATTTAAACACAGCATGCAAACATGTCAATGTCAAGTTTAAACCTCGGACTTTACTCAACCATGGCGGGTGATATTGCTACGGGAACAACTAGCACAAAATAAAAAGTTAGTGTATTTATTACCTCATTTTTAAGTTTTTAACTACATGTGTGTGCATTTAATTATATTTAATTGATTATAACAATCAATTTCAAAAATAGGATTTCTAAATCATTCAGCTACTAACCCTTGGCCACATTTAGCTAAATAACCAGGCAAAACTAGGTACATGGATGCAAAATATACAGATGATCACCAATAGGAAAATAATAGCAATAACAACATAAAATTTAATTTCTTTTTATCCTTAATATAAAATCTATATACTTTATTTGATTGGATTAAAAAGTTGGTTCAATTTAATATGACTTAATTTTCTAAAACACTTCAATAATCCTCTTTGATTCCCTTAATCTCTCTCGATTATTGTTGAGAGTGCATCAATAGGGGTAAATTAAGAAAAAGTTAACAAATATAAAGAATACGTCTTACATTTAAAATCAAGATCAACTATTCAATTAAGCCTTAATGAATATGAGAAACATGTCTTATATTTAGAATTAAGATTAACTCTTCAATTAAGCCTTACATTAAGGACATGAAGAGCAAGGTTATCAAACTCGGGAATTTAGACAAACTCATGAAAATGACGTAAACTCGTAATAGTTTACTTTTATCATTAAATAGGTATAATAGTATATAATTAAATAACTAAAATATAAAAAATGACAACCTTTTGATTTAAATATATTTTAAATCCAAATAATTAAATTAAGTCTATCAACATTCATAATTTATCACATTTAACAGAGAAATTTCTATAAAATTCATATATAAAGCCACCGAGTATGACTAAGTTAAAAAAAAAAAAAAAAATTAACACGAATTTAGTAATGAATTAACATGGTTTTTGTAGGTTAGAAAGCGTAAAAACGGTAAACTTAGTGTGTAAACAAAAAGTGAGTTTAACCAAATTTACAACTGACATAAAAATGATAAACTCAAAAAATTAACTCACAAATTTGATAAAGGAGTATAAGGTTTGCTGTTTACTATAGTCTCCATGTACTAAAAGTATATTTTTGACCAAGTCATAAATAATGTGACTTATTTTAAATTTGATACCATACATAGGAAAAATGTGTTTAGTTCAAAAAGTAAAAGTCATTCTTGAAGGCACAAAAAAAAAAAAAAAAAAAAAAAGTCATTCCGAGTATGCTTCTACTTCCTCCGGTCCTAAATATAAGAACACTTTTTGGAGTTGGTTTTGATCCTAATTATAAGAACATTTTTAAAATTTTGTCAATTTTTTCCTATAATACCCTTATTTATATTTTTGACCAATAATCATTTAATAAATGCCGGTACATCATTTTCTCCTCTGACTATCAAATACACGGATAAAGACGAATCTCTTATCCTTTCTTCGCTGACAATGAATATTAAAAACGGAAAAATGGAAGAAAACATCGAATCATGGATCTTATCCATTATTATCCATCACGCTAAAAAAACTAAAGGAATATTAAATGATTATCAGCCCATAAGTCTCTAATTAGCTCTTACATCTAGGGTTCCTAAATTTAACAATACATTTATATTCTATTAAGCGAAAGATTCTACTTTATTTTTTATTTTTAAATAAAATAATTTTAATATTCCTTTAATATTTTTTCCATAACTATTTGTCCAAAGTGATTGAATTTTTTCCCTGATAAAACATTAATTTCATTATCTTTTTTCCAACAATAAAAAAATAAACTTGCATTTGTTATACCCAATTAAATAGATACTCTCTTGATAGAAAATATTTTGAATCTACAACCTAGCATTTTATGATAGTAAAAAATCATTTTGAATCTATAAAAAATTCATTTTTACAAAAAATAAATAAATACACTAGCATTAAACACATAAAAGGTGATTATGTAGACTTTGCAATGTGTACATAAAAAAAAAATGTGTACATAAAAAATAAATATCACTACAATAGGCTAGATTTCATCCCATCAAAGACTAAAATAGTGTCTTTATGGAGTACTCATAAACCCCTCAACAATCTTGAACATTCCTAGAATCAGAATTACATCTAGAACATGTAACTACATCAACATAGAATATACTTTGTACATCAACAAAGGAATATCCAAAATTGCATCAAGCTTAAAAGTAGTGTCATCCATCTTTGACTTAATTGAAAGACCTTTTATTCCACATTTGGAGGGATCATTATTCTTGACCGTGTGGTGTGCTGTGTCATCAAAATACAAAATGAATTATCCATCCCAACTTCCAAAATTATTCAAGATAACAGCAGGGATCTCTGCATGCACAAACACATCCTAGAATTTGTCAAAACAAAGTAAACATCACCACTACCTGAGAATCATAATTAACTTTAATATCAGAAGTAATGTTTTTGTGCTTCAATTGGGAATTAACATCAGCAAAGAACAGATCACAGGGAAATGGGGAAATATCCTTCAAAAATGCAAATGAAAAAACAAAGAAGGAAAGCATCAAACATAAAGAAAGATAAAAAAGAATTTAGAATAACTGAACAAGGAGACATTACTTACCTTAGAATCAGAATCAACTTTAATATCAGCAGTGATGTTTTTGAGCTTCAATTGGGAATTAACATCAGCAAAGAACAGATCGCAGGGAAATGGGGAAATATCCTTCAAAAATGCAAATGAAAAAACAAAGAAGGAAAGCATCAAACATAAAGAAAGCTAAAAAAGAATAAAGAATAACTGAACAAGGAAGTATTACTTACCTTAGAATCAGAATCAACTTTAATATCAGCAGTGATGTTTTTGAGCTTCAATTGGGTATGAATATCAGCAAAGAACAGATCACCTTTCTTGGGTCCTAATGAAGTTACGTTGGTGTCCTTAGTGAAAGTCTGAAAATGAACACAAATCCAATCTCGCCATCTTTGAAATACCTATTCATCTCTAAATCATTTGAAATCGCCTTCTCCATCGCTCCCTTCTCTTTATATTCTCTTATCTTTGGCCTCATCCAGTTGTCTGTCGTCAGTCTCCGCCTTTGTGCCTCCGTCCTCATCGATCTATCGCTGTTTCAAAGAGAAAAAGTAAGTATTGGTTAAAGCTTAATCTTTTTGAAGTTGTGATTAAATCCCCGTCGATCTCCCTGATCTCCGACGTGTTTTTTCTTTGGCTGTAAATTCTTGCTATTCTCTGGCTTGCGATATTAATTTAATTTGTGGACTAGATTCATTCACTTGGATTTTGTTGTGTTTTCTATTGATTTTCTTTATCTTGCACTTTGTAAGATTGTTTGTTTTACTTTGGATTGACTGTTAATTTCTGTACCAGTTTGATGATGGAGGGGAATCTGGGGAATTAGTTATAGTTATTTTGTCCTAGTTCTAGGTTTTCTTTTAAAAAAATGGACTCTTTTATGGTCCATTCAACTCTTCTTTTCTTTGGATGGGGATTGGGGCTAGGGGGTTAAATATACTTGTTCTCTGCAACCAGACGCTGCAAGTTCATCTAAGCTATGATATTGATAGAACTATTCCATTGAAAGCAAGTTATATTGTAATTTTAAATCAAATTGTTAGGTTGGTAATTGGTCTTGGTTGCCTCTTTCTATTGAATTCTTTAACCATTTTGCAACGTCTTCTACGCTACATATTGTCTTATGTCGTTCCTTTGAGTATTTTCTCATTGATTGTTGTGATTATGATTTGTTAAATGCATAAGCAGCTATTTAATCCTTATATGTTGGCTATTCCAGGAACTAAAGAATGTGAGGCCTCAACTTTATTCTGTCGTAGAATAATGTGAGAAGTCCTATCTCCACAGTGAATGGAAAGAAATGTAGGGATAAAAACAAATTTTGCCACAGAAGTATTGACTAGGGAGCATCCAGCACCTAGAAGTTTTTGTGGTATCATTTTTGCCCCGGAAGTTTAAAAACATAGCAATTTTACCCATCAGTTGATCTTGATCGTTGGATTGGTATCATTTTTGTCCCGGAAGTTTACAAAAATTTGCTTCTAAACAAAACTTTCGAAGCAAATTTGCTCCTAAAAAAAACTTCTGGGGCATATTCCAGGACAAAAATGATACCAAAAACTCCAAGTTTGATCTTTCATTAGCCAATACTTCCGTGGCAAAATTGGTATTTATCCCAAGAAATGTAAGAATCAAAATACTTATATTGTTGATGATACCTTTTGTTTTAAGTTGTTTTGGAAGGCAATTTTGACCCCATGATGTTTTGTCACTAAGTGATTGAAGCTCATGATAGAATAAAGAACTAACGACTTCATTATTGTATTTTTCTAGTTGCTTCTACTTGCTCAGTGATATCAATGTTATTAAAAAAAAAAATTTATTACATTTTACATTGGGTTTTCAATTAATGCATGTTGCATATAGCTAGCATGAAATGCTAACTATTGGCAATTTGAGAATTGTGCTACGGTCAAATGTCAGTATCTTACTTTGTGTGAATGGAAATTTGTTGTTGTTTTTTTTTTTTTTTTTTTTTTTGACAGAAATGGAAATTTGTTGTTGTTTGTGTTACTAATTGTGTTTGATGATTTGGGTCCTAAATGTTGATCCTTTCTATAGTTTTTGCTTTGTTGTATTATATGCTGAAAGTTTCACTTAGTTTATTAATAGAATATATATTTGTGTCTCAATTGTGGAGTTAGGGAGGTGGAAAGTTACAGCATGTGGTCCTCTAAAACCAAATGCTTGACCACAATATGTGCCCAGGAAAATTTTGTCATGTCCTCTCAGTAATAATTTTGTCCCGTCTTACTTATTTCGGGACGGCCGAGGTGGGATGGAAGTGAACACCCCTAGCTATATGGTTGCATAATAGTAGACATAACTCTTAAAGTATAAAGAAAAATATCTCTTTGTGAACCTATGTTTCTCCATATTTATGTAACAGACCCTCATGAATTAGGCTTTAGCCCTAATCTACCAAAGTTGGATTAGGTACATTTTAACAAATTTTAAGGTTATTTTCAGTTTTGAAAAACATGATTTATATGTGAGGGTAATATGTACATAAATATAATTACTTTAAGAGAATACATGGACATAGAAATATAAAAAAGGTTATTTATAGATGATGTTTGATAGTCATTTCAGGAGCCTTTTCTTTCTTTCTTGTTTTGCTTCCCACTTTATGCCTTTCATCCTTCCTCTTTTGACTCAGAGGTGCATGAATGCACTTTGGAAGATTCTCAAAATCACGCCCTGCAAAAAGCCTTCCACTATCTCAATCCTCCCACGGCTGCTTTGCTTTTATTTTGGGACATAATGGTCATAATTGCGTGCTTTCATTTTCTTTCCTCAAGCCAATGTTTCCTTCTCACACTTCTCAACCCAGACAAGACGAATTTATTGAAAAGAATTGTTTAAAAAAAAAAAAAAAAAAAAAAAAAACTAGATAACTATCAGTTACTAGTTGACTTACAACAAGTTTTCAAAAGCTATTAAAAAATAAAGATATAAAAGAAAAGGTAAGAGAGTAAAAATAGAATAATATAAAATAAAGATAACACATCTATAATATGATGATGAGGACCAAATCAAAATGTATATAATAGAAAAACAAAAAAATAAACAGCATAATGTGTAGCAAAGGTATATGGAATTAAAATTGCACAGGAAAATTGGGTAAAAGGGATAAATGGGTAAAGGGAAGCTAATAGGGATAATTATTATATGCCATAAAAACATATTAATTTTTTTAAAAAAAACTTATACCTCAAATCTTCAGAGCAACCTCATACTGATAATGTGTTATGAAAATAAATAAAATATAAGATATTGAGATGGGAGAGACTTTGAAAGAAAGAGGGAGCAATATCTTACTCATTTGAATGCTTATAATGTGTATCACAAAAACCTCTATCTATACTTTTATAGGCCTCCAACCTCAATTAAAAGTATAATGAACAACAAAATCAATACTTGTAAGTGTACGCTATGTAACCATTAGGTTATGAATATAAAAACCTTATAAAACTATCACTCTAGTTCTATTTATAAGTCCATTTTGACAAAAAAATTTGTTCCTATTTATAAATTCAGTTTGATGTAATAAATAAGATTGTGATAATTTTACCCATATTAATTATACTCATGAAGATATAGATAAAATAAACAGTTGAAAAATACTCAATTATAAATGAGAACAAATTTGAAAATTTACCCATAATATTGAGTCAACTAACTTTTCTTAGTATATGAGATTTGATCAAAATAAACTTATAAATAAAATCAGAATAATATTTATTAGAGAGGTTATAAAGTAGGACATGGAAAGCTGAGAGTTAAGAGTCTACGTGCATCCCATTATTTATTATTTTCACAACATACAATAAATTTTGCAATGACCAAATTTTTTAGGTAAGATGTTTTTAATTTAAAATATATTTCATCCAGCTTTGATGGTGGGATTTTCATTATTACATTTGGAATTATTCCAAGCGATTTGATGAACCCATGATTTCATGATCCGTAAACGAACGATTCAGGGAACCGACAGACAGCAAATGTACAGAATTCTCCGGTCTTAATCACATTTTTTTTGACAAGAAAATCACATTTTTTATTAAAAAAATTGAAATAAACAATTGAAATGAAATTTTCTCTCAACCCATTTTGTTCCGTTTTCGAAGATTTTAGGGAAATTTTTTAGAAAAATACAATTAAAAATGAAAATAAATAAATAAATTGGTGTTCCGAATTTATTAAACCTCATATTAGGAATTTGAGATTTCCAATTTTGACAAAATAATCAAAGAGAAAAACACTTCTCACGTGTGTGCCGCTTAGTAGTGCGATGTGGCGTTGAAGAGCTACCCCATCCCTACGCCCGCGTTCAAACCTTGCCCCCTCTCCCTACTACTATGTGTATAAAAAAAAAAAAAAACACTTCTTACGTGTTGTAGAAGAAGTGTATTATCATGTCACAAAACACATGAAATGGTGGGACCCATATATATATAATATATATATATATAATAGGAAAAACACTTCTCATGTTGTAGGAGAAGTGTTTTTTCATATTACACACACATAAAATAGTGGGACCCACACATATATATAATTAACATTATATATATATATATTATATATATTTCCACTATTTCATGTGTGTGTGAGAATCTTCTTCTTCTCATGCAACATGAAAAGTTTAAACCCTATATATAATTAGCATTATATATATGTGGGTCCCACCACTTCATGTGTGTGTAGGAATCTTCTTCTTTTCATGCAATATGAGAAGTTTAAACCCCATAATCAAATTACTCTAAATTAAATTGTGAAATATGAAAATAAAGTCGTTAATGTAAAATCGATACTTTTAATATAGATATAGATGTTGTTATTAACCACCTAAATTTATACTTTTAACATTTTGTTGTCAGAATTGGAAGTCGATCCCTTCTTTAGTTATAAATTGAAGGGTAAAGGAGCAAAATACACATGTGTTTTATCCTCAGGAGTGCCCAGCATCATATGCTTTTATCGGAAGCAAAAATACACATGTAGTTATATTTTAGGAGCAAAAATCACACCACCGTTAAAATCTAACTTAACGGTGCATTTGCAACGAAAAAATGCCATATTTACAACGAAAAATGTCATATTTACAACAACATTTAAATATCGTGGATTTTAAACATAGAAAGTTATTTACAACAAAAAAAGGCTATATTTACAACGAGAAGTCTTGTATTTATAATAAAATTTAAAATCTGGCCATATTTACAAATGAAAAAAATGTCATATTTACAACAACATTTAAACACCTGGATTTTGAACATAGAAAGATTATTTACAACAAAAAAAGCTAGATTTACAACAAAATTTAAAATCTGACAATTTACAACAGAAAAAATCATATTTAAAGCAGGATAGATTTGAACGGTGGTGTGACTTTTACTCCTAAAATGTAACTATATGTGTATTTTTGTTCCAAAAAAACATATGACACTTGGCTTTGAGGATAAATTACATGTATATTTTTTCTCATAAACCCTAAATTGAAATTTAACAAGGCACTATTTTTTTTTTTTTCCCGATTTTTAAAGGTGTAGTTTTTCTGAAATTTTCCGAAGATTTTAGGTACCGATCTTCCCCTTTCGCACGTCACTTGAGATTTTGAGAAGAAGGAAAAGGAAGAAGAAGGAGAACCGAATCTATCGTATTCATCCCATTCCCTGCGTTGATATGTGATTTAGTCTTTTTGCCATGGCGGATCGTGATTCTTACGCGCTGGGCCCTTGATTAGGTCCGTTTTTTTTGTTTTGTTTTGTTTTGTTTTTTTTTTTTTTTTCAAAAAATCATTTTAATAATCTTTACTCAGTTTTCGCTTGAATTCATTTTGGGATTTTTCATTTGCATTGTGGAGCTCCCCACTGTTTCCCTTCTCGATCCGAGATTTATGTTTACTTGACGAATCAATATAGGAGTGATTGCAAACGGTGTTCATTCGGGTTTGAAGCTCTAGTGTAATCCGTTCGAGGTTGTGAAAACCATAGGACATCATGGTTGCAAATCACTCTTAAACGACAGTTTTAATTTCAATTTATATATACTTCCTCCTCCACAGTATTAGGGCAATTGCAGAAGAGTAGCTTGTTCCTAAATATAAGTCACTTTTCATTTTTCAGTTTTGTCCTTGTAGTTAATGCTCATTTTCAATTTTGACCGCTCTTTATATTTTCAAACACATTTTCCATTAAAGAGTAAAAGTAGGAAAAAAAAAAATCAATGTAGGAACTATTTAATGAGTTAATTGTAATTTCTTGTTTCCAGTGAATTAGTTAAACTGCCCTGTATTATGCACTTGATGGAGTATTAGACTCTGGAGGTGGAGAAGGTGTTAAGTTCATTTAGACAACATTATGGATTAGTTCAAATGAATTAGAAAAGAGTTCATGGCGCTGAAAAAAAGTTGAATGTTGTGAGAAAATAAATAAATCTGTCAGTTACTAATTTGCATGCATATTTATTCGTGGCCAGAGTTTAAATTGGCCTGCTGAGGTTCCTGAACCAAGCAGGTGGTAACAAAATCAGGGAGGAGGAGGTCCAGGTTTCATGGAGGAGGAGTGCAAGTGGTTGACAAGGTGAAGAGGGAATGGTATGAGACATACAGTAAAATGCAAGAGCATATAAAGGAAATTAGAGAATATGGGAAATCAGGGCTATCTGAGGAGAAAAATTCACTTCCTAGACTATATGGGATTGCTCAGGATGACTTGGCATTGCTTTCTTCCTTGCAGTTCAAGCTTGATCTTCTTGCTCCACAGTTGCCCACATGAAGAGGTAGAATCTGCTAGCACTGTGCTTGAATCCTGGAAAACCCAAAGCCAGAGGTATTTTATTTTGTTTTCTCTTTTTTATAACTGCAGCATATTGGGAATCTTAGTACTATTACTTCTACTGTTAATGGAAAAGAAATGAAAATTTACCCCATGACCTCCCATTCCAGATGGTCAGTATAGGCTATTGAGGAATCAACGGAATCTTAGTGCTCTGTTTTATGTAATAAGTCGTGAATTGAGTTATATGATGCCATGTTCTCTTGATTTTTCCATTGCTACTATCTGAATATCTGATTACTTTGTTACAGTTTGCAATTAAGTCTGAGGAATGCGAATCTGCGAGTAAAGGAAAACATGAGGAAAGCTGCTCAGGAGGAGGCAATTAACTTTGTCACCTTTGCATTTTTCTGCTCATTTTGCTGGCCCCTTTCTTTTAAATGAATTGTTCAGATTATTATGTTCATGGTCTAGATTAAAATATAATCAGCTATTGTCTTATCCACCACCACTCTAGCGCTATGTAACAAAGATGATAATTTTGTTATATAATCTGTTCATTATCATGATCATTTAAGTGTTAATTTATAGTTCTGTAGAAGGATTTATTGCACCACATTTTGAGTAACTTGTTCTGTTTTTTACATGATGCAGAGAGAGCTACTCCTAGGTGGTGGTAGTGAGTCCACTGTTCGCAGACGCGACTTACAGTAAGTCATGGGTGTGATATTCAGCTGGTGTCAACATGTGCTTGCTTGTTTTTGTATCTTATGCCTTCTTGTACTGAAAAATTCAATTAGCTAGAGGGCTATGATGAATATTTAAGTTGTCTAATTTGTTATCCTCTAGAACAAAAGCTGGGATGTCATCCGCGGCAGAGAGCATCACAGAAAGCCTTCGTAGAACTCGACAGTTGATGGTTCAGGTCAGTAGCTAGGTTTCTCTCGTTTATCATTTATTATAATCAAAGTATACTCATATCCTCTTTAAATACCCTTATCTCTTCTTGATCATAGCCTACATGACAAAATAAATAAACTCATTATATTTATACAGGAGGTTGAAAGAAGTACAAGCACACTTATGACTGTTGGTATGTATTTTTACCACCCTCGACCTCCTTTCCTTGATGTATTTCATGAAAATAAATAAACAGATAGATTCTCATGCTTGCTTAGGCCTTCATCAGTAACTTGAGCTTTTCTTTCTTTACTCCCATTTCCCTTTATTAAAAGACAAAATTAGGCCTTCTATTTTTTGCTATGATTTAATGAGGTAGGCTTTGTGAACTGCTCAGGGATATCAATCTCATCAATAAAAGATCATGTGCCCGTTGGGAAACCTTCCAAAACCTAGGTTTTGGGTTTTACAGGTAAATATGTGAGAGGAGTTTTTCCTCGACTTGTATAAAACCTAGGTTTTGGAAGGTTTCCAAACAGGCTCTATTATGTCACAATGGGGAAAAATTAAGAAGAAAAACTTCCAAAAATGGTAAAAAAATTTACTATCTTTTGGAGTTTTCCCTCCTTTTCTTTCCCTTTAATTTTCTCTCCATCTAAACATAGGATAAAGGTTTGCAAATTACACTATTAAGAGTGACTGATTATATTATATATGGGTTATGAAACGAGAGTTTTGTCAAACCTCTTGTAAACATTTAGCCATAAAATTGCTTCAAGAATAAAAGATTTGAAGAAGATTGAACCTATGAGGCATGCTTTTTACTTGGAAAAAACTGTTCAGCTATACAGAGGAATCAACAGGAGTATTAAAGAAGGCTGAGAGTGAATACAAAGGGCAATGCTCTTTGCTGATAAGAACAAAAAATCTACTTTCTACAATGCAACGTCTAGATATCATGGACAGGTGTGGGGAGTAAAAGAGTGAACCTGATTTTTTCTGCATATACCCCTTTTTATTTGGTCTCCATGGTGATTAATTAACTCATATATATATATTTGGCCAGGATCATACTTGGGGTTGGCTTTTTCTTGTTCTCCATAGCTGTGCTTTACGTTGTTTCCAAGCGAATTGGGCTGCTTAAATTGCAGAGAAAGGTTACTGAAGCTGTGAAGGCTGGTTAGGTGAGTCATGCAGAGTTGAGACCCCAAGCTGTTGCTAATGATTTGAATCTCCATGTTAGGGCCTAAAATGCATGATGAATTTTAACCCTCATTGTACTTTCTTTTACAAATTCTTCTCTAGTAGTTTTTAACCCCAGAGAATTATAATTTGGAAAATGTAAAGATACGATAAAGAAGAATTCTTCTATGCTCCTCATAATATTTGTTTAGTGAAATCATTTTGTCGCTACCTTTGCTTTCTCTCAATTTTTTCTTGGATATCTATGCATCTTTTTCTTTTAATTAAATGGTTACCTTTGCTTTGTTAGCGCAATTAGCTACAAGTGCTAACGATGCTTACAAGGTTAACTGTTCTAACAAAGCAAAATTAAAAGATTTAATTAAGAGAGAAGAACACAAGAATCAAATTAAAAATTATGAGAATGTATAGATATCTGCAAGATGGTTTTCCCGACTTTTTATATTTAATTTTTCACATCAAGTCATCAACCATGAAAATTTTGAAATCTTTGCAACAAGACTATCTTTTGATAGCTATTTAAGTACATCATTAGAGTTTTAAGCAATTAAAAAAGAAGTGAATAGGTTTCGCAATTTTTTTTTAAAATAAAGTATTATGGTTTTTTATTTAATATAATTTAAACACAGCATGCAAACATGTTAATGTCGGGTTTAAACCTAGGACTTTACTCAACCATGGCGGGTGATATTCCTACGGGAACAACTAGCACAAAATAAAAAGTTATTGTATTTATTATCTCATTTTTAAGTTTTTAAATACCTGTGTGGGTATTTAATTATATTTTATTTGATTATAACAATCAATTTCAAAATAGGATTTCTAAATCATTCAGCTCTAACCCTTGGGCACATTTAGCTAATAACCAGGCAAAACTAGATACATCGATGCAAAATATATAGATGATCACTAATGACAAATATGACTATATATTTAGGATTAAGATTAACTCTTCAATAAGTCTAATACTCGTATTAAGATAGGAGGAGTATAATGTTTGCTGTTTACTATAGTCTCCATGTACTAAAAGTATATTTTTGACCAAGTCATAAATAATGTGACTTATTTTAAATTTGATACCATAAATAGGAAAAATGTGTTTAGTTCAAAAAGTAAAAGTCATTCTTGAAGGCAAAAAAAAAAAAGAAGTCATTCTGAGTATGCTTCTATTATTAATGTAATTTATTTTATTAATTTTGTCATATATGGATAACTACAAATTAATATATTGATGTTGACACTAATTGTGCTACATCTAATCATACCCATAATTCATAAAAAATATTGTCAATAATTTATTTTGGATTTATCACACGACTTGACATGTCCCATAAAAGGCATACAAAATTGGTGAGTAGAGTAGGGAAAGCTTCTACCCACTAAAGCAAAAGAAAATGACTTGTTTTGAAACTTGAAAAAGAAATCACGGATTGGTGGACCAAACTGCGTGACTTTACACTACCATTAATGTGCTTTTATTTTAAGCGTTTTTTTTTTATATATTAAAAAAAATAAATCCCACATTGACATAACTGGCTTGATTATGAGTAGATAGTTTGTATAGGAAATTTGTCTCTTATGATGGGAAAAAAAAAAATTTAAAAATTCTCACCTTTTAATGCTACACTACTTTATTATCACTCATTACATTATTATATAGTTTTAATAATGAAAAAATTATTTATACATTATTTAGAAATTTATGAAATTATTTATCATACAATCCAAAGTTTATAAATTTTTTTAAAAAAACATGTAATTTAATATTTCATTTTGTGAACTAAAAAAATTAAATTGTCGGTCATGTTTCTCATTTAGGAAATAGTCATTTTTCATTAGTGAAATAACATATTAATTAATGACATTAGACTTGTTTACATAAATTAAAAATTTAGAGAGAAAAAAATTGCTATCAAGTTTTGAATGTTTTCATATAATCAAAAGTTAAGATGAATAATATTATGAATTTAATTAAATTAATTTACTTACTCAATTCAAAAATTAACATGAAGCAGCTTTAAAGCTTGAGATGAGTCTGAAATGGTAAAAGAAGGACCAAAGTTATGTAGAAAAGTCGTATGCAAAACAAAGAATTATGGAACAGAGAGAAATGACCCAAATTTCGTGAGACAAAACATATATGTTTTCTGTCTCATGCTTTAATTAAATCTTTACAATGTAGACACTTGAGCAGAAACACGCTCAATGATGTGGATAGGTTAAATTGATAAAAGAAAAATGGAAAAAAAAAAAAAAAAAAAAAAAAGTATTATTATTTTGTGTGGGGCCCAAATATAGAGGGAATTTGAGGCTCATAATCATTTCACCTTTTTCTTAAAATGAAAAGTCAACCCAATACATTGACAAATGCTCATCAATTACGCCCAATAATTTCTTTGGATCCCAATTTGCCTGATCAATTTCACATTCATTGGAATTTTCAGACATGATTAATTTATTAGGGTTTTTGGAAAGTACGTTGATGAGCAAATACTTTTTGGAAAGCTTTATATCCTTGTTCAGAATTTTTATAAGATATAAATCACTGAGTTATGTTAATTAAAAATTGTTTAAAATTGATTAAAAAACAATAAAAAATGAAAATGTAAAAATACCACTTATTTTTTGAAAACACCCTTATAGTGAGCGGGCGTGAAAGAGAATGAGTAAATAGTATAATCAATTCAATGAATTTAGCTAATAAATATTTGAGGCAAAAATCAAAAAGTATATTAAAAATTTCAAGCAAGTTATTAGTGTCTTTTATTAATAAAAAAAATATTATTCCTTAAAATATATTTAGTTATGGAAGGACTGTTGATTTCTTATAAATTTGTTAATTATATAATAATTTTCATGAAAAAAGTAAAATGATATTTAATTAATTGTGTTGAACTAGACTTTTAATAGAGATTTGCTTTCAAGCTTTTAAGAAAATGAAATAACAATTATTCCTCTGATCTTTCATATAAGATATATTTAACTAATTTGATTAGATTAAAAAAATTGGCTCAACTAGTTAATATAACATGTATTTTCTACAACAACTTAGTCTCATTCTTTAACTTTTTTCATTCTCTCTCCTCATTAATTATTACTGAGGGAGCATTAATGGGGTAAATTAGAAAATTATTGATAAACATAAATATTTTGTTTTATATTTATGATCAAATCAACTTCCTAATGTTAAGGATATGAGGGAATACAATGAGAGGGTGATTTCTTTTAAATATAAATTTTCTAGGAAAATGTATTATTGAATAATCGTCGCAATGATTATAAGTGTCATAGATAACACGTTAAAAAGTTAGCAAATATTTGCTTCGATTTTATTTATTTTTAAAAATAGTTTTTTGAATACCGCCCATGATTTCATACACAGTGAGAATGCGAGGGCATGGAAAGAAGCTGCCCCTTTTTTCCTTCTATGTAAATACTATGATGTAAAAATGAATTTTTATTTTTAACTTGATGAAGGGTAATTCTCTTAAGTACATAATTTTTTGATATAAACTAATTTTTCATGCAAGGTTGTTGATAAAAATGTCATAATAACAACTAGATGGAGTATTGACCAAAATTAAGTTTGAATTATAATCACCTAACACGAAGTTTCTTTATGTAAACAGTCTAATAACTTAACCGACCAAAAAAAAGGCTCCTATAATTTACTTGTTATGAGCTAGGATAGTAAATTTAAGTTTTGAAGATTATTATTTATGATTAGAGAAGGTTCCATGTATATATTTGCATGACACCTTGGATGAGTCATGATATAGTTTATAAATTATATAATTTCCTGTAACTTTTTTTAGAATATCATAAAAATTTGAACTTTGAATATGTTTTAGAGTTAAGAGCATTTAATACCCTAAAATATTTTTTGGGTGCATCTAGCAGTTTAAAATATTTTTTGTGTACATTCCCCTAATATATTAAAAATAATCAATCTTGCCCCATCCGACTTGCAATCCCCACTAAAAACTCTACTCTCCTCGTTTTCTGTCTCCCACTTCCGCTTACTACTGTGCCTCACCTTCTTCTCCCCTGCCGCTCCCATGTATTTTCCTTGTGCCAATAAGCACAATAAGATATGTGAAGAGAGATATTCCCTTTAAGAAACTGAAAATGTAAAAGAGGACATTCTATTTGGGGGCGGATCTAAAAAATTACGGGGAGGCACAATTGGTGGGGATATTTGGGGTGAAAGTTTTAAATGCATTAAAAAACAAATGAATATAAATAAGAAAACAAAATATATCAAAAAAATATTTATGAAATTAAGTGAATATTGATGATGTAATAAGAGAAGCAATTATTTTACAAACCTCATTTAAAAAAGTAAAGAAAAGTATCGCTAAAATAAATGCTCCTACATTAATTACAATGAAGGGTAGGACTCAATAAATTCAAGACATATATTTTAATAATAAAAGTATATTATGATAAAAATAATTACAATGTCATCCTTCTAAGCCTTATTTTTTGGAATTCCATCATAATTACTTTATTATCAATGTTATTAAATACATCTTTTTCAATATAAGGCACTAAACAATCATTCAATCATTTATCCTTCATCCGATTACAAAACGCAATTAATGTATTAAAGAGTGCACTTAATTTAAAGGTGGATAATCATTTAAATTTTTTTTTTTTTTTAAAAAAAAAAGAGTTTCCCAAATTCAAGGGGGCACTCCCCCCCCCAAAAAAAATCTACTATGTGGGTCCACCCATGATTCTATCCATGGGCGCTTTCAATCCTCTTGATTTGGATTTCTTCGTCCTTGTATAAGATATTAAAAAAACAAGTTTACACATATACTATTACAAAAATCACGATATATACCGGCTATTATCGCTCATAAATTATGGATACGAACCTTATATACGTGGGCGCTATATATATATATATATATATGCTCATATATATATGTATGTATGCTCGACATAGATAAATTACGGCTATAAACTATTATTTATTCTGAATCTATGATAACGGTTTTGATATAACACATATTATGTATTGAGGTTTGGTAAGACCATGATGATATGCACATTGTTGTGAAAATTATTAACAAGCACACATTGTTAGATTCCATATTTTGATGATAACGAAGCTTGGAAAGATTTTGCAACGGATTTGAAAGATGAACAAAGTATTTTGAACAATAAAAGATCATTGTTTCGCAAAAACGGTTGAATTTCTCGAGTGACTACTCTTGTGATATGACTTCATAACTACAAGTGATCACTAGAAGTAGAAAAATAGATCACTTGAGTGACCACTCAAGTAAAGTGATAAATCCTGGCTAAACCATCATGGTGATCTTTTTGGTGAAATAGTTTTATAAAAGAAGATCACTCGAGTAACCACTTGACGGATATGTTCAAAAATTCATCACCACCAAATCACCATAATGATTTATCTAGTGATCAATGTTACAAACTTTTCAAACAAAAATCACTTGAGTGATCACTTGAGTGATGTGTTAAATATCATCACTAACACACAACTCAAGTGATTTGTTTCCGTGATACTACCCTAAAATATTTTGAAGAAAATGTCATTGGAGTGTTCACTCAGTGATGGCTTGAGATTATTCGAGTGACCACTCGAATGATGATATCCTTGTAAAAAGCACAAAGTGCCAAAATATAACGTCCTTGTACTTATGTTAGAATTATATAGATTTCCTTTATAATTTTTCCAGTTTTGATGTAGTTAACTTCTCATCATGATATGAATAATGATGATAACGGAACACGCATTAAGATCTTGTTTCAAGTTTTAACAGACGGCATAATCAAATTAGGCCTTAAATCAAAACTCATTATTCTCTCTTGTATTCATTTTCCCTTAATGATATTTTCTTTCTTTCGGTTATGTGGAATTTTAAAGTGGTGATTGGGGAGGTTCCAACATCTTCATGGCGAATCATACTTTACCAGGATCAATCTCACACTCTTTTTCTAAGGATAAAAAGTTCCAATTTTTTTGTAGCACAATTGAATGTTAACTAATTAATTCATAGACATTACCTATTCACTAATACTATTTACTTCCTCTATTCACTTTTATAAGATATCATTGTTTGGAGATGTCTAAACCTTTAATACATTTTTGCTGTTTTTTATCCTCAATTAATCATATGTCTTTCTCCTCATTTTTTCCTACTCATTCTTTCTACCGCCCACCTTCTTTATAATATAAGGGTGTTTTTGGAAAATGTGTTTCATTTTGTACATATTTATTGTGTTCAACTAATTTTAACTAACTTTTTAATCTACATAATTTGGTTATTGGAAAAGTACAAAATAACATAAGCATGCAAATATAATAATCTAATCCTCCACAAGTGTCAAGTCACTTTATATTTGTCATTGTTGTCAAAAAACTCAAAATTTTGAAAGTGATAAATCTCACCCTTCAAGACTTCCCTTGTTTCATCAATCACTTTTGAGTGACGAAACTTCCAATTGTGATATCTTACATTTTTTTTTTCACAACTTAGTGTAATGGTTTCGTAGGGGTTAATGACAGAGAAACTTTATGGCTAATGAATTTTTTTCATCCACCAAAATCATGGCTACCTTCCAAGGAACATACAATGGAGTACTTTTGCGTCCAACCAGCTTCCTAAGAACACATGCATCAATATCTTAGGTGTTCTTGCTATCATCAATCAATTCTGAGTGACGAAACTTTCGATCGTGGTTCCTTTCATTTTTTCACAATTCATTGTGATGGTCTTATAGAAATTGGTACTAGAAGAACTTTATGATTGACGAATTTGTTCATCCACTAGAATTATGCCCACCTCCTAAAGAGCATATATGGTGAAGTGCTTTTTGCGTCCAACCAACTTCCCCAAGAACACGTACACCAATATCTCAAGTGTTCGTGCTATAATGATTTGGTACATGGAGTCTCACTAAATGTTTGCCATATTTTGAGATTTTGAGAATGGCAAAGAATTTGGCTTGGATGCAAAATGTCGGTGATCATATGAAGTAAATCATTGTATTATAGGATGGAATGTGAAAGGCTTGGTTTAAAATAACTCATTTATGTAAAAGTGTGATTTTCTCAGAAATCAATGCCCCTTTTCATTCAAGGGCCCATATTATTTTTGTAACTTATAATTAAAAAGTATTCAAATCAATTTAAATTTTGATAATAATTTCTTGTTTTTCTAATTAATGATCATAGTGCGTCTTTTTGAATGCCATAATTTTTTTTAAATAATGAATTGCTGCAAAAATCATAATTGAGAACTTAATGCCCCAATTATATCTTGATACTTTATTGACGGCCACCTTCCTTGCTTGGGGTTTTTTTTTTTTTGAGACTTTGCTTGGATTTTACGCTATTATTAAAGTGTTTGGCAATCAAAATATTAATTTTATTCTTTAGTAATATTACTTTTTATATTATTATCTCATTATCCGGTTTGGGGTTATGATTGTCCTTTAAAATACAAATGTTTCCATTGAAATTCAAACTTGAGATTAGAGAGATCTAACCAAACTTTACACTATTAAATCAACTGCATGTTGTTTTCTTTAGTAACACTGTTAACTAAAGGGAAATTTATTAATGCTACTTAAATTGAAAATGTAACTCCAACTCTTTGGTATTAATGCTTGTTTTGTCATTGTTGCCCATATTATGCCCTTTCATTTACCATGTATGGAAGAGAACCGTACCCTTTTATTTACCATTTTTGAAAGAAAACGGGTTTTCAATACCGTTATTGTTATTCCTTTAGTAACATTGTTAATGTTAATGCTATCATAAATAAATGACAAAAAGTCATTATTGGTAGGCTTAAACAGTAAAATAACATTAAGACAAAACATGGGAGGAATATTACTCTTATATTCAAGTGTAAAATTCATTCCTTGATTCAACTTAAATCATATGATGTGGGCAAAAAACAAAGTTGCAAAATACAAATTTTGGAAATATGTCCTCTTGTGGAATCTAATCATCCAAAACTATATATCAAGTCACTTCAATTATATCTGCCATTATTGTCAAGACTTCAAAGTTTTGAAAGTGATAAAGCTCACTTCCGGACCTCCCTTGTTCCATCACACATTTTTGACTAATGAAACTTTTAATTGTGGTTTCTTGTATATTTTTCACAACTCAGTGTAATAGTTTTGTAGAAATTGATGCTAGAGGAACTTTATGATTGGCAAACCTATTCATCCACCAAAATCATGCCTACCTTCTAAGAAGCATATAGTGGAGTACTTTTGCGTCTAACCAGCTACCTAAGAACACATGCATCAATATCTTAGGTGTCCTTGTTATCATCAATCACTTCTGAGTGATGAAACTTTCAACCGTGGATCCCTGCATATTTTTTACAATTTAGTGTGATGGTCTTGTAGAAGTTGGTGCTAGAGGAACTTTATGATTAACAAACCTGTTCATCCACTAGAATCATGCCCACCTTCTAAGGAGCATACATAGGAGTACTTTTGCATCCAACCATACGTGCATCAATATCTCGGGTGTCCTTGTTATCATGATTTGGTATATAAGGCATCACTAATGTTTGCCATATTTTGAGATTTTGAGAATGACAAAGAATTTGGCTTGGATGCAAAATGTGAGTGATCATGTGAAGTAAACTATTATATTATAGAATGGAATGTGAAAGAGGCTTAGTTAAAATAACTCATTTTCGGAGATTTAAATTAAAAGTGTGATCTTTTTTAGAAATCAATGCCCCTTTCATTTAAGGGCCAATATTATTTTTGTAATTTATAATTAAAAAGCATTCAAAGCAATTTAAATTTTAATAATAACTTATATTAATATATTTACCGTGCTTGTTTTCTCACTGTTGCCCATATTATGCCCTTTCATTTACCATGTTTGAATTAAAACTGTTTAACATCGTTAATGGTATTTCTTTTGTAACATTGTTAATTAGAGACAATTCAAATTGATACCGTTAACCACAATGTTACTTCATGCTTTCTAAAGATATAATAGATTAAAAATATCGTTGAAATCTTTTAATTATTGGTTTTTTAATTAAAGAGTTGGGTACTAAGATAATCAACATCAACATTTTCTCACCACAAAATAGTTCAAGAATTTTTTTTTTTTTTAAAAAAAAAAAAATCCTTGAAACCCTTTAAGTAAATTTATTTTTAATTACTGAGCAGATAGTAATGATCTGACTTTATAAATGAGATCTCACTCAGTACATATTCTACTACAGGAAACTTCCTTGCCAATGACCATAACACCATTGTAAGTTTGTATGTCACATCGATCAGAGTAGTGAAAGGAATAACATATCATATTCTGTACAGCATGCAAGCATATAATAACAATCCCAAGTGACCAAATAGAAAATTACGTATTGGAAGTATGTGGTGGCAGTCATATGATGCCAAGGCCCCATTGATCCGTTTGTTTTGAATTACCTCATTTTGGCTGTACTACACACCCAATGGCATCATCCGAAGCAACAGTCACGTGCATGGACCTTGTTCCCATCTTAACTACTACTATTTTCTTTTTTGAATAGAAGTATTTTTACGATTTACGAGGTGAGTACATGAAGTGAGTAATTTGTGTTAACTTTTGGAAAAAAGTTTTTGAAACCATGGTTTTGAGGTTTCTCAAATATGCACCAAATTAGATTTAAAAAGTTGATTAAGTTAGTTAATAATATATGTATTTTCTAAAACACTGTAATCATGTTATTTAATTTCTCAATTCCTTATTTTCCTTGATTATGGTTGAAAAACATCAATAATAGGCATAAACTAGAAAAAGATTGACAAATATGAAAATTATGTATCAGTCTTATATTTAAGACTAAAATCAACTCTCCAAATATGTCTTTTATTAAGGACGAAAGGAGTAACCCAATAAGGTGCGAGTCAAATTCTGCTACTAATGTGAGGAGCTTGTTAGTAAACCAATGAGCACTCTGTTACCTTTGTGATAACCTCTATAACGAACCTTTTTGTTGTTGTTTCATAAATTCTAAGCTGTTATTTGTTAATTAAGTTGAAGTTGTTATTGATTACTTTCATGAATATAGTAGTGACTGATTAAGAGGTAATTTTGCAACAACAACAAAATATTAATGTCACTAAAGGGGTTGGCACAAGTAGTAAGTGACTTGTGTCAATTAAGGAAGATCTCAAGTTCAGGAAGGTCTCAAGTTCGACTCAGGTCAGATCCGGATTAGTTAAAGTGAAGCTCTGGATACTAGATGGACAAAAAAAAAAAAAAAAAAAAGGTCATCATATCAGTTTTTAGGGGCTTTACAATGATTAGACCATTTCAAGCTTTGACTTTGGAATTAACATATTTTTTTCATTCTCCCTTTTTAATTTTATCCTCCACCGACGATCATCACTCATAAGTGAAAAGGGAGAAAAAGGAAGAAATGATTACCCAGAATCCTAAGTGACATATATATTCAAATACATTCCTCCTTTACTAATAATTAAAACATGTTGGATTATTTGTATTTAATAAGCACACAAGACAATATAGGATTCATAATGCTGCTCATCATCAACTCAACTTATGGGATAGTCCCATAATTCATTCCCCGG
This sequence comes from Acacia acuminata, assembly GCA_019022655.1. Lineage (NCBI taxonomy): Eukaryota > Viridiplantae > Streptophyta > Magnoliopsida > Fabales > Fabaceae > Acacia > Acacia acuminata. Next base: position 4,087,687 of record JAFJYI010000042.1, on the reverse strand, counting down.
AATTATTAATTATGAGCAATTTATTAGTGAGTAATAGATTAATCAATAGTAATATACTCAGACGAGAAATTTGAGAACGATTCATACTATTATTATTGTTATATTATTTCGGAAAAGAATGTCTTTGTTGATGTCTCTCTCCATTGAATGTCTCCACCATTAGATTAAATTTTAAATTTTAATGGTTGATATTTAATGTTATATTAATATTTTTATATAGTATTAATTTCAATTATTAAAATTTAATCTAATAAAAATGAAACGGAGAGAGTGATCAAAGAGACAATCATATCCCATATTATTTACATCTTTAAATACCATTTTTAAACTAAACGACATATTGGTAAGGGACACTATAGATCCGAAAGTTTTTTCGATATCATTTTTGTTTGAAAGTTTACAAAAAGGAGCAATTATACCCTGAAGTTTTTTTGTTGCCTACAAAAACGTTTATAAAGAGAAAGATGATCTAATTTTTATATAAGATCAACCGATCTCAACCAAAATTACAAACTTTTAAACTTCCAATGAGGAAAAACATTCAATAAAAATTTTCGGAAAGAGTGATAATGAGACATTCATCAATACTTCCCAGTATTTAACCATATTTACATCATTGGCCATACATGTTATGCGCAAATCTTTATGCACCAACCCATTATAATTTATAGCTAGGGGGTTGGGCCTCTCATTATGCTTTCTGAACTCATTGCATAAAAATATACTTGTTCACGTGCATTTGCCATCTGGCCTCTCTTGAAATTTTGTTCTTTCTTGTCTTTTTATATGTATGTCCTCAGATGAATATCGGAATGTATGTCTTGGGTTTAATCGTGTTCTTTTTTTTTTTTTTTTAGTTTTAAGTTTTATCTCAACCCTATAAAACTAAATCATTTATGATAATAAATATAGAAAACTAAACAATACTTTATGGTAATAAATATAGTTTTAAATTTCCCCATTGATTTATCTATTTAAAATGGCTATTTAAGCATGATCCCTAAGTTTTTTTTTTTTTTTTTTTTTTTTTTTTTTAATTTTCAAAATGTGGATATGAGCGAGGTCACTAAACTTCAGTGAACCATCTCTATCCTTATAATGTCAACTTTCTTTATACTTGATAATCCAAAGAAGAAAACAATTGTCTTTTCTTTTCTTTTTTCCCCTTTTCTTTTCCTTTATTTTCCTTTTATGCGGGATAAAAATAGTGCACTATATATGTGAAGTTTCTATCGAATGTCAATACAAGTGTGAAAATGACGTATAGCTAAAATCCAAATTAATTGATTGCACGATAATTTTTTTCGAGGACCACATCCACCTAGAAGAGATATATTGTTATTTATTTATTTTTGGTGTAAATGGATGAATATTGGTGGGCCAATCAAGCTTATTTAGTATTGAAAATAAAATGGGGTCAACCAGCAATAATACCAATCAACTTTTACTAAATTGTGTTCAGCACGATGAAAGAGTGTAAAAATACGCATGTATATTTAAAATGGGAATAGAAATGTCGGTATCATTAAATATCACCTAAAATTGTTATATATGCATATACAAAAAGAGTCATCTACTACAAAAAAAAAGTAACGGTGTTAGATTAAGATTAATGATGCTGATTTTTTTCTCACATTTTAAATGTTTATGAATATTTTTATACCTCTGAAATATATATAGTATTAAATATATCTTACTTAAAAGTTTATAGATATTTTTATACTTTCCCAATAAAAATGCATGGGCCTTGAAATAATTGGTATGAAATTTTGTCCGGAAGTATATTATACAGTTATTAAAGTTAAAATGATTGGCAACCAAAAAAAGTTAAAATGATTTGTCATTAAATATTTTCACAATGATTTAGCATACATTTTTCTTCTTCTTCTTTATGATATGGGTATTATTAGTTCTTCCTACAGTAACGAATCCGAAAGTTTAAAATTGTTATCTCTTATATATAGTTCGAGTCAGCTCAAATTTTAATTAAAATTTAGAATATCATATATTTATGTTGGACTATATTAGTTCATCTTTAGTGGAGTAGAGCCTAATGGCGTTTGGATGCTTTTTAAAAATCTTTTTTTAAGCTCAAATCGGAGCTTTTTAAAAAAGGAAAGCGTTCTACTTTTTTTTTGTGACACTTACTTTTTTTGAAAAAAATATCATCTAAACACATAAATTAATAAAAAAAGCATTTTTTTTTTTGCATTAAAAAAATGTTTTTTTAATCAAAAAAGCCATCCAAATCCAAAATTTGAATCGAGAGAGACTATTATATAAATATGGAGAGATGTAGTTCATAAAAAGATATATCCTTTTTTATGGTTTAGAAGTTATGACTATTGTTATATAGTCATACAGTTAAGAATTATATTTGTTCCTATATGACCTTACATTTATAAATAGCATGTGAGATTGAGGATTACTCTTTCCCTCCTCTTTTCTTTCATTATTGACTAAAGTATACATTTGGTCATTTATGTTTTCCCAGTATCATTTTAGTCCTTAAGTTTGTAAAGTGCGTTTGGTCCCTTAATGTTAACATCGTTAGTCTAACTTAACAAAATACCGACTCAACAGTTTTAAACGATGATCGCAATTAAATCTTGATCAAACATGCTTATATGTTAGTATTTTAATAAACTAATATTTTAAATCCTATTAATTGAAAAAAAAATTAATCTTTACAGATCATTTTTTTTGTGGTTTTTCACAATTTGTGAAGATTAAATATTTTTTTTGTCAAAGAAAATTAAATATTTTTCAATTAATAAGATTTAAAATATTAATTTATTAAAATACTAACATATAAGCATGCTTAATCAAGATTTAATTGCACGATTATTGCTTAAAATTGTTAAGTCGCATATTTTCCGTTAAGTCAACTAACGGTGTTAGCGATTAAGGGGCCAAACGTGCACTTTACAAACTTAAGGATCAAATGATATCGAGGCAAACATAAAGAACCAAATGTATACTTTAACCTTCACTATTTATCTCAACTTTTAGATTGAACGATTGATTTAATATTTTATCAATTTTTTTTTATTGCAATTTTAAATTATTGTAACTAAAATTTAACGGTTTTTGAATTTATTTATTAATAATGTGATATTCTATCAATATTTTTATTAAACATTAAATTTGAATTGCTCAAATTTTAATCTAAAGGTTGAGATGAGTAGTAGAGGAAAAAAGATGGTGAGAACAAAGGAGCGTAGTGAAACCTGTGAGATTGAAGGGGTAGGTAGTTTGAATAATAACACAAACAAAATTATATTCTCCTCCCTTTAAAATATTCTCTCACAAGAATGATCTTTTCTCTTCTTCTTTTTGTTTTATTTGTTGTCTAACATGATCGGAGTTCTTCTCTTCTTCTTTTAGTGTTGATATTTGATCAAGTCAATTGATTTCCAAGTATGTTTGAAATTCTTAGGAGTTAAGAAAATATGAGATAGTAAATGATTTAGCTTGTTTAGTAGTAGTTTAGATTTCTTGTTTACTGAAAAATTTGCTTCAATCGGTAACTATTAACATAGCGTTAAGTCTGTCTATTTCACTAGGCAATTACTTTAAAATGATAATCAAACTTAAATATTTTGTAAAATTATGCATGATGTATTTCTATTAAATTGTATATATTTTTTAAAGTAGTAAAAACTCAGGCTGATAAAAAAAAAAATATTCATATTTAAGTTTAAACTAGCTATATTAGCTGATTTTGGACTTCCATCTAATGAAGCTTAACCTTAGCTATTAGATATATTTGTCTAGTTAATTAACTAGGGAAAAATTGGGTTGGTTAGTGAGAAATAAGAAAATTATAATTATTTTAGAAATGTTTAATAACCTTTTCAAAGTTCGTTAACGCCTTTTCTAGATAAGAAGATTTGAAAAACTCAACAGTAATTTTGATTTCTGAAATTAATTATATTATATATTTATAATATTTCTAACTTTTCAATTTCGATATGTTATTCCTCGTTATTAGTTGTATGAAAATGTTTGAATTTTCTTATTCAATAATTCGGTCATAAAATTTATTTTTTCATAGTCCACGTCACTTATAAGACCAAAATTTACTCCGAAAGTCTACGAGTAATTAACTTCATTTTTTTAAAGTTAGATATAAAATTTTCGAGATAAATTTATATTTTAACAAAAATGACGTTGATTGTTAGCTCATTATATTTAATCAACTAATGATTAAAATTAATCGATACTAGTTAGGGTAAAATTATCCCTGAAAACCTTCCACAGCAAAATTACTATTATAAAAACTCTAAGGCAAAATTCTCCATCAACCCTGTGTGTGTGATGGGAAAAAGTTATAGGGGAGACAGCAAAAATGCCTTGGAAGTTTCCATTGGGAAAATCTCGTTTGTTGCAGATTTGGAGGGGTGAAGCGATGTAGTTTTGATTCTCGTTGATTGGGTGAATGGAGGGAGTGTGTTGCCGAAGATGACAAATATATATATATATATATATATATATATATATTGGATTTATCGTTTGTCATTACGCCATTTGATATAAGGTTATGTCATACGCTGCTCACCTTAAAACTATGTCGTGTTAGGAGTTAATAAATGGTATTTTCTATTTTGTTTTTGTATTTATTATATGAATTTTATCGAAAGATCTTTCATTAATTCCTCTAACCCTAAAACTACGTCGTTTTGAGAGTTCATTAACTAACCCCAAAACGACGTAGTTGGGATGACATAACCTTATTTCAAGTGAAGGACAAACGATAAATCCATATATATATGTTTTTTTTTTTTTTTTTTCTGTTGTTGCAGATCTGGAGCGCGATCCTCATGATCATGATCTTTATCTTGATCCTCAAGATAAATGTTTGGAAATCTTCAAACACATATTTACTTTAAAAATAAAGTATAAATATAGTTAAGAAAAAAAAATCTATTTGGGGTTATTTTTGTTAAGATACGATAAAAGTCTACGTGTATTAATTTTTAGAATAAATGTATAAATTTTTAGGCAAAATGTATAAATTTTATATAAAAAAATTCATTTTATATTAAATATTTAAAACTTTTTTTCCATTATAAGGACAATCCCTCAACCCTTGAGAAGATCCGCCCCGTGTTGGAAGGAGGGAAGCGATTTTCTAGGGAAGAAAAAGAAATAAAGTCCAGAGTTGATGGTGGCGAGGGATGTAAACCTGAGTTGATGGGTTTTTCTGGGGAAGATGATGGCGGCGAGAAATGCAAAACGGTGTCGAGTGATTTTCCGGGAGATGGAGTCCACCGAATGACTCGAAAACTGATCGGAAGGAGCATGCCACTCTATGTAAGTCAAGACGTTGATTGTTATACCACTCCGATGTCATGCGGTCAACAAACGGTGATAGTTGGCTTTTGTTAACGGTGGAGCGACATTTTCTTATGTAATAAAGAAAATTAAAATTAAAAACGGAAAAGGCAATTAATAATAATAATATTACTATTATTTATTATTTATTCTGTAGTTGCCAGTCGCCACCATTAAAATAATACTGCAGTTCACAACATTCACAACAAGAAGTCCAACTGCTACTCCAACCCTCATTTCCAAGTCTTCTCTTTCATACTATAACTATTAAATATTAAAATCCCTTTTCTTCCCCCGCTGATTTTCTGCCTTGCAATTACCGAACATCGTTTTCCGATGACCGACGGCGATAACAGCTCCTGGTCGGAGAACTGATACCTTCGGCATGTCTGACAACGACCTTGCCTTCGAAACTTTCCGAGCTCTGGTTGAGAGCGCGGACCGCAAGTTCTCTAGGGTTCGCGACGTGCCAGCCTATGGGCGGGTGAGCCAGAACCACTTCTATCAGAAGGTTTTCCGGGCATATACGCGACTTTGGAAGTACCAGCAGGAGAACCGGTCCAAACTGGTTCAGTGTGGTCTAAAACGCTGGGAAATCGGCGAGATCGCGAGCCGAATCGGTCAGCTTTACTTCGGGCAGTATATGAGGACTAGTGAGTGCAGATACTTGGTTGAAGCATATGTGTTCTATGAAGCGATACTCAACAGAAGGTACTTTGAAGGATCCGAAGGTTCGCCAAAAGATCCGGGAGTTAGGTTCAAGGAATTGAGATTCTATGCACGGTTTTTGTTGGTGTCGGTGATTCTAAACAGAACGGAGATGGTGAAGCATCTTATGGACCGTTTCATGGCTTTGCTTGACAATTGTAAGAGCAACTTTCGGGTAAACATGATTTCTTTTTCCTCATTTCTGCTAAACCGTTATAACGCTTTGAGTAGTGAATTTCTGGACAAGTGTTTTCTTCGGAAGTCGCACTTGTTAGTTGTTATCCTCTCTTCCCTTCTAAGGTTCTTACTTTTAGGTTGATATGCTGTTTTAATTATGAAGGTGCTATGTTTTAATCAACACTTCCGGGTCATCCTATTAGAAATGATTAGTAAACAAGTTTCTTTTGAGGGGAATGATGAAGATAACATCTCTTATTGTTGATGCATTGGGCTACATAATTTGAGTTCAATCACATATAAAATTACTAATTTCCCCCATAATCAGCACTGGAACTCTTGAAAGTCTTATTTGATCTGGATGTGTTTTCGGTTAACATCTGAATCTGGTGGAAGTTGCACATGGATGGAATTTGATAGAGCAGATCAGGTTTATAAACGGAATCACTTCTGGGAATGAAAAAATGGATAAGATACCAGAGGTTGCGTCATATGTTTGGGCGCGATATTCCTTAATCAAAGTCTTCCCTTTAAGTTTTGTTAATGGAAAAATAATGCTGCCAGAAGAACTTTACACTTATAGATCCAGCATGGCTTTTGGGAACTGAATGCTGTTCACAAAAAAAAAAAAAAAAATGATAGATGATTATTTTAAGCTAAGTGCGCTTCATTATTGCCTCTAAAAATTACCTGTATGTGTCTGATTATCTTTAATTTGTTTCTTGGTTATATCAATTTTATACGAAGGAAACTGGTGGTGTTCTAGGCTAGATCAAGGTTGTCGAACCTACTTAATTTTACTTTACTAAAGAAAACCAAATGGTTTTACTTTGAAGAAAGTAGTCACTGGTTCTAGCCTGCTGCAATTTCCTTTTTTTTAAATATCCTTTTTGGGGGTGACCTGATCTAATGCTTGAAATATCAAATACGAATAGAAACTTCTGGATAATATACTTGTAGTGGGGAACATTACCAAGTCTTCCAAACTAAAAGTGGCAGTCTATGGTTATCATTTAAACCAGTTTTTCTTATTATACTGATAAACAATAGTGTTTTAACTGTCTAGATTTGTGATTGGTCTGAAATTTTAGTTATCCTTTGAATGCTCTGCTGCTGGTATTTCTCATTTCCGAATCAATCACATACCAAATTTGACTTGCTTAATATTTTTTTCCTATTCATAATCATGAGTTCTGCATTTTGATTCGTACTTTTGTCTATCTTCCCTTACATGCTTCGTTATTAATATTAAAATTAAAATTAAAGTTTTCCAGCTCATATAAAACATCGAGAATACTTCATTACTATATACATATAAACCAGTTTTTCTTATTGTAGTGATAACCAATAGAATGAAAGGTATATGCATTGCATCTGTAATTTGATGAATGTAATCTACTACTTCTCAGGAAACTAACTTAAAGGAATGGAGGCAAGTAGTGCAAGAAATTGTCCGGTTTACAAAAGCAGAGAATGGCTTTGCTATCAGGACTTTGCGTTATTGTGCCACAACCGATACCCATCAGGCTTCTCTTCCATATGTAGCTCGTTTTCATGCAAAGAGGTTTTTAAAATTTCGAGATGCCCTGTTGACAAGCTATCATCGGAATGAGGTTAGTTAATAATACCACTTCATGTCACCGTATGATTCTCAAATTTGGGTAGTTAAATTACTTATAATTACTGGAGGGTCATATATTCTCATTTTCAGGTCAAATTTGCTGAGCTTACATTAGACACCTACAGAATGATGCAATGTTTAGAATGGGAGCCTAGTGGATCCTTCTACCAAAAATCTATTGTTAAACCGCTTGAGAATGGGGACTCCATTGATCATTCTGGAACTTCCGGGTTAATAAATATGAACCTAGCTGTAGATATGACAGATCCAAATGTGCCTCCTAATCCAAGAAAGGCTGTTCTTTATCGTCCATCTGTAACACATCTGATAGCAGTGAGTTCTCAATCTTGCTATATAGCCAACGTAATAATTCTATTCAGTTTCTAGGGGTCAAGGAAATTGCATGTTTGCTTCATATTGGGGGTAGAGTTTTCATTACATGCTTATTTGCCCATGATGAACAATCTATCACTAGTTTAAATGGAATCATATATGTCTTCCTGATGAGCAATTTATCACATGATGTTGAATATGTAATTAGTCTGATATTGAGCTTCATGATGCTAAACAGGTTATGGCAGCAATTTGTGAGGAACTGCCACCAGATAGTGTTGTGCTTGTATATCTATCAGCTTCAGGTTATTTGATTTCTTAAGTGTAAATAATCAAATGTTCTTGTCATACTAGGTTAGTTACCTTGGTTATCACTTGTACAGGGATGGCTGGTTATAATAATATCCATCATTTGGAGAATTCTGGAGGGTCATCGAAACATTCGAAGCACAAAGTCCCTTCTCAGAGTTCCCAAGAGCAGAGTAGCGGATCTTCTGACTCTCAAATAAATGGCAAGAGAGAATCCAACTCCTATTATGACCACTATCTGTGTTTTGGTCCCAAGGGCATTGATGGTGGGTATTTGCTGTGGGTCTCTTCTCCATTATATTTCTGTTGAGAGCATTTGTTAGAAGTCGTGTAACAAGATGTAATTTTAATAATTTTCATTTCCATTACAGAAAAAACATGCATCTTTGTCATCTCCACTTACTCCTGCTTCTTTCTTGAATTATCAGGTTCAAACAATCTCTACCCTGGCGATCTTATTCCTTTCACTCGCAAACCTCTTTTCTTCATTATTGATGGTGATAACAGCCATGCATTCAAGGCAGGTTTGTCAAAACTTTTGCAAGACTTGTGGGGGGGAATTGTTGGGTTGTTCTATTCTCTATATTTCTTTAATCTGATTTTAATTTGAAAGGTAAGAAAATTAAATATAGAGAGGTCCCAAGAATTTTAGGCCTTGTTTGATTATGTTTTTAATTTCTTTTTTTGTTTGTAGAATAGTTTTATAAAATTTTTTTTTTTTTTTTTTTTTTTTTTAACAAGTTTTGAGAAAAAAAAAATAATTTTTTTTTTTGAATGATTGTTCTAAAGAAAGGATATTTAAGAACAAAAATAAAAATATAAAAACTTGTTTGAAATAATTGTTCTTAAAATAACTCCGGTGAGCACCTAGCAAATGGAGAGTGCAGACAGCTTGCCAACTGTGACTAGAGAGGGGCAAGTTTGAGTTTGAGAGGCAAATGCTCAAGTCGTCAAGCGCTGATAGAAGATAAGGCTTTCTGCTTGTTGCCCAATTTTATAGAACAAACCATAAAAAAATCTATAAAATTTGTTCGATTATTTTTTTTTACAAAACACTTAATTGTTAATTATCAAACAAGTTTTTTTATTATTTTTGTTTTTATTTTTGAAAACAAATTGTTTTGGAAATAGGAAACCAAACAAGGCCTTGCTTTTTTGTAAGTTTTATAAATTAGACTTGTAAATGACACAACTTGACTTGTACATATGCAAGTTTGACTTGTAACCATATATGTTAAATTTAAATTGTAAATATGTAATCTGAGTTGTAGATATGAATTTTTTGGGAATCTGTATTTAATTTTCTTACCTGGGGTTCGAAAGACAATGAAATTTGTAGTTATTTCTTTTTCTGCCTATGATAAAGTTTTGTCTTAGCATTTGAAGACACCAAGTTTTGAAAACCCTCCCATGTTGATTCTCAGATATTTCTCTCACTAGAGAGTTGGAGGAGAGAAACAGAAATATCCTTGAATTAAATGTTTTTATCTAAATTCCTGGCTAAGTTAGTGTTAAATGTTAAAGGGGCATCTTTCTGGACTAGGAATGAGGGATGCTTTTGAAGTGATCCTCTTGATGGAGCTATTACATATTGGACACTAAGTTAGGCATTGTGTGTGTGTGTGTGTGTGTGTGTGTGTGTTTTTTTTTTTTTTTTTTTTTTTTTTTTTTTGGGGGGGGGGGGGGTGCCACTATGAGTCCCTGATGCATGGTTGGTCCTTCGTGTATTTCTGAGAAAGAATGCTATACACAGTTATCCTGATAGACATGATTGCAGGTTTTACGTGGTGCCGAAAGGGGGGAGAAAGCTGCTCTGTTTCTTTCACCTTTAATTCCAGTTTTTAAGAATCCATCTGATGCAAGTTTACATAATGGAAGCCAGTTTACCTTCTTCTTGACTGCTCCTCTGTCAGCATTTTGCCAGATGGTTGGCCTATCCCCCAGTGAGGTTGACAAGGTTGGTTGATCTGAATAGTTCTTGATGTGTCTTAGAGCATCTTGATTCATGGCATACTCATTGTTGTGTTGACATTAGGATGTCCATGACCAAGCGGAGAACATTCTTGCCAATGCGTTTGCTGAGTGGGAAATAATTCTATGCTCATCAACTACCAGCCTGGATTTAGTATGGGCTCAAATTATAACAGATCCTTTTTTGCGGCGGCTTATCTTAAGGTATTTTGGTTTTACATTTCTATTAGATTAGTAGATATCTTTGTTTTTATGTTCTTGGGAACTGATTGGACTTGGTTGTTTTCTGTGCGTTGTCTACAGATTCATCTTCTGCCGGTCAGCGATATCTTTTTACTGCCCACCTGAGGAAAGCGAGCAGTATCTGCCACTTTGCTTACCTCACCTGCCCACGCCTGTTGCACCGGGATCTGGAGCTGTTCGTACTGCCGTTGTTCAAATTGCTACACATTTTGAAGTGGCTGACTCCTTTCACTTTAGTGATACCTAAGATTAGGAAAGCTTGAGTAGAAGAAAAAAATTCATGCTTTGGGCAGGGGAGCTAAGGATTTTCGTCTTGACAGGGAAAATCAACAAAAAGACTGGTAGACTTGGTCCTCATCACAGGAAATTCTTGGTGGGGCTTTGGCTGGCCAAGGTTGACTCTGCTTGTTCTACACTTCTACTCCCTCGGAAATTCAGCTCCTCTGCCTCATTGGTCTATGCTGTATTTGGTGGTGTTCATACTTTTGTTATTATAGTTGGTATTGGGTCGGTGCCTGATGAGGTTTTTTTGGTGTTTGAGCGTGACAAGCTAATATTTAGTTTCATATTAGTTTTAAATTACATGTATCTGTTCATACCAATGTAGAAGAAGGCAGGAAAAGTTTTATTTTTACCCCTTTTGAACAGAATCGGACGGCACAGAAAAAGGAAGAAAGAAATGTGATCAACGATGAATTTCACCTTGGCATTGGATGGTAAAAGATGGCTATGATGATGTAAATTATTTTTGTCAGTTCTTTGACTATCTATTTTCATTTAAAGAGTGAGAAATAAAGGTGCGCAATTTGAAAACCAAGATCTGAGTTTCGCCTTTGTAAGGAATCATTAATAGTCTAAGCGCAACCTTAATATGTGATTCCTTTGGCTCTTGCATAGATTGGCTCAAAACCAACACGATAAAAGATATATCATGTCTGGTCAAAGTAAGATATACTAGCTTACCAATGAGTCTTCTATAGACCCCTCCATCTTTAATGAAGTGATCCTTGTCAGTTTCTCCTGTCGTTCATTTTAGATTTTGGTCCATGGGAGTTGACACAATCTCATATTCATCTAAACCAATATGATCTATAGGTTCAGTATCATATTTCCTTTTGTTAAGAGTCTCATGTTTGGACCTTACCACTTCCAACCCAACGAAGTATTTAAATATGCCTAGTCTAATTTAAAATTCTTGATGCATCCTGAATTATTTTAACATTGCTACCTGTAATCATGAGATCATCAACATATGCTAGAATAAAAACCAAATCAGCATCAATTATTTTATAAAATAAAGCATAATCATGCTTACTTTGTTGAAAACCACATTTGATCAATGATTATGTTAATTTCCCATTTCATTGCCTAGAGGCTTACTTTAGGCCATGGACAGATTTCTTCCATTTACATACCTTCAAGTGATTTGTTTTCCTTTCAAAACCTTGAGCTATTCATATAGACATCAATCATGAAGATCTCCTTAAAGGAATGCATTATCAACATCCATTTGATGAATTCCCCAACCGTCAATAGTTGCAAACTTAAGAATAGTTCTAATAGTCACTATTTTAACAACTGGAGAAAGAGTCTCATAGAAATCTATTCCTTCCCTTTGGTTGTATGATAGGGTAAAACTTTATAGCCTATAACTCCGCAAGTATATGGGCCGTATCAAGTAATAAAGTGATAAGAAAAATATTTTTCCCACGAGGACTTAGTACCCACAACTTTAGTTAAGTATCAATTTTACACTTTCCTTTAAGTTGAGTAAACCAAATTGAATTTAATTAAGAGAAAAGAAATTAAAACTGATAAAAATAAGAAAAACTACCACAATAATCAAATGAGCAACCAGAGTCACTAATCCCTTATTAGCTTCATAAACCTTGTTTTCACTAATTTAATTAGCTTTAATATCAATTTTGTTAATCTCGAGTATAAATAGCTATAAGTTCCTGTTGGTCCACTTACAATCCTCTCTTGAGATAACTTGTTATGTCTAACATAGTTACTCAAGAGGCAACAAACATTGAACACACTCTTCAACAATTATATGGGGCCATTAGATATATATCTATCCTAATCGCAAATTAAATCGTAATCTAATCCCATATTACTTAATCTTAGAGCCTAACTAAAATCCCCTTCGTCAAGGTAAATCCTAATGCTCAAAATCATATTCAATGATGGCCAATCACTAAAAAGATAAAGCTAACCAAGATTAAGTAACCAAAATCAATATCAAATTTAACTAAATAATGAAAAACAAAATCCAATTCACTCATAAGTTCATAGGTTCTCTAGGTTGCAAAACCAACTAGCCATACATGGCTCTAATAAAATCCATAACAAAAAGATAAGAATTCAGGTTCAAAGAATGAGGAGAGAGAGGAAAGAAAGCTTCTCTGTCGCCTCCACAGTCCTCTCGTCCTTCCGTGGAGATGATGAAGAGAATCGAAACGCTTCTCACCGCTACTCCTTTGCTTCTTCGTTCCCTCCCTTGTGTCTTGTTTTTGCTTCATATATATAACTTAAATATAACTTAGGCGTGGGTCACCGATTCTTCTTTTTTTTTTTTATTAAAAAAAAAGATATCTTGTAATTTCCTCCACCCCGATCACACAATTGATTTTGTTTCTATTTTTCTTGCATGGGGCCACCGAGTTTGGTGATTGCATATCCTCTTAATTGCTTTTTTTATTTCTTTCTAAATCGCCTAATATTTCCTACAAAATATAATAGGAAATAAGTAGATTTTATATCGAAATATCTTTTTATCCTATAATAATAGTAAAGTATATAAAAGATAATTAAATAGGTATATAATATTAATAAATCCAACTAATCATATAAAATATAACATATTTAATTATAAAATATATACTTATCATTGTAACCTGAAAGAACTTAAGGAAAAAGGGAAATTAGAGCCAGAATATGAAATTTTAATAGAGAGAGGAGACTAGAACAAGAATATAAGTTCTAGGGAAAGAGAAGAGATAAACATCTCATAATAATTTCATTCATCCACCCTATTCTTAAAACAGAATACAAATATTTATAGAGGTTTTCCTAAATAACTACCTATCATAACTCCCATACAACGAGATAAAAGATAATGACTTCCTTAATCACAACTGATAAGAAATAATAACTACTCCTAACTTCTCCTAACATGTGTCTTTCTTCAAAAAAGGACACATGGAACCCTAACTATATACTTCATATATATACTTATTGACATTTGGTAAAGGGAAGAGCCAATCTCCATCTCTATCTTTGACTGAGGATTAGAAGATTCTTTTGATGAGAGGCGTTCAAAGAGTGTTGAAGATAGACCTTAGAAACCCCAACCTTCAGCAAGCTAGAAATCTCAGACATCAGGCAATAAAAGACAACAGGCCTTTGGTTCACAGCGACAAGCATTGGGTGCTGGCTCTATGGGATCCTCTGCATCTCAATTGGCTACAAACGCTCTTGAACCTTCTTTGGGTATGAATGCTAGTCCTGTATGTAAATGGAGCTATATACCCAAGAGGGGGGTGAATTGGGTATTTTAAAAACTTTTACGAAAGTGCTGCTGTTTTGACCAAGTAAAAACAGATTATAACAGAGGAGGAAGGGAAGGAAAGCTTGCACAAGAGAAATTATCCTGGTTCGGTCTTATCCTTGACCTACATCCAAATCCCAAGCCACACTTGGGATTTTCAATCCACTATACTCACAAACCGATTACAAACTCGTACTCAAGAGTAGTTCTCTCTCTAGAACTCACTCCCCCTTACAAGTTGCAATCAATACACCCAACCACCAAGTCCCCGACTTGTGGTTATCTCAATCAATAAATGATTTACGAGATAGAACTCTCTCACGAGAGCGAGATAAAATGAACAACGAAGTACAAGTATCGATTGATACAATACGGGTGAAAGCTGAACACAATAAATGGCAATCAATAAATTTTCGCTCTCGGTAGGTGTATCGGCTTGAGAAGAAGTTAATGCACTCTATTTATAGGTAGAGAACATTAAATGACCGTTGCTTGATGAATTCAACCGTTGTAGGTGATTAGCTTAAGGTCCGGTCATCTTCTCTCTCTAAACTCCAACTAATCCAGTGCTAATATGATCGATGTGGAACTCGAGGATTTTTCCGTTGGAGAAGAGTTTACTTGATGAAGAAAGCATTCTTGACCGTTGAGAATGCGTGCTCGTGTGGATTATCCAAAAGAAGGTTGATTTGCGAAGTGCATTAAATGCACCGTACACTTTTGCTTTATGGCTTTGACCTTCAATAATCTTCATCTCTTTAACTGAAATTCACTCAACAAACTTGTTAAACATAGTTGGGTTTATAAGTGAATGATTCATGAAAGCAATTAGAACAAACAAGAGTGATTTGCAAATTCGTATAATTCAAAAATTGGTTTCGGCGTTGGGTACTCGAGTAAGTTCTTCTTTACTCGAGTAAGTCATCGTGTGAGAGAGTCTTTCTTGCGGTATCCAAAAGGATACTCGAGTAAGCAACTTCCGAGAGACAAACCTTCGAGACTTGAACTTTTGAAACCAAAGGCTTTACTCGAGTAAGCTATTGGTGTACTCGAGTAAGAAACTATTTGCTTGAAAATTTTAAGTGTAAAATGCCTCTATCTTTGCAAAGATACATTTGTATACTTTGAGTAAGCAAGTTCAAGCCAAAATGATGACTTCTCTGTATGGTCTCATACTCGAGTATGCATATCCTTACTTGAGTATGCAACTCTTTTTTCGAAAAAGTGTGAAGTCATTCCATGTCTATACTTTGGAGTAAACAAATTCATACTTTGGAGTATGCAAGAATATGAATCAATTTGAAAATCGGTTTAAGAGCTCGTTACTCGAGTATGAAAACCTTTACTCGAGTATGCATGAATTAGAAAAACTTGGGAGCTCTGTAAGACCCTTTACTCGAGTATGCAAGTGTCTACTCGAGTATACACTCAAGTTCAAAAGTTCATTTGCTCTCCTGTAAGTCCAATACTCGAGTATAGCGATCTATCTTTGCAGGTATTGACTTAACTTGAAAAATTTGGTTGCTCTCTGGATGGCTGTACTCGAGTATGAAAACCTATACTCGAGTAAGGAACAATTTGAAAAACACATTTGCTCTCGGATGACCTTTACTCGAGTATATCATTCCTTTACTCAAGTAAGCACCTTCTGTCAAGAACACGATTGCCCTCTGAGACGTCAATACTCGAGTATGACTATCCATACTGCAGATATTGACGTGTAAAATCCAATTGGGCAATCCTTTAACAGATCCTATACTCGAGTAACCATTCCTTTACTCGAGTAAACAACCGATAAATGGTTTTAGACAGATTTTGCAAAAACTTCAACACATGTTTACAATTGTTGTTAATCATCAAAACACATTGAGAACTAACACTGTAGTGATTCATGATCACAAATCTTTTGACTTTTACTATGGGAATATGCCATTTTGTCCCACTGTTTATTTGGATTTGGATCGCTTTCAAGATGAGTGTAATTTGGATCTATCTCCCTGGCTTCATCGATACATGCTATTGCTTGTTGAAAATTATGCCCTAGGGGCAGATCATTGTACTTTAAACGTTCATGTTATTTAAAACATTTCTCCGTTTAGTTATCATATCATTTGCATGTTTATAGTGATAACTGTATTCTTTGATGTATCTAGTAGTGTTAGATATGATTAGTTTTGATGATGTCTTATATAGATGTCATTCCTAAGAGCAAAAAGGTTGCATACTACATTTATCTTCTACTTTGAATAATTATTATATTTAATGTAGATGCAAATTTTAATAATGGAGATTGATCAAGATAAGGTATTAAAGAAAGAAGAACTTGCAGAAGTTGTCAAGGAAACAAGATGTTATCCCAAGTTAAATGATGAAGAATGATCAAGATGGGAGATGGAAGAAGGAAGAACTTGCTGAATGGAATGAAGATATCATTATCCAAGTTCTAAAATTGATCCTAGAAGTCTCCATGATCGAATGGAAGTTGGAATGGCTCAAATCGGAGTTAAAATAAGCAAAATGGAGCTTCAGGATGATATAACTCGAGTTATGAACTCACAACTCGAGTTAATAAAGTTGCTACAGTGTTTTCCCTCTTCTGGAATGAGTTAACTCGAGTTATGTATGAGTAACTCAAGTTAAAATGTGCTCTCGGCGTTTTTGGACAAGAGTAACTGAGTTACCACTTAGTAACTCGAGTTACCAGTGCTTTTTCAGCACCTCTGTTCACATCTGTTTCGCGTTTCAACTGGCGAGGTCTGGTATTTCGATGATATCTCACAAACCAGGAATCAGATTGATGTGAAACTAGTGACAAATGAAAATAGACTCCCAATGCGTCATTGTGACAAAGTTTCAAGCCCAAAGGAGTTCAGATAAAGGAGCTATGAATTTCACAAGTTGGCACATCAATTAACGTCACTCAGCAGACCAAGCTTCGATGTTTTGAGTGTATCTCACAAACCACACATCCAAATGAGCTCAAACCAGTGGCATTTGAAAGAATACATAAAGATATTTCTAGGAATAGGTCATTTGCTATATTTAGAGTTATATTCGAAGAGATATGGTTTCTGGAAGTTTGCCCATGTTCTGAAAGAAGACAGAATGCAGCAATGTCAAGGTAGACACTGGAACAAACAAAAGGTAACAACTCGAGTTATCACTTAGAAACTCGAGTCAATGAAGTGTACTTCCAGTTTTAAAAAAGCTTCTCGCGATATAAATTTTTAATCAACTGAGGTAACTCGAGTTATCGATATAACTCGAGTTATAAGCATATCGAAAGCTTCAACGATATGAAGTAATTGAAAGCTTGGAGGTAACTCGAGTTAGAATATTGGCAATTGCTCTCTGTCTGATTTTATTGTTAACATAACTCGAGTTACATAATTCAAATCAATCTCTGAAGCTTTTCTGTACTAAGAAGCAACTCGAGTTACTTCGTATAACTCGAGTTACTCAATATGCAATCTCTTCTATGATTAAACTGATTCATCTATAACTCGAGTTAAGGTTTATAACTCGAGGTAACCTTCCATTAGATAAATTCGTTGAACGTATTTATAACTCGAGTTATCCTATGCAACTCGAGTTATCTGTATCAATTTTGAATTTCATCGTTCTCGGAATCTGAAATCTTATCAATATTCATTGGGTACTTGATGTTATTGATTCTTATTAATTCTAACCAAGTTTAAACAGTTTGCTAGTGAGTTTCAGATATGATTAATAGGTTTAAACTTCAAATTACCATAAAACAAGAAGTTTGTCAGAAGCATTAAATGCAAAGACGTCACATTCACCATTTCGGCAAGAAACCTTTTGAGCAAGCAAAAAGCATTCCGCCTGTTCCCAGACAACATTATGAGCATATTTCAACAGACAATTTGAATCAAGAATGTCAACGGAGAATAACGGGCAAATGTCGGAAGCATACGACGAGACGGAGCAACGTAATCTCAACGGTCATATTCATTAATCTCAACGGCTCACTAATCTCTGCTCAACGGTCATAAATTGCAACTAACTATAAAAGGAGAAGCATTCAAGATAGAAGTGGTTGAAGACGAGAGCTTACCTTCGAAATGCCAACATTCTGAATCAAACGTTTATCTCATACACACTCTATTCTCAATGCCTATATAGCTTATCATAGAAGAGTGAAATGATTTATATTGCACTTCGGTGTTTATTCATTCACTTCGAGAGAGAAGATTTATCTCAAACATTCTATTCGAGAGTTACTCAAGATTGGGTGATCTTGAGTGGGAAACCCATTGTCTTGAAAGTAGCTTGTAAGGGGAGTGAATCCTAGTGAGAGGGTTGCTTGAGTACGAGTGTGCAATCAAGTGGGTGCATTGATTACAGCTTGTAAGGGGGAGTGGATCCTAGTGAGAGGATTACTTCGAGTATAAAGTGTGTAATCAAGTTGAAAGAAGATAGTGGATTGAAAATCTCAAGTGAAGCTTGGGGACTGGACGTAGGTAAAGGATTGGCCGAATCAGTATAAATCTCTGTTTGCATATTCTCTTCCCTAAACTCATACATTTCCAGCCTATATGTTTGAATGATTGACTATTACTTTATTAAACTATTTCTATCATTCGAACTACCTTCAGTAAGTTTCGAAAAGATTTTCAATGTTCCTAAAGTTTTATCATACACCCAATTCACCCCCCTCTTGGGTGATAGCCAGGTCTTTCAAGTAGATTATCCTAAATGTCCCTGGTCGATCATTTACGCGGGAGCAAAGATAAAGTAAAGGCTTTGATCGGGATTAGTGGGTGTCATGTAGAGGAATGTGAATGGTCAAGATGGAATTGGTCCCTTACATTTGTAGAGAGATAATACTAGGCCCCTCAATGAGTGAGTTTGAGAAATGTATGACCATACTACGATGGAAAGGAGTTTCCATTTCAATTGTTAGACTACTCAAGAATCAAGAAAGTAATGGTCAAGAACAGGAGGTTGACATTATCCATGCTTCATCCTTGACCAAATTATCACGTGACAAAATGGACGTGACATGGTTGTATGATAGGTTGTATCATATCATCGATCCCCATATGAATTGGGTAGTCGCAATGTCTTGCTAGAGGCCGCTTGCGATTTGTGGGCTGATATAGTATTAGCCCACTGCCAATCTCATGTGAACCTGCATGGTCGCACACAAGAATAGCCCAACATGAGCAATAGTATCCAGATTCATTGAATCTTAGATATGTCTAAGATTTAATGAATATAGCATTTAATCTAGGTATATATATATATATATATATATATATTAAAAAAATAATATAATAATATTATTTAATATAGATTATAATATTATTATATATTATTTGTTTTGTATTTAATTTATTTGATAAATTAAATATCTAAAACAAATAGAGATATTATATCTCAGATTTAATTTTGAAGAAAGATATAGTATCTCGATTTAATTAAATAGACAGATATAATATCTCAGATTTAATTTATAAAAATAAATTAAATCGAGTTGGCTTTTAATTCAGATTAAATAAATAGATTAGATTAGATTAGAGACAAATTTAATTAATATATTATTTTAATCCAAATTCAAATTTCAAGATTAATTTTAAATATTTTAATATGGCCCAATTAGGGTTTTAGAAACTCTATATTAGATTAAGATATAGTCGTATTAAAATATGGAGAGCCGCAAAAATTGAAACCCTAGAGAGAAAAGACGTGAGACACAAGTTTGAAGGCACTAGCACGCTGTCGTCCTTGTTGGAGTGTTGTTCGGTGCGGATACCGGTAGAGGGAGTAGATTCATAGAGTCGGCTCCTATTGATCGAGTAGGACGCACACGAGTTCACGTAGGACGCACACAGGTTCGCAAAGGTATGGTTCCTTACGAACCCGATTTAAACGTCGTTGATAGATCCTCTAATGGGATTCGTAAAGTTTTAATGGATAAAATCCTTCCGCCGCACATACGGATGCCAGCAATTGCTTCCTATTCGAACTCCCTATTCTCAGACTATTGTTCATATATTTTACCACAACATGTTTGTCCAACAAAAAATGCATGAGGACGATAATGATACTCTAGTTACTAAGATTATAGGACAAGAGATTAAGATCACAACCAAAGATTTGAACATCATTCTTGGAGTTGTTGATGCTCCAGAGGACCCACCCAAATTATCTGAAGCCAAGTGCCACACAACATCCTTCTTCCTGACATGCCATATGACAATGATAAGTTGAAATTCAAGCCAGTTATGATGAATGACACCTACAGAGTCATCTAGTACCTTTATAGTAGAAACATGGGTTAGAAAGGGCAGAACTTCATGCATTTTGTCTCGAAGGACTATTAGTTGTTTGCATCCATCATTGCCAAGGAGCCGAGGAACATTGGCAAGTGGACTATGCTTTTTTGTCTCAGGCTCCCACTCAAAAGAAAGCCACCATTCCCTTCCTAAATATGGTGTCTCATATTCTTGCCACGAACAATATTTGGTACCTATCTAACGACACGGTAGTGTTTCCTCAGAGATTTGGCAAGGAGCACATGATTAGGATGAGGATTTCCTTCACTGAGGTCATGTTAAGAAGAAGAAAGAAAAGAAGGAAGCCATGAAGAAGCCTATGCCTACGACATCTAAGGCCCTGGATGAGGCACAATCTTCCTAGGCTGGGACTCCCATTGTCTTTGTTGTTGCTCCTCTATCCTTTGCTAATGCTGCAATTCAATCTATCATGCGAAATCGTCCAAACCACCCTGATTCCACTGATAGATCATTCAAATCAAGTTAGAAGAGTTGTGAACAATCTTTAGAAACTCAATGTTCAAATGATTCAGATTGTGGCATCTGAGATGGAGAAGATGGCCAAATTTATCGAAATAAGATTTCAGACTATGTATGGTGTTCAAAACTAGTTGAAAGCAGGTACTTCAATCTCTTCAGTAGCACGTCTTCAGGTTGGATAAGACTTTGGATGATTTGGGTCTTAACATCTTCTCTCAGCCTCTTGTACCTTCATTTAGTACCCTCTACATCTGCTGTTCCTGAGGTTGCTCCTTTGGTTGACCCTCCTTCTTATCCTCAGCCTTCATCTGAGCCTGCTCCTTTTGTTGTTTCTCCCTCTGATCCCGTTGTTGAGCCTACTGCTCCTCCTCCCTCCTCTTTGAGTGATGACAAAGGGGGAGAGTGATTGAGATTTGAAATTATGAGAATTATGTTTTAAGATGTTTAGTTTATGTTTTGATGTCTTAAATTATCATGTTTTTGCAATATGAATTGTGATGTACTAACGGTTAAGTTATATCCTCTACTTGTACTAACGCTTATCTTATAAATGCAATTCAATTATTATGTTCATTCGCATTTCTTTCATTTCTTTTACTTCATTGCATCCTCTAATATGAAAACCATTTTCAAAATAATTTCAAAATTTTATCAAGTGTTGTCATCATCAAAAAGGGGGAGAATGTTAGTTCTCGGAGTTTTGATGATAACAAGATTTGGAACTGATTAATTTTTTTTAATTGAAAATGGTTAAGGTTTTGAATCAATAAATATTGCCTAAGTTAAGAGTGTACTCGAGTATGGCCTTCTGCTTACTCAAGCATGCTCCATCTGATAGTTTGTTTAAGTGTTCACAGGACTCTACTCGAGTATGGAAACGTTACTCGAGTATGTGAAGATCTAGAGCAAAGTTCAAAGAGGCTCACATCAGTACTCAAGCACTACCTCTGACTTACTCGAGTAAGCTGCTCGAGTAAGAACTTCCTTCTACTCGAGTACAAAGGTCTTTTGTCAAAGCAATAGCCTCTGTCAAATTGTTACTCGAGTTTAATGTAAGTAGTACTCGAGTAGAAAAAATTTAACCTTTACATTTGCTCGCTGTTTGAAGTATACTCGAGTATAGTCTTATTGTTACTTGAGTAAGGTACTCGAGTAAAGGTAACTGGTTACTCGAGTATATATATTTCAATTTTATATTTGCTCTCTGCTTAAGATGTACTTGAGTACTGTTCTATTGCTACTCAAGTATGGTACTCAAGTATGAGGAAAATGGTACTCAAGCATCAGTTACTAATAGTTCTCTAAGTTTGTTGTTTTAGTGAACAGTTGTTACTTTAGCATAGAGTATTGTGTACCCAAGTAGGCTACTCGAGTTTAGACACATTGTTTCTCGAGTAAAAGCATTGCAGAAGTCTTGATATGAACTTACTAAGATGATACTCGAGTATGATATCTTGTGTACTTGAGTATGGTTGTTTGATAGGCTTCTATGAAAAACATTTTTTATATGGGTACTCGAGTACTATGGTATTGGTACTCGAGTATGACTAGTCATATGTTAGTTCTCTATGTGTTTTGATAATAATTGATAATTATAAACAAAATTTAAGTTATTAGTTAAGATAGAATTGGCTTTAAACTTGTTCAAAGTTAACCAAAAAACTTATTGTCAAGGCTCTGTAAAAGTGACTCGAGTTTGGAGTTATAAAACTCGAGTCAGTGCAAGGTAGAGAGCTTTCAAAACATTTTTAAAGTTGACTTGAGCCAATCATGGTTAACTCGAGTCAATGCAAGGCGGAGAGCTTGAAGGTGGGAATATCACCTAGAGGGGGCGAATAGGTGATTAAAAAAAATTAGTTTGCTTCTCGCTCAAGAACATAAAACAGAAATAGAGAAAGGAACAATGAACACAAGAGATTATACTGGTTTGATCCAACTCCTTGACCTACGTCCAGTCCCCAGACACTTTGGGTATTTCACTAATCCACAAACACACGGTTACAATTACACACTCTGTACTCGAGCTGATCCTATCACACTAGGACTCACTCCCCCTTACAAGTTGTAATTGTACACCCACACTTAAGGTTCCTCAACCTTAAGATTTACAGATAAACAAATAATCAGATAGTGTTTAGCTCCTCACTAAGTAGATAAATGATAAACACTGAAGTAAAAGAAAATATCCAAAGATATTAAGAGAAGTTAATGAAACAGTAAATAGTAGTTGAGTCGAATTGATTGCACAGAGTTTCGATTAGTTGGCGGAATTGAATGTGGTAAGCTTTTATACCATTCGTCCATTAATGTGGTTGTGAGATTTTGAATATAGCTGTTGTGTCTCTTTGTAAATCCGTTAGACACAGATGATTTCCGTTGAATTTAATCGACCATTGCTTCATTAAATGCTTCACCGTCGATTGTACTTGTGCGAGGGTTGACTCGAAATAATAGCCGGAATGGGTATGTCTTGAAGGAATAATTTCGTATGCTACATGCTTTAATTCCAATTGTATGTTTTGCTTTTTTAGAACAATAAATGCTTCTGACACGTTGAAATGCTTTTTGGTTAATCTCACATTAAACAAAAAGTTAATCAACTGAAATCTACTCAAAAAGATGTTTAGATATGATATAAATAAGTTTGGGAGAGATTAAGAGTAGATAAAAGATAACCCATAATGATTTGAGCAGAGATTAAGAGTACACCAATGGTTCTGGGATTCGACAAAGAACTTACTCAGGTAATTTAATAAATAACTTGAGTAATATCACATATTTTCAAGATAAAAAACTCCGGAAAGAATTACTTGAGTAATAGTGAATGTTACTTGAGTAATATCTAAGGTGTTTTAAGAAATAGAACCTCCAGAAGCGTTTTCCTAGAATTACTTGCGGAGCTAGAAAGTATTGCTTGAGTAAGCTTTGAAAGTAATATCGAAATGGTTCCTTGAAAGCGAGTGAAAACGACATTACTTGCGGAGCCTATAAGTATTACTTGAGTAATTGCGAAAGTAATATTGAGAGGCTCTAAGAAGAATGAACGTTTCTAATTTACTTGCTCAGCATATACGTTTTACTCAAGTAATGCCACAAAGTAATGAAATTACATGCGGAGAAGAAAAAGCTTACTTGAGTAATGACACAAGTAATGTCGAATATCTTCAGAGAGAGTGACCGACTTGACATTACTCGCTAAGCTACTATGTCTTGCTCAAGTAACGCCAAAAGGTAACAAAATTACTTGCGAAGAAAAACTTCATTACTCGAGTAATTTTGAAAGTAGTCATTGAGTAAAAGTGATTTTGTCTATATTACTTGCAAAGTTAGAGAAAATTACTCGAGTAACCCCAAAAAGTAATGTCTAATGAAATAATTACTTGCAAAGCTAAGGAGCGTTACTTGAGTAACCCTGGAATGTAATGTCTTTTTAGCTAAGAATGAACTAAATTACTTGCGGAGTTAAAAACTTTACTTGAGTAACGTCCGAAAGTAATATTGATTTAGCTAAATTACTTGCAAATCAATTACCCATTACTTGAGTAATGTCCGAATGTAATATCGAGGATCTTTAGAAATAAAGAACGACTAAGACAAAATTACTTGCGGAGCAATTACCCATTACTTGAGTAACGTCCAAAAGTAATAACAGATAGTTTTTAACAGATTTTCAAAAGGTTTCAATTCATACAAGAGAATTACTTGAGTAACCAAGAACACCTTGCTTGAGTAATTAACTTAACATTTACTGATTCAAAAACACAAATCCCTTTTAACAAAAGGTTTAAATAATCAAGTATTGTTATCATCAAAATTCACTCGGAGAACCAACAGAGCTTTCAAAATATTTGTAAAGTTAACTTGATTGGAGCCAGTCATGGTTAACTCGAGTCAATGCAAGGTCGAGAGATATCAAGGTATTTGGAATATAAAGTAACTCGAGCCTGTACATCTTGACTCAAGTCATGTTTTATGGACTTAAACTAATTTTCAAAACATTAGTCCTTGACTTAAGCCTATGGTCTTTAACTAGAGTTTACCTTTTAGAACATATTTTCAAATATATCAGTTTGACTTGAGTTAGTTACTTAATGCTCGAGTGAACGCAATCTCAAAACGTTTTTCAAAATGTATCTCAAAGTTTCATTTCAAAAACAAAACTTGACTAGAGTAAACTCTAATTGACTCGAGTCGTGCAATTGAATGAAACATTTTAACCTCGAGCCTAAGTCATATAGAGAGACATCTTCATTTAAACTTCAAACTCATTTTCAAACAAGATGATCCAGTGACTCGATCTTAGAATGCTAAACTCGAGTCATGCACTCCATCTTTCTTGAATTAACTCGAGTGCAATGTATCCCTGATTTGAAATCTTCGTGTCCATAATCGTGAAATCTTATAGTATGATTTGTATATTCATATAATCTCTCATTGTTATTCCTAATATGATTAATCAATTCGTTAGTGAGTTTTAGATGATCAAACGAATGTTAAACTGAAGATTAACCATAAAGCAAGTGATGATGTCAGAAGCATTAAATGCTGCGTCCAGAAAACCATGCACGGGTTTGGCAAGTCCTTCTCTATACATTTGTAAGGCATTAATGTTTTCTTTCCTCTTTTGAACGCCAGATCCTCTAACAGATTAATCTTAAGGAAAGTCAACAAAGAATGTTTGGGCTTCTTGGTTAAATCAAGTGTCTGAAGCAAATGGTCTATAACGGCTATTTATTTTTTCCAATGGCTTCATTAAGTCTACAAATGGTCATTAAATGATATCATCATATATAAGCTGAAGCATTCAATTTGTTCAACGACCAGAACAACCAAGAATATCAGAAACTCAAACGCTCAACGTGATATAAGCATTTACTGTTTCTGCATATCTTTATAGTATCTTCGGATACTCTAAACTGAAAGTGGAGCTTAATCACCAAGAGGGGCTGAATTGGGGATTTCAAAAACTTTTCGAATTACTCTATTTTTAAACACTAAAACAGAGCTGAACAGAGCATAAGGAAGAAGAGCAAGACACACGAAATTTATACTTGGTTCGGTCCAATCTCTTAACCTATGTCCAGTCCCCGGACACTCGATTTCACTATATCAATTGATTACACACTCGTAACTCAAGAGTAATTCTCTCACTAGAGCTTACTCCCCTTTCAAGTTGCAATCAATAACCCAATCTCCAAGTCCCCAGACTTGAGATACTTACAATAAATGATTTATAATAAAAGAACTCTCTCTAGAGTGGATAAATATGAACACTGAAGTACAGAATGTATCAAAAGATACTTTGCTCAAGAAAACTCAGAAAGTAGTTGGAAACTTATATGAATTTTGTTTTCTTCAGATTGGTTGGTTGAGAAGAATTGAATGTAGCTCTATTTATACCAAAAGAGCATTAAATGACCGTTGTAATCTTCAATATAACCATTGCCTTCATTAGACAAGGATTAGGTTAAGCTTTGGTCTTCTTCTCTCTCTATTCTTCACTTAATCCAGTTGCTTCAGAGTTGACTTCTTGAATATTAGTCCGTTGGAATAGCAGCTACTGGATGTGGAAAACAGACATTAATCATTTGGTAACGTGTGCAGAATGATTGTCCAAAAGGATGCAAGTTTTCTGAACTTTGCATTTAATATGCTGACATCACTTTTTACTTTTGCTCGAACCTTCATTTAATATCATTTAAATCATCTGAAACTCACTAACAAAGTGGTTAAACATAGCTAGGAATATTAATGAATGATGATAGGAATTATTAAGATCAAATAAGAAGGTTTCACAAATTCGTCAGATTTGAATTTCAAACTCTGCGACGCAAACTCGAGTTTGTCACTGTGCACTAATAGCAAAACTTGAGTTTCCAAAACTAAACTTGAGTTTCCTTCTTCCAAAGAGGAACGTCGTGATTTGAGCTCTGGATCATAGTTTTGAATAGAACTCAAAACTCGAGTTTCCATTTCCAAAACTCGAGTTTTGGACTTTTGACATGTTAGATCGATTTTAGTCCAAAACATCAAAACTTGAGTTTTCATCCAAAATTGGAGGTTTCAAAACATTGAAAAAAGAGTAAAGCTCTCGGTTTGGCCAAAACTCGAGTTTCCAAAACAAAACTCGAGTTTCCATTTAAGTATGAAAACTTTGAGAAAACTATGTTAATTCAAAACTGGAGTTTTCCATGAAAACTGGCGGTTTTCAAAACCTTAAGAAGAGCGAAGTTCTTTGCTTGGCCAAAACTCGAGTTTTCAATCAAAACTCGAGTTTCCATTTAAGTATGAAAACTTTGAGAAATCTACGCTAAGTCAAAACAGGAGTTTTCCATGAAAAACGGCGGTTTCGAAAACTAAGTAAAACTTGAATGATCTCTCGCAGTCGAAACTCGAGTTTCCAAAACCAAAACTCGAGTTTTCACAAAACTTAGGAAAACTTAGAAAGCTCATGGCAAACTGAAAATTGGCGGTTTCATATCAAAAATGGAGTTTTCACAAGCTTGAAATGTTGGAGACTCTCTATATGACCAAAACTCGAGTTTCCAAACGAAAACTGGAGTTTTGTCTTTTCTAGAAAATATTGAGAAGTCTCTGTATGGTGAAAAACTCGGAGTTTTCTCGAAAACTAGCGGTTTTACTTAGTTCAGGAAAATTGAGCTTCTCTCTAAGGTCAAAACTCGAGTTTTGAACCAAAACTTGAGTTTTCCTTTGACAGTAAGGTTTTTAACTTATCAAAGGAAAAAAATTCACATTTTGTTTACAATTGTCAGTTATCATCAAAACACATAGAGAACTAACATAAACTTCAGTGATTATTATTTATCTACTCAGTAAGGAGTTTAAACACTTATTTGAATATCTGTTTATCTGTTTAATCTCAAGGTAGAGGGACCTTAAGTGTAGGTGTACGATTACAACCTGTAAGAAGGAGTGAATCCTAGTGTGAAAGGATTACTTTGAGTACAGAGTGTGTAATTGTATTTGTGATTGTGAGAAGTGAAAATCCCAGAGTATTTGGGGACTAGACGTAGGTCAAGAGTTGGACCGAACCAGTATAAGTTCTTTGTGTTTAGTCTCTCTATCTCTGTCTCTGCTTTGTTGTTCATTAGGCGAATAGCAAAAAGAATTTTAAATCCCCTATTCACCCCTTCTAGGTGATATTCCACTTTCATATGAGTCATTTGATATTGCTTCCACTCGACTATCACAATACTTGCAATTATTGTGGAAAATATGGTCATATTTCTCACACATGCTATATTAGGAGAAATTCTAATGTGAGAAATAAATATGTTTGGGTTCTAAAAGGACAAGTAAGGTTCAATACTAACAATCAAGGACCTAAGTATATGTGGGTACCAAAATGTCCATCTAGTGCCTTATGTGTACAGTTTGACTTGAAAAAGAATGGACATAAGGGCACGAAGAAGAATCCAAGAGTTGCTCATGAACGTAAAAGGAGACTCACATCAGTTAGGAGAACTCGTAAAGAAGCCATTGCTACAACCTTATCCTCAAATCAAAAGAAGCAATGAATACAAGAAGAAGAGTATGTTCCATCTCAAGAGCAAACTACCATAAAGTACCGTTCAACTATCTTAAGGAGAATATGAAGATGAGAATCTCTCAAATAGCAAACAGAAGACTCTTGAAGTCTATATCTTTTAAGAGTGCTTTGCAGATACCTATGGGAAGACATATGAAGAATCAATAGGTAAGTAAAGCCAATCCTCCATGTACCTAAGGAAAAGGAATACAATGGTAAAACCTCCTATGGTATTATTTGTAATATTTATGGAGGTTTTATATTTTGGAACCTTAGGAATGAGCATTGAAAACTATTTTGAAATTGGGTTGTCACATCCCTTGAAACTCCACTTAATAGATTTATTTATAAAGGGATTGCAATGTTTAATAGTTTAATTCTTTATGTATACATGATGAGTTGAAAAGAATTTTATTATTATTATTATTATTATTTGCATAAAGTCATGGCTAATACATTGTGTTCAATTGTTTATATTTTAGGAGCATGTGAATTTTGTTCCTACAAGCTAAAAATGAATGGATCAAAGTCAAGTTGGATACTAAAGAAGAAAAATATTCATATGGCTTTGTAGGATAAGAAAAAGCTTCTCAAGAGTGCAACTACATAGAGAAATAATTCAAGTCTTGATAAAAGTAAATAGGCTATGCTTGATGTTGATGGTGGACGTCGCAAAAGGAGACATCTACATCAATCCACTTTAACCAAGCAAGCAAGTAAAAGGACTTGAGTATTTATGGTGATATCCAACCATACCCTATATTGTGCTTATATGAATTTATATTTGGGTAATGAATACTTGTCCATTATTACATTCCATTAGCAATCAACCATTTATGATTTTCAAAATGCTTTCAGATTGCTAAATAGACCGAAAGTGAAATTGTGCATAACTTTCTGAGTTTATGTTTTTTGAAATACACAATTCTAAAACTTTTTTGGATTTCAATTCACCATGTGTTATAAAAATGTATACAAATGTTTTGAAAAATATTCATATTTTGATTGCATTCAAATGGTGTTTCAAAATTGGAAGTTAAATCTTTATGTATTAAAAGTCTGAAATGCTTTAAATTTGTCCACTAGAATTTTTCCATCATTGACATATTGATCATTGATCTTAAATATGCTATGTAGTGCTTGGACTCCTTAGTCTTTATTATCTAAGAAGTTATCCATCTATATGAGTTTTGAGTCTATTTCCAAGAAAAGAATTCAATTTGTAAAAGCCTTGTGTCTAATGCATAAATCCTTATTGGCCAAGTTATTCCAAGCATTATAAATGTTTATTAATGCATTAAATGTTCATGCATTAACCATTATAGTGGAATAACTCAATAGGATAATATTCTGGAACTTTAGTCATTTGGATTAATGAGTATGCGCTCCATCATCTATAAATCCTTGTATTCATCTTGTTGCTAAAATACATCAACATTTGTCTTCATCCATTTTTGAGTAACTATAGCCTTGTATTGAAATTCTTGTCTTGAATATTCATATATTTAAGACACAATTATAAAAGG
Source organism: Acacia acuminata (assembly GCA_019022655.1). Lineage (NCBI taxonomy): Eukaryota > Viridiplantae > Streptophyta > Magnoliopsida > Fabales > Fabaceae > Acacia > Acacia acuminata. The sequence continues at coordinate 4,057,578 of JAFJYI010000042.1, read as the reverse complement.
CAAGATTATCTCTTTGTCAATAGCAAAGTCATTGTGCTTATATATTTTTATCGTACTTAGCCTTTTTGGCTAATTCATTTTCCTTATGACTTTTTCTCTTGGGAAAATTCTTCAATATGTTAACATCAATGTTCAACATGTTCCCCAAAATTAAAGCTTTCTGATATATTTTTTACCTGTTGACTTCCACTATGTTAGCATAAGCATTGATTTTAAATATGTTTCAAAAATGAATTTTTTTCATATAGACTAAAATCTCAACTTCATTATCATGGTTTGAAAGAACATTTGAGATTTGAAACAACTTGCATATTTCATTATCACTTTTGACAAATTTGATCTCGCCTCATGCATTATATGAGATTCTTATCAATGACATCTTTTCTACGTAAAGTGTATTTACAAATTGCCATTGAGAAACAACATTCTTGATATCATTTATTTTTACCCTTTATGATTCATTTTGGCTTGAATTTATTCAATGGGGTAAAATTATATTTTGGTATTTAGTTGGATTATTATACTCTTTGCTCACAATTATATGGTTTAATAATATAAGAGCATAAGATTTGTTATGTCTAATCTTGTGAGGACCCAAGAAAAGTTGGGTACCAAAGAACATGTATTATACTTGTACAAGAGTTAACCAAAATGTTTTGTTGTCGAGTACAAAGAACATAGGTGAACAGAGTAGGCCTCATTGGTAGTGGTTGTAGAATCTGTTAGTTCTCAATGTTTTGATGATAACAATTATAAAGGAAATTGTATTAAAGATTCCGGACAAAATTCTATGTTTAAATCTATCTTGAATCAAAATGTTTTTTTCTTTGAAGTACCTGTCAAAGAGTAACTCTAGTCATGATGAAAAATGCCTCGAGTCATTTGTTTCAAACCCTTTGTGAAAATGATATTTTGTCCTAAATGCCTTGAGTTGGAATCATTTTTAACTCGAGTTAACAATGAGTTAATTGTTTGAAAGTTTAATTGAAAAATTATTAACTCGAGTCATTTAGTTTTGCAACTCGAGTCAATTGTTTCCAAAGTTTTAAACTTGAAAGCTTCGTGCCAAATCTCTATATCCATTGTTTCAAACCTTACTTGAACTAACTCGAGTTAATATTATCTTACCTCGAGTGATTTACTAAAGCTAGTAATTATAACCTCGAGTTAACCTTGCGTGAAATGTTTTCAAAAACATTTGGTTATATGACAGATCAGTTTAACTTGAAATTAAAAAAATATTTGACTCCAATCAATAACAAATGAAACAAGGATATCCTATGAGTATGACTTTCAAAATAATGAAGAAGGAAAAGGAGAATAATCAATTTATTAAATAATAAATCAAGAAGCTATATGAGAGGAAATAAATGAAAGAGAAATTTAGTCCATTGCTACATAAGCATGTTTTTATGTAATAAATATTAGTCATATCCTTCTTAAATAAGCCTCAAATTTGTGCAAAGCGAGGGGGAGAGAGAAAAGTGACAGAGATTTGCCGTAATCTCCCAAAATAACCAGATTAGAAAAGGATTTGCAGTATAATGTAACCTGGGTCGTTTCCCAATGAATTCACAAATCGGTTTAATTTGAACAAAGCAATAAAAACAAACAAGAAAATCGGGGTTTTTGATTCAAAAGATTGAAAACGGAAATATGCAGAAACAAAATGAAATAACACAGATTAAACAAAAAAAATAAGGATTAAAGGATTAACCCAGGATTCGGATTCCACCACTTCCCTTCCTCGACGAAAACATTTATAACCGAACTCGTGATCGACTGACAAACCGAAATCTCTGCGTTTGTCCAGAAATTCCTCAACTGAACAATCATTCAGAATTTGTTCGAATCGGTAAAGCACCTCGTACGATCGCACAAAGGATACTTTAACCTAGTCCGAACTACGTCCTGGGAAATGTCGATCTGAGTTTTTAATCAAAAACCCAATCCAAATCCAAAAATCAAATCCGATTAAAGAATGAAGAAACGAGTTAGACGGTTACCGATTAAGCGCAAATCCTCTGGATAGTGGATGGAATCCTCATCGTTGGGTTAATCTCAGAAATTTAGCCGAACATAATTAAGAAAGACGAAAAATGATGAAGAATGCGAAGAACACGAAGAATATTGCGTAGAATTTGAAAACTACTATTTTGATCCACCGAAATCTAAAAAGGTGAATGAGAATGTGTTTGTGGCTGCTGCCTCACTTAACCTAAAATGGCAAAACGAAATGGGGCTCCAATCCACAATTCAAGCCCGTAACGAAAATAAAATAAAATGGGCTTTAATTAAAAAATTCGAGCCCAAAAATACATATGACTTTGGCTCCAAAATCGACCGCCCTCTTGTCCGAATTTGCTCTTCATGTCTTCATAACAATTGTAGCTCTCTGAATCATCTGAAATATGAGACAAAAATGAGGCAAATCGAATGTCTGGTGCAAGAGTTATGGTAAAAATGGTGAAGCAATGTAAAACTGAATTTATTATTAAATAATGGCTAAAATATAATAAAAGGCCCAAAGCCCAAATAAGTATAAAAGCCATTATTTATTAGCTAAAGAGTCCTAAATTATAAATCAAGAGACAAAAAGTAGTGTATGAAATATTCAATTATCAAATTCCCCCACACTTATCTTTTTGCACTCTTGAGCAAAATTCAAAGAAAAAGACCTAAAGGAGAAACTCTTCTTTTCTAACAATTGCTAACAATGCAAAAATTGAACAAGGGACACAAAGCTCCAAAAGATCAATCAACCAAGACCACAATCCCTTCATCTCAAATTACAATTCATGGCAATCTCATCAATGATGCTATTCACAAAAGATGGTCTCTCAAATGATGCGCTCAATCAATCAATCTCTCAAGTGTTTAAGGTAAATAAGTGTATTGCTCAAATTCTACTCAAGAAATTTGTTCTACCATAAGCTTGCTCAATTTCTACGTCTCCACTACTCATAACACATGCATGCACAAATCAAGAGAGCTTGTTATGAAAGGTTGTAATGGGGTTAGGGTGAAGGTAGGTAATAGTATGGAATGAGAGGCTAAGCACCAAAGAAATTAAAAAGAGCACTAATTAACACAATCATTCTCTATGTAAGAAAATTTTTATTTTACTTGTATATCTCTTTTTTTTTTTCTATGTATTTTCTTTCTTTATTTCTTCTCCTTTTTTTTCTTTTGCTTTTCTTTCTTTCTTTTTCTTTCTTTCCTCATTTTTTTATTTTTTTCTTTTTTTTTTAGAAAAATGAAACTATACTATATACATAATCACAATGACAAAAGCAAACATCCCCCCACACTTAAACTGTTGCACTCCCCGAGCAACCCCCACACTTAAACACAAAACCAAGGTGAAACCAATGCTCAATAAATTTTCAAGGTGCGGAATAAAATGATTTTACGCTTAGGCTTGTAATGTGGCTTGAAAAGAATGAGTCAAAAAGGCACTAAGGGCTAGCAAAGGGATCATAATGCAAGGGAAAGGCTATTTGGCCAAAGTAGGGAAAATAAAAGAAAGAAAACAAGCTTCCATCATACTTATGCACGTTAATGAAAAATGTAGTTTCAAAAAGAAAAGGAGCAAGTTCTAGAGAACACAAATCATGAGTAGATGCACACATGGAAGAAAGAATGACAAAAGATGAATTCCATTCATGCAGGCCCAAAACCTCACAAGGTCAATACCAACTTAGGCAATCAATAACATCAAATCAACTACCAAGACATGTAATCGAAGAGTCAAGAATGGCAGACCAAACAGAATGATCCATTAAAACCAAAATGTTCAAGTTCATAATATGTAGCAATCATAGAAAGAGAGACCGTATTTATTTCAAAAAGCAAAGTAGAAAAAGGAAAACAAATAGAAGAAAGAGGGAGAAAGAAAGAAGAATACTCCCCAAGGGGTTTATGGAGGATAAGTGGCATCAATGAGGAGAATCTCTCGCTTCCTCGCCGTCGGGATCCCTCATGAAATGGCTTGAGGCGATGCCCATTGACCTTAAAGGTTCGTCCCGGGGTGGATCACATAGCTCAACAACACCAAATGGAAAAATGTTAGTGATCTCAAAAGGCCCATCCCATTTAGATCGAAGCTTGCACGGCATAAACTTCAAACGAGAGTTAAACAAGAACTTTCGGCCCACGTAAAATTCTTTCCTCGAATATGCTTATCATGGAATGCCTTAGTCTTTTCCTTGTATAACCGCGAGCTTTCATAGGCATCCAATCTAAGCTCATCCAACTCTTGCAATTGTAGCTTCCGCTCCATCCCGACTTGGCCAAATCCATGTTACACCGCTTAATGGCCCAATAGGCTTGATGCTCCAACTCAACCTAAGATGACATGCCTTACCAAAGACAAGCCGATAAGGAGACATCCCAATCGAGTCTTGTAGGCGGTGCGATACGCCCACAAAGCATCCTCTAATCGCTTACTCCAATCTTTCCGGTAGAGTTAACGGTCTTGAAGGATTTGCTTAATCTCTCTATTTGAGATTTCACTGACTGTTGGTTTGAGGATGGTATGTCAGGAGACCTTGTGAAGCACTCCATACTTGCGTAACAAGGCACCCATGCTTTGGTTGCAAAAATGGGAGCCTTGGTCACTGATAATAGCTCTAGGAATGCCAAACCTGCAGAGAATTTTAGACCTAACAAAATCCACCACCATAGAAGAATCATTAGTCCGGGTGGCTTTCGCCTCAACCCATTTCGAGACATAATCAACAAATAAGCCAGATGTAAGTATAACCATATGAAGCAGAAATGGACCCACAAAATCAATACCCCAAACATCAAAGATCTCACAAAACAATATAGGGTTCTGGGCATCTCATGCCTACGAAATACTCCCCGCCCTCCGACGGTTATCACATGACTTACAAAACAGATGGGAATCATGAAACAAGGAAGGCCAAAATAATCCACCTGCCTAACACTTTCCTAGCGCTTCTTTGGGGTCCAAAGTGACCACCACAGCGAGAAGTATGAGCAAAATGCAATATAGAGTGAAACTCATGATCGCACACATCTCCTAACTACTTGGTCACTACAAAATTTCCACAGTAAGGGTCATCCCAAACATAATATTTAGACTCACTCTTTAATTTAAGGGTTTGGGCCCTAGTGGAATCTATAGGCAAAACACCGCCTACCAAGTAGTTAACCAGATCGATACCATGGAAGCTTACCTTGCAAATGTAGGCCGCTCATCGTGAAATCATCCCGAATAGAAGAGGGGTGAGAGGGAGAATGAGTGATGCGACTCAAGTGGTCGCCTACCCGCTTTGTGCTCCACTTGTCTCGAATCTCAACATCAAACTCTTGGAGCAAAGAACATCCACCGGATGAGTCGTGGCTTAGCATCTCGCCTTTTTCAAAAAAACTTCAAAGCGGATGGTCGAGAAAACAACTACTCTACTTGCTAGGAGATATGACCTAAACTTATAAAAAGCAAATACAATAGCCAACAACTCTTTCTCGCAGTGGTGTAATTAGATCAAGGCGGGATCCAAAGTCTTGGAGGCATATGCAATCACATGAGATGCTCTATCAACTCGCCGTGCCAAGATAGCACCAACCGCATAGTTGGAAGCATCACACATCAACTCGAAGGGGAGGCACCAATCGTGGGCTTGGATCATCAATGGGCCGTAGTCGTGCAACGCTTCAAATGATCGAAGGCCGCCTTGCAAGCATCATCAAATACAAAGTCGTTGTCCTTATGCGAAGGTTGGACAAGGGTCGGGCAGCTTACCGAAATCATGAATGAAACGCCGATAGAAACCTGCATGACCAAGAAAAGAGCGAACTTCCCGCACAGATGCAGGGTAAGGCAAAGCAATAATTACATCTATCTTAGCAGGATCTACCTCAATCCTTTTCTTAGACACTATGTGTACCAAGACTATACCCGACTCAACCATAAAGTGACACTTCTCATAATTCAGCACAAGATTAGACTCAATACACCTATGCAAAACTCTAGACAAATTAGCCAAGCATGCATCAAAATCGACCCATATACAAGAAATCATCCATAAAAACTTCCATGCAAATCCTCTAGAAACTCGTAGAAAATGCTTACCATACAACGCTGAAAGGTGCCAGGTGCGTTGCAAAGGCCAAAAGGCATCCTTCGGTAGGCATATGTTCCAAAGGGGCATGTGAAGGTTGTCTTCTCTTGATCCTCAGGAGCAATATGGATCTGGAAGTATCCGGAGTAGCCATCCAAGAAGTAGTAATGGGACTTGCCAGCCAATCGCTCTAACATCTGATCAATGAAAGGTAGAGGGTAATGATCCTTGCGAGTGGCTTGGTTGAGTCTCCTATAGTCGATGCAAACTCTCCAACTATTCGAACTCGAGTAGGAATGAGCTCATTCTTCCGATTGGCTACCACAAGTGACTCCGGATTTCTTAGGAACCACCCGACCGGGCTAACCTAATCGGCTATCGAAATGGGATAGATGATACGAGCTTGCGTAAGCTTAGTAACCTCCTTCTTCACCACATCAAGGATAAGAGGATTAAGGCGTCTCTGCCGCCTCATCGGCTTAGAGCCCTCTTCCAACAATTCGATGCATACACATGGAAGGGCTAATGCCAACGATGTCGCCTAATGTCCACCCAATGGCTTTCTTGTTCGCTCTCAATAAGCTTAGCAAACTTATCTTCTTGGTTAGGAAGAAGATTATTTGCCACAATGACTGGAAACTGTTCATCCACCTCCAGAAATGCATACTTCAGGTGATCTGGAAAGGATTTCAACTCAAGCTTGGGTGGTTGCTCAGTGGAGGGAAGAAGCTTGGGTGGTTGTTGCAACAACTCGATGTCATCACACCGGAAATGCCCGAAACCACATTCAAAGAAACAAAAGAACTCGCCTATACAAACTTCAATGTTAACATCGAATCAAGCTCATCAAAATCGAGTTAAGCTCATCAAAATCGAATCGATGCACATTAGGATCAAGATGAAGCTCAAACTCAATCAATATCGGAATCCACATGGTAGAATCACCAAGCAAGTCAATCACCAAATAATGCAAAGATTAAGCAAATCGGTGCAAACAGAGCACCATTCATTATCAAGACATGCACAAATGAGAGAATCACTCTCGGATGCAAAATCGATAATCAAGACACCAATCAGCAATAGCATCATCCACAAGATCATCAATCACATCAATGCGGAAAATGTTCGTTCTTCCCTAGGATGTTTCATGGCATCAAAGATATTGAAATTCACAGATATATCACCAAACTCCATGGAAAGAGTACCGTAATGCACATCTATCTTAGTCCTAGTTTGTTTTCATGAAAGGCCTCCCTAGAATGATAGGTGATCTACTACGGGAGACTCATCCTCCATATCTAAGATGTAAAAATCAGCGGAAATATCATTTCATTAACCTTGACTAATACATCCTCAACTAAACCGAAGGATGAACATTACTCCTATTAGCTAGCCGAACAACAACACCAAGTGGGACGTAAAGGACCAAGACCAAGAGATTTATAAATAGATGCGGGCATGACATTAATAGAAGCACCTAAATCTAGCATGCAATCATCAAATCTATAGTTACCAAAACAAAGAAGGGATAGAAAACGTCCCCGGATCCTTGCACTTACGAGGCATTGAGGGCCGGATGAGTGCCGATACATTCTCGGTTCAAACTCACTCGTTCACTCCCCTTCGCACCTCTTGTTGGTGCACAACTCCTTCGAAACTTGGCATATTTAGGAATTTGTTTGACTCGCATCTAAGAGAGGAATGTTGATCTCTACTCTCCGAATGTCTCAAGTATATCCTTTTCTTGTGCTTTTTCCGCCAACTTCTTGGGTTGAACGCTCTCGAGGGAAAGGAAGAGGAATGGGGATGTCTTCCTCTACACCTTGCTGCACCGCTTTTTTTATTTTTAGAGTCAATCTTCACATTTTCTCGACTCTCTTCGATGTGGAAGTCACATCTCGCAAATGGGTTTAGGTTCCTCCAATTGCTTGCCGAACAAAGGGAGATAGCACTCACATTCCCCTTAGGATTAGGAATTGTTTGTGAAGGAAGAGTGTTGGATCCTCGAGGTTGAAGCTGGTTCAATGAGGTTGCCAACCGCCCAATCTGTGTTTGCAAACTCGAATGGAAGTATCGCTTCTTGTTGGAACCGCATATTGGCCGTGACAAATTGCTTCATCATATCTTCAAGTGAGGAACCACCACTACCACTACTACTAGCCTCGCGGTTGTCTTTGCCTTTGTGGAGGTGCACATATGGTTGGTTGAGGAGGTGGTGCTGGCAAAGGCAAAGGTGGTGCGGTTGCTATTGGAAATTCCGTGGTCTGTCTTCTCTCGTTGGTAATTCCTGCAATTCCGCGATATTGGTTACTCGGTTCTAATTCTGGTTCCAACGAAAATTAGGATTGTAGGTATTGGAGAAGGCATTATTCTGTTGGTATTGTGGCTTTCCTGGAAAAGCACCCACTGAAGCTGCTGACTGGTCTTGATGAGTAGGATCATGCAAGGTAGGGCAAGAGTCAATAGAATGGTAAGGGTCAGAACAGAACCCACATGAGTAGCCAATCTGAGGAGGACAAGATTGTACTGTCTGTGTCACTCCAGCTGCCTCACCAGAGAGGTCAGATCATCAAGTCTATTCTCTAATCTCTCGAGAATCGTATTGGACTCGGAGGTGTTTGCACATGGTAAACAGGAGTACTATTGCCCCCGGTGCCAAATTGCTGAGAGTTGGCTACCATCTCGGATATCAATTCTCGGGCATCTTCAGGTGTCTTGTTACGTAGAGCCCCACCCTAGAAGCATCCACCAAACCTTTGTCTACTAGTAGCAGACCATCATAGAAATGGGTAATAAAGAGTTGCTCAGTGATCTGGTGGTATGGACAGCTTGCATATAACCTTTTGAACCTCTCCCAGTACTCTTGCAAAGTCTCCCCATCGGCTGTTTAATGTTGGCAATTTCTTTCTTGATCGCAGTTGCTCTTGAGCGGGTAATATTTCTCCATAAATAACTTCTCAACATCACCCAGCTCCCAATAGATGAAGGTCAAGGTACAACAACCAGCTTTGGCTCCACCTTCCAATGAAAGGAAAAGCTCTCGGCTTGATTTGATCTTCATCAATGGCATGTGGTTTCATTGTCTTTGCACACTAGATGGAATTCCTTCAAATGCTTAATGGCACACTCACTTTGAAAGACCATGAAACTTAGGCAAAGAAGTGTATTAGACTAGATTTAAGCTCAAAGTTAGCAAAGAAGCGGGGATATTGGATGCACAAAGGTTGATAATTAACATCGTTTCATTCAATTCCTTTAAAGTAGGACAATTTTCCTGTTCTTCCGCCATAATATCCGAGTTAGGAAAATTGCTACTAGAATCGAAAACAACAAGACTATCGAAGTACTATTAGAAACACAATCGAGAGATCAACAAAGATGGACACAATCAGAATGGCCACAATCAGACTCAAGTGCAATGTCCAATTCAGTATTAATCCCACGACTTATCCTAACAACTCTTCTAGTAGTAAGAATTGTCCTTTCTATTTCAGGATCAAATGGCAACAAGTCTTCTCGGATTGATAGTGCTCCTAGTACTCATGCAAAGATAGTCACAAGGCGGGACGAAAATGCCACCACCAATCGAATTACGAAATGCCACTAAAAGTGGTATAAAGTAGAAAAACACTAGGACACACAAAAGCAAACACAAAAACAAAAACCTATGGTAGAAATTGACCTAAATAAGTCCAAAACACTATCAAATGATTTTTAAAATTTTTGGGACTTGGACAAAGGCAACTCCTGCACCATTGGGGAACCCAAAAATGGAATAAAAAACTTCAAAAATTGAAAAAGTGGTCTAAACGATGGAATTTGGCAAAACGGAGCTTAGCACATGGAAAATCAAAGATTTTCAATGTGTCATGTCGATAGGCCATTTTCTATCACGTACCAAATTTCAGCCCATTCGTAGATACTCCGAAAAAACCGACTAGTAGAAATCAAAAAATCAAAACTTAAAACAAATAAAAGTGGTCTAAACGTTGGAATTTGGGGAAAATAGGGTATACCTCACTCCCTAATTGGGAGTGATTCTTTCTTAGAATGCCCAATTCCTTGTGAATAAGACCTGGTTTGAGTGATCTGGGTCGAAAAAATTTCGTCCACCACCCGAACCACCTAAACTACCGAAAAACGAAGCTATTTATACTACTCGTTACTAATCAAACCGATGCAAATTCCCCGGCGCGCCATATTTTGACAGAGATTTGCCGTAATCTCCCAAAATAACCAGATTAGAAAAGGATTTGCGGATAATGTAACCTGGGTCGCTTTCCCAATGAATTCGCAATGGTTTAATTTGAACGAATAAAAATGTAACAAGAAATCGGGGTTTTTGATTCAAGAGATTGAAAAACGGAAATATGCAAAAACAAAACGAAATAACACAGATTAAACAGAAAACAGAGGATTAATATAACTCAAGTTATGGAATGTAACTCGAGTTACATTATTGGTAATTGCTCTCTCATGCGATTTTATTGTTAATATAACTCAAGTTATGGAATGCAACTCAAGTTACATAATACAAGTCTCTCTCTTTGAAGCTTTTCTCGTGCGAAATACAACTCGAGTTACTTTGTCTAACTCAAGTTATCCAATAGGCAATTTCTTCTCTATCTCGAATAGATTCAAATATAACTTGAGTTAAGGTTTATGACTCGAGGTAACTTTCCATTGAGATATATTCTTTGAACATGCTCATAACTCAAGTTATCCTATGCAACTCGAGTTACTGTATTAGATTTTGAATTCATCGTTCGTAATCTGCAATTCATTGATTATGCTTTGACTACTTCATATCATTGCTTGGCTAACTTGTTTTCATTCATTCCATTTTATTTCATGATATTTAGCCCAGGCAAACTCATTTTTAAAATGATCCTTATGCTTTAAACATTTTTATCATCATAAAAAAAAGCATAAGTGATTCCTTTATACCAATTTCAAGTCCACCCATGAAAATTGAAAGTTCTTAATTCGAGATACAATGTTGTGTCCACTGGAGTTAGATGAATTCCGACATCATAACACTTGGTATCACATTATTATTTGGTATTATTAAAGGGAACTTCACATTTTAGTCATGCATTCATTAAGGGGGAGGTTCACATTGACATGTGTTTTATACCTTAAAAGCTCGTCTTCTTTGAAGAAAATCCTTTTAGGCAAACTCATTTGCATTCATTATGTTTTATTAGTTTTGATGATGAGTTAATATCATATTTTCTTTTCATTATCTTGATTTGAAAAATATCATTTAGAAAGGAATATTTTGATATCTCGTTGCACTAACAAATCTCTCTTGCAAAGAAAGTATTTTTTTTTTAAAATTTGTAGCAAGAGATTTCGTTTTGTGCAAGGATATTCCTTAATGCACTACAAGGAAAAACTATCAAATTGAGGAATAATGCTTTCACATTCCATCATTGAAGCTGAGATATGCATAGGTGATGTATGAAGAAAAGGATGGAAGCTGAAGTACTGATCATATGAGATACAACTCAAGAAGCCAATACTTTAGTCTCATTTCACATCTCAAAGGCTATTCGAAAGCACATCACAGATCTCAAAGCTAGCAAATGAACTTCATCAATCATTTATCAAGTTGCGTAACCTACATGAGCATTTCTAAACTCTACCTTTTTATATTCAAGTAGAAACTTTGCACATGTTTGGTGTCTATATGTTTTGATTGTGAAAGATGACTTGAAAACCTCTCTAAATTCTCTCAAATTTGTTTTCATAAAAACATTCCAAGTTGTTTCAAATCGGGAGAGAACATCAGTTTCTTGATTCTTTCTAATGGTTTAATATTTGTCTCTCTAAGTATATCTTCTTTATATTTCATACAAACTTTTTGCTAATGACAAATAAGGGGGAGAGAAATGGCAACAAAAATATGTTGGGCCTTATATATTTTCATATTCATACATATTTTTCTTAAAGTATTTGCCATCATCAAAAAGGGGGAGAATGTTAGATATGATTAGTTTTGATGATGTCTTATATAGATGCCATTATTAAGAGCAAAAAGCTTGTATAGATATATTTATCTCCTACATTGACTAACTACTATATTTATTGTAGATTAGTCTAAATTGAATAGAGGATAATGATCAAGAGAAGAGAAGAAAGAATGAGTTGAGTTAAGGGTAACAATCAAGAAGGAGATAAGAGCTCACAAAGAAGAAGAACTTGCGAGAAAATGTCAAGTTCAAGAAGAAGAAAAATGATGAGCCCAAGTTAAATGATGAAGAATGATCAAGATGGGAGATGGAAGAAGGAAGAACTTGCTGAATGGAATGAAGATATCATTATCCAAGTTCTAAAATTGATCCTAGAAGTCTCCATGATCGAATGGAAGTTGGAATGGCTCAAATCGGAGTTAAAATAAGCAAAAGGGAGCTTCGGATGATATAACTCGAGTTATGAACTCACAACTCGAGTTAATAAAGTTGCTACAGTGTTTTCCCTCTTCGAATGAGTTAACTCGAGTTATGTATGAGTAACTCGAGTTAAAATGTTCTCTCGGTGTTTTCGGACAAGAGTAACTCGAGTTACCACTTAGTAACTCGAGTTACCGAAGGATTTTCAGCACCTCTGTTCTACTCGCTTTCACGTTTTCAGTCCGAGGTCCGGTATTTTGATGATATCTCTCAAACCAGAAATCGATTGTGACAAAACCAGTGGCATATGAAACTAGACTCCCAATGCGTCATTTTGATATAAAATTAAAGTCCAAAGGAGTTCAGATCAAGGAGCTATGAATTGTAGAAGTTGGGATTACAATTCATGCCATACTGCTGACCAAGCCTTAATGTTTTGAGTGTAACTCACAAACTACAAATCCAATTGAGCTGAAATTGGTGGCATATGAAAGTAGAATCAAAATGATTTCCATCAATATTTGAACAGACTAAAACGGAGTTGATGCCAAGGAGATATGGCCTTTAAAAGTTTCAGTCAGTTCAAGATTGTTCAAAAGAGCTCAACATACAATGAGTTTGGATTGAGTTGTTAACTCGGCTTGGATAACTCAAGATTAGGACTAGAAAATTGATTCAAAAACAATCATAGAGGCAAACAAGAGAAGAATGAATATTGAGAAGAGATTACAACTCGAATCCACAAAGTGTTAGTTCTATATGTGTTTTGATGATGTTTTAACAATTGTAAACAAAGTGAGAAGTTTTCTCTTGCAAATCAAGAACTTTGCTTTGTCAAGGGAAAACTCAGTTTTGAATTAAAACTCCAGTTTTGAGTTTTCTAAGAAAATCTCGAATAAAGCAAAACTCGCGCTTTTTCGTTAAAACCGAGTTTTGGTTTGGCCGAGAGCCTTTGAAGTTTCCAAGTTTCAAAACCCCCGGTTTTCAAAGAGCACCGGTTTTTGAACTATTCAAAGAAATTCTCACATTTTGTGAAATAGTTCAAAACTCGAGTTTTGGGTTCAAAACTCGAGTTTTGATATGTTACTCAAAGAGATGATTTTTCAACATATGAACACCGCCAGCTTTTGGTTTGAAAACCGCCAGCTTTAATATCGACGGATTTTTTTCAAGACCTTTCACAAATATATGAAAACTTGAGTTTTGGAAGCAAAACTCGAGTTTTGGTCTCGCGCAGAGCACTCAAGTTTTTACAATTGCAAAACCGCCGCTTTGATATGTTCACAGTTTTCGTAGTTTTCATGATATAAGTGAAAACTCGAGTTTGGGAAGACAAACTCGAGTGTCGAGCAACCCGAGAGCATCAAGATTCTCTTGATTTGAAAACCTCCAGTTTTTGGATGAAAACCTCCTGGTTTGATGTTTTGGACTAAAACTACATTTTCATATCAATAGTCCAAAACTCGAGTTTTGGGCAAAACTCGAGTTTTGAGTTTTTCATCGAAAACCTGGTTTGAAGCATAAATCACGATGTTGCTCTTCGGAAGAAGCAAACTCGAGTTTGGATCTTGAAACTCGAGTTTGGTCTTGTGCATTGAAAACTCAAGTTTTGAAGAACAAAACTCGAGTTTCCATCGCCGATTTTGAAATTTGATTTACACGATTTCTCAAATCATTCTTGTTTAATCTTAATACTTTCCAGATTATTCTCTACTATTCTTAGCTATGTTTAATGACTTTATTAGTGAATTTCAGATAGTTTAGAGAATGATTTTGAAGTGATAAAGCAAAAAGCAAAAAGTGGTTGAGAACATTAAATGCACTGATCAAAAAGTTGCACGACTTTGGCTAATCCACCTGCACACGTCTGCAAAGCATTTAAGAATGTTTTCTACAACAAGCAACTGCATCTTCAACGGATTAATTCGCAGAAGGTCAACACGGATAACTTGGCCAGCTGGTTTAAGAGAATATTGGAGAGAGAAAGTACGTAAGCCACCTCCTAACACTAGGAGAACTTCTCCAACGGATCTATTTGGAAAGCAACGGTCATTTAATGATCTCTGAGTATAAATAGAGTTGCATTCAAGCCTTTCCAATAGACACACCTACTGAAGACGAAAATCATTCAAGTCTCATATTTATTTCTTCGCTTTATCTCGTGTAGTATCTTGTGATACATTGAGCTTCGTGCTTATCATATCTACTCTTAGAGAGAGTTTATTTCTCGTGTATATCATTCATTGTAACAATCTCAAGTCGTGACTTGAGATTGGGATAATCGAGTACAACTTGTAAGGGGGAGTGTGTCCTAGGTTGAGGAGCATCCTTCGTTTACGAGTGGGTATCGATTGTAATCGAGTACAACTTGTAAGGGGGAGTTAGTCCTAGGGAGAGGATAACTCTTGAGTACGAGTGTGTATCGATTGTTTACAATTACGACTTGTAAGGGGGAGTGAGTCCTAGGGAGAGGATCATCCCGAGTACGAGTGTGTAATTGTAATTGAGTGATAGTGGAAAATCCCGAGCGTTTACGGGATCGGACGTAGGTCAAAGAGTTGGACCGAACCGATAAATCCTTGTGTCCAGCTTCTTCTTCCCTCACTCGTTTACCTCTCGTTTTTATAGCTTCAAAACAGCATTTATCGAAAAGTTTTAAAATACCCAATTCACCCCCTCTTGGGTATATAGCTCCACTTACACAAAGTAGCAGAGCACTGTTCACCACGTCTATGAGAATTCTGAACTTGTTGCTATCAATTGATTACTACTTGTTATACTCTTCAATGTTATTAATAATCTTCATGAGCAAGCTTCGCTTGATCAAAAGCTTGGATTGAGGACCAATGCCAAATGTCGATGAACTAATTAACTCGAGTCAAAGCATGGCAACTCGAGTCAACCTCCGACGTAAAGAATTCAGAATGCTGAATTCAAGAACAACTCGAGTTACATACGACAACTCGAGTTAGAATTCAAACAGAAAGCTTTTGGCATTTAAAGTAACTCGAGTTAATCTCTCTGCATCAGCAAATCACCGCGTCCGAGATTCTGGATTTTCTTCAAGAACATTCAGATGAATTCTAAAAGAACTTATACTACTTCTTAACTCATTTATATCATTTGTGTATAAGTTTCGTGATTAAAGTTTGAGATTACATCAAACTTGGCAAATCAAAATCATGTCATGAAGAAGGAGTTTCGCATATTTTTTAAATGGGAAAGAAGATTGAATTCAACAAGGAACTTGAAGAAACGAAGTTGAATGCTCAAATGCAATGTTCTTCAATGAACTAAAATGATCAACTTGTTCATCTGCTTCAATTGCTATGACTTGAATATCCCAACGGTAATATTTTCCAACGGTCATATACGCTCCAAATGCATATTCAAATTTGGAAGAATTTCTCAATGGTCTTCAATATAAAAGGACAACCATTCAAAATGGAGACTATGATGAGAAGAGCTTGCACTGTCGAAATGCTAATATTCTGAATCCTACATTTAGCTCACACGCTCTCTGTTCTCAATGCTTGTATAGTTCATCATAGAGAGTGAAATGATTTGTATTGTACTTCGGTGTTTATTCATTCACTTCGAGAGAAAGATTTATCTCGTAAACATTCTATTCGAGAGTTACTCAAGATTGGGTGATCTTGAGTGGGAAACACATCGTATTGATTATAGCTTGTAAGAGGAGTGAATCCTAGGAAGAGGATTACTTCGAGTACAGAGTGTATAGTCAAGCGTGTGTATTGATTACAAACTTGTAAGGGAAGTGGATCCTAGTGAGAGGATTACTTCGAGTGCAGAGTGTAATCAAGTTGAAAGAAGATAGTGGATTGAAAATCTCAAGTGAAGCTTGGGATCGGACGTAGGTCAAGGATTGGCCAACTAGTATAAATCTCTCGTTTGCATATTCTCTTCCCTAAACTCTTACATTTCCGGATATATGTTTGAATGATTGACTATTGCTTTATTAAACTATTTCTATCATTCGAACTACCTTCGCAAGTTTCAAAAGATTTTCAAAGTTCCTAAAGTTTTATCATACACCCAATTCACCCCCCCTCTTGGGTGATAGCCATGTCTTTCACTTTTTGCATGAGTATTTTGACCAAGAGCTCAAGGGCCATAGAAATTAAAGTGTCATAGCAGAAGGGCACAAAACATTTATACGTTGTCAATCGGTTGGTAAACATTCCATTTAGCTATGTCCTAAAGTATTGGACAATTAGCTAAGCAAAAATACGCTAACGTAAATATGCATATGACATTTTTGAACTGATAAGGGTTCCCTACGTTTTTGAGGAAATAAGAAGATAAGAATATTCAAGAAGCTTGTCATATGAATAAGTCAAGAAGCTTAAATAGGAAAATAATCAAGAAGCTTGCTCAAGAAGATTGATTCATGATGAAGATAAGAAGCTTGCTTGATAAGTCAACTTTGAATTTGAAAATAAAACCTAAGTATATGCTTACATCATCAAATGGTCATATGTTGACATAATGTGTATGTGTCCAAGAGCATTCAAAAATGTATAAAACTCATTAAATAAGGGCTAACTTCGTGCAGCCCCTAAAAGAGAAGAAAAGACAAGCATATTTTGCATATGATGATACAAAAAGTCAACAAAATGAACCCTAAGAAGCCTAATGGCATAAGGGGATTTAAATGGACTTTATGGGGGACATTTAAAGACCTTATCTAATGTCATTATGTAGATGAAATTCCTTCTCTCATAAGCCTTAAATTGTCCAAATAGGGGACAAGAAAGAAGAAATAAAAGACAAGCAATAACAGCAAGAGAACAAAGTCAAAAGCTTGAAATTGTAGACTGATAAGAAAGGGCCAAGAAAAGGGGCTAAAATCTGCACTAAATGGACACTTAAGGAAGGTCATAATTGTGCCTAAATATGAGCCAAAATTCGTGCAGATTTAAAGAGCCAAGGAAAAGTCCAAGTTTGGAGATGAAAACCCATGAAGAGTGAAGAAAATGTAAGGGTAATTTGGTAATATGACATTGGGGATATTTTTACATGGTTTCTAACCATTATTTAAGACCAAAATATTTCCCCACAAGCCAATGATTTTCAGCCAAATATGAAGTAAGAAGGGAAGTGTAAGAGTTAAGCCAAGTCTCCAGAAGCTTGTAGAGGAATCAATGGAAAATGGCTTCTTGAGCAATCCAAGCTATACTTGGAGGGCAAGTAGGGTTAGTTGAGAATTTTAAAAACCCATTCCTTCAAAATAGAGGGAGAGAGGAAGAGAGAAAGAAACCATTCTACAAGAAGCTCGAGAACAAAGAGAAGCTAAGGACCAAAGACTAAGGTATATAGTTGTAGCTACTCTTTCTACTCTCTTCCACCTTCTTCATTGAGTTAAGGTCTTGATAAACCACTCTCTCATCTTGTTGGAGGATCCTAGGCCGAAGTCATCTTGAAGCACAAGGAGGATAAAGGCTCAAGGAAGTTAACGATCCTAGAGCAAGTAAGCTTTTTAACCCTAACTTTCTTATGATTTTCGAGTTGTTGAGTTTGAATTGGTCTTGTTCTTGAGCTTATATATATAAAAGGGGTCTGATTTGTTAAAGAAGAGAATGAATATAGGATTAAATTTAAGATTCATGGCTTAGAAAGATAGATCAAGCATGATTTAGAAGAAATATGTTGTTAAAACAAAAGCTTGGTATGTTGCTTGCTCATTATGATTTTCGTCCAGCTACTTGAGATTAGAGATCTGATTTTATTTTGGTACTTTTGATTATTTCAAAGTGTCTAAAATGAGATTTTATATAAGGAAGAGCTTGGAACATGATTTTGAAACTCAAAAGCTAAGTTACAAGAAAATTAGGAAAATCTACCAGCTTTGAGAATTTCTAGGAAGTCGTGCTTAAGGGATGATTTTAAAATAATAAATCATACCCAATGGCCATTAAATATTACATGCTTGAAGAAGACATCCCAAGCTTTGATTTGGTATATAATTTGTAATTTTTCGAGATGTCTATTAGGAAATATGAATTTTTGAAAATAGCCCAGAAAATTGGACTTTGTCTCTAACTAGAGGGTATAATTTTAACACAGTAAATTCATACAAATTTTTATGATCTCTGAAAATATTTTTAGTAAATACTAGACATGTTAAGGGTTAAGTGGCCACTAGAATCTTATTAATTGGATTTTTCTAGAATTAATTATGAATTTTGAAGTTGAAGCATGAATTCTGGAATTTCTGGGTTATGGTTGAATTTTATGAAATTAAGAGGAGAGTTTGCATAAGTGAATGAAAATGGAATATATTTGATTTTTTTAGGGCAAGTACATATCCGGAGTAACATTCGAGTATCAGGGAAATTTTATTAATTACTGATAAGCTATCAGGTAGTAAATGTTTACTTATATACTTTATGTGGCTTTTTGTATGTTTGTTGTGCCATGATTGTGGAGCATGTCTTGTGAGTGGGACATGCGTTTGGGCTATAGGTCCTAGTGGACTATGTGTCCTTAGGTCGCTACTGAGCCAATGATGCATTTAGTATAGTTGGGTTTGAGGCCCGGCTATTGTTGTTTTCCGAGCGCTATGGAATCGGGGCTTATGTCAATAGGCTGTCCAGCGTTATTATGTATACTGAATGCGTGTGGTATTTATTGCCATTGTTGATATTGTGATTTTCTTGATTATGATTGCATACATGCATTGTATACATATTGTATATGAGTTTAAAAGTTACTCTAGGATTCAATTTTAGATCCAGATCATCCTAAAGGTACAGGTGTTTTGCTTGAGCTGATCAGGAGATAGGATGTATAAGGCATGGTGCTGCATGGTGAAGAAATAAGGAATACCCTATAGACTTATTGTATATTATATTTTGGGTTGACTATATATTTTACTTACTATTAATATTTATTTTGGATGACTATACCCTAACCCTCCGGGGACTATTTACACGTTTATTATTCATACTTTTACTAGTATTATGTATTCGTCCAAACCAATCATATGTTCTGCTGCATAACACTCTGATATATGTTAATATGGAAGAATTAACTAAGGTAAAGTAATAAATAAGAGGTAATCCCTCTATTTTCCACCCGAGAGGATGACACTGGTAAGGGTGTAACATGCTAGGTAAAGGTAAGGTTGGGGTTTGATTTCCTTAGGGTTTTCTCATTTCAAGAAGATGGTGGTTTCTTGGAATTAGGTTAAAGATAGGAGGAGCAAGATTGGAACTTACCTTTTCTTGATTGGCACACACCAATCAAATTGGTGTCTTGTTTTTCTCTCTTGAAAAACATAAAAGAAAAGGGGCACCCAAAAATCAACACTTTATTAGAGTTTAACTCTAATTTAAATGTTTACAAGAAAGACCCAATCCAAGCTTGAATTCAAAAGTTCAAATCATTAAGATAATGAATTAAATTCATATATTGATTGATTGATTGAATTTATGATGATAAATCACATTCATATCTTGATTGAATTTAAGATGACGAATCACATGCATCTTGATTGATTGATTGAATCAATCATTTAAGATAATGGATCTCATCCATATCTTTGATTGATTGATTGAATAAAAAATTTAAGATGACGGATCACATTCATATCTTAAACTAAAATTCAAAATCATTTTTAATTCAATCTTTATTTATTATTTCTCCTACCTTTATCCAATCTTTATTGGATCTTTATATGTGTGTGTGTTTATTAGATAATTCACAATTATCTTTTACAACCTAACCTCTTGAAATTAAAATCCAAATTAAAATTCTAAATTCAACTCGGCCTAAAACCCTACTGGGTCTTCTAACACATTTGAGCCTTTTTTTGGAGAAACTGATTTCCCACTAGGGACTCCAAATGTGACGTCATTTTTCACTATTGGGCTTGGAGTCCCACTCCAACCCAATTACACATTTATTCTTGATAAAGCGCAATAACAATTATTGGCCCAAGCTTGCTAATTTTTAAGCAATCAGGAATAACTTTTGTGTGATACCCATTAGGCTCAATTAGTCACTAACATAAATACACTTGGACCAATTAAAACTCCTTTAACGGGCCCAATTTATTTAATGACTTCACAAGACACTAGCAATGCTCTACGGCCCTAGACCTAATCGAGTTGATCAAGTGATCTACCTTTCATATTTGGATACCGTGCAAACATCATCTCTCACATCCTCATTCACCCTTAGTTGAGAGCAAAGATAGAGTATCATCTATCTTAATTAACTCAATGTAGCTAATTCACAATAAATATAAACAATTAAAATTTATTATTAATCAAACACTACCTATATATAGTCCTCTATTGTCGAAACTAAAAGCTATCCCAAAATCCTAAGTTCAAAATTTTCAATAACCAACACAATATTACCCTCATTAGAAAGAGAAAAATATGTAGAATAACTTTCACTAACCAACACTATGTATAAGAAAAATAATATACCTTAACATAGCCTCCGCCTATTCTCTTTTCCTCTCATTCTTCCTCATACTCTCCTCTCTTCTCTCTCTTCTCGCCTCTCACTGACCGTGTGTGTGTGAGTGTTTGTTGTGGGTGTGAGTTTATATAAAGGGGTAGGGAGTGGTTGGAAGGAGTGGTTTTAACCATTCCTCCTCAAAATCAACAATAAGGGCAAGTCAATTGCCCCCATATGACGCTGCAATGCTTTTTGATTTTTTTGGCTACTTTGTTGTTTTTTCCCCAACAATTACATAATAAATACATTCATCATATATAATTCTTTCATAATTATAATTAAATCCTAAAGTAAAAATTAGGATGTTACAACTCTCCCTACCTAAATAGAATTTTGTCCCCCAAAATTCTCAACAGGTTATTAAAGAAGATAAATCCACATCTCAAAATTCTAATATAACATCAACAAAATCAAAACAAGACTACCAAAATACAATGGCCTATTGACGCATCAACACAAAACATCATCAACACATACAAAATCACCACATCGCACAAATTCAATCACAACACAACACAACCATAAATACAATAATTCAATCAAGACAAGCACAACCACATACTTAAGCGAACAAGTTAAGAAAGTCATGACACATCCTATCCTCAGTTTTCCAAGTTGCATCTCTAGATGTCATACCCTTCCAAAAGACTTTCACAAGCCGAATGGTCTTTTTCCTTAGTTTCTTGTCCTGGACATCAAAATTCTCTCTTGTCCTGGACATCAAAATTCTCTCTGGTTCTGCTAGATAAGTCAAGTTCTCTCTCAACTCGACTTCCTCAAGTTCAATGACATGAGATGGGTCTCGATAATACTTCTTCAATTGTGACATATGGAACACGTTGTGAACATTAGACAACTATAAAGGCAAGGCGATCCAATAGGAAACAAAACCAAACCACTCCAAAATCTCATATGGCCCAATGAATCGCGGAGTCAACTTCTTTGCCTTAATAGACCTCACAATGCCCGTAATGGGTGAAACTTTCAGTAAAACATGATCTCCCACCCTAAACTCCAACGGTCTCTTTCGGCGGTTTGCATAACTCTTTTGTCGGCTTTGAGCTATCAACCATTTCTGCCATATAATTTCAATCATCCGTGATGCTTGATCTACCAAATCTAGGCCAATAATAGTTCTCTTACTCAATTTAGTCCGACACAACGGCGATCTGACTTTCGACCATATAAAGCCTCGAAAGGTGTTATTTGAATACTGGCATGGTAGCTATTATTGTATGCAAATTCGACCAATGGCAAGTGCTTATCCTAGCTATCTAGGGAACTCAATGGCATAAGCTCTTAACATGTCCTCGAGTATCTGAATAGTCCTCTTGGTTTGACCATCTGTTTGAGGGTGATAGGCCATACTATACTTCAACTTTGTACCTATAGCTTCTTGTAGAGACTTCTAAAAGTTCAAAGTGAACCTTGGGTCACGATCTAATATGATGCTCTCAATACTTAATGTACAACTTGGCCAACTTCTTTAAAGAGTAGTCCGCTTTAATCAGCAAAAAGTGTGCCAACTTGGTCAATCGATCTATGATCACCCAAATAGCATCATAAATGGCTTGGATGGGAAATAAACGCAAGATAAAATTCATATAAATACTATCTTATTTCCATTTAGGAGTATCCAGATTCTGAAGTAGCCCTGGTGGTCTCTAGTACTCAATCTTGACCTTCTGGCACATCAAAAATTTCAATACAAAATCAGTCACATCTCTCTTCATCTTCGGCCACCAATACTCTCGCTATAGATCATTATACATCTTGGTGATCCCTAGATGCATGGCATACTTGCTTCGATGAGCCTCTTACAAAATCATTTTCTTGATCTCATCATTATAGGGAACATAAATTCTCTTCTTGTATCTCAAGATATCTGCATCCCCAATGTCATAATCTAGAACTTCACCATGCTCTAGTACCTCTCGAATTCTTCCTAACTTATCATCCTTTATCTGAGTGTCTCTCCCCTCATAAAACCCGTATTCACTAATGACTGCATTCAAAGTAGACCTTCCTTGATTTGGGACTACATGGATTTCTCTCAATCCATCTAGCCAACTGTACTCTTACAAGCTCATGCAAAACAAGTGTACCGACTTCCTACTCAAGGTGTCTGCAACCACATTAGCCTTACTAGGATGATACTTCAACTCGAAATCATAACCCTTTAGAAATTCCACCCACCATTGTTGTATGTTATTTAACTCCTTATAATCTACCAAGTACTTCAAACTTTTATGGTCACTAAATCTTCAAATTGAGACCCATATACGTAGTGCCTCCAAATCTTCAAGGAAAATACCACAGTCGCCAATTCCAGGTCATGAGTAGGATTATTTTCCTTATGAGGCCTCAGCTGTCTCGAAGCATAAGCTATTACCTTGCTGTCTTTCATCAAAATATACCTTAAACCTTTTAAAGATGCATCTGTATACAAAACATACAGATGGGTAGGGTCGGCAATGTGAGCACTAGAGCGGTAGTCAGTCTAATCTTTAACTCTTAAAAAGCCGCCTTACACTGATTGGTCTAAAGGAATAGTCGGTCCTTCCTTGTCAACTTAGTCAAAGGCATCACAATCTAGAAGAATCCTTTAATGAACCTTATGTAATAACCAGCTAATCCCATAAAGCTTCTCACTTTAGTCACAGACGCCACGGATTCCCACTACAATACTACATCCACTTTACTCGGATCAACAACTACTCCCTTTATGGATACCATATGACCTAAAAGCTTTACTTCCTTAAGCCAAAATTCACACTTAGATAGCTTGGCATACAGCTGATGAATCCTTAACACTCGTAGTGCAATATGAAGATGATCTTTATGATTTGCTTCATTCTTGGAGTAGATCAAGATGTCATCAATAAACACCACAATGAACTAATCTAGGTACGGCTAAAAAAATTATTCATGAAATCCATAAAGACAGCTAGAGCATTAGTCAATCCCAAATGCATTACTAAGAACTTGCAGTGCCCATATCTGGTTTGAAATGTAGTCTTAGAGATATCCCTTTGCTCGGACTCCCAAATGATGATACCTCAAACACAAATCAATATTGGAGAACACTGATGATCCAACTAGATGATCTAACAAATCATCAATCTTGGGTTGAGGATACTTGTTCTTGATAGTCAACTTGTTCAATTGATGATAATCAATACATAATCTCAAACTTCAATCTTTCTTCTTCACAAAGAGCACTAGAGATCCCCTGGAGACAGACTAGGTTGAATGAATCCCTTCTCAAGAACTCTTCTATTTGCTTCTTGAGCTCAGCCAACTCTGCCGGGGCTATTCTATACGAAGCCTTTGAAATTGGAGCTGTGTTAGGTACTCACTCAATTGAGAATTCCACCTCTCTCTTTAGAGGTAGTCCACATACCTTACCAGGAAACACCTTGGGATATTCTCTTACCACATCAATATGATCGATCCCAACTTCCTTATCCATAGATATAGAGAAGAAAACTATGTAGGCTTGACAACCCTTTTGAATACACTTGTCCACTTGAGCCATCGACAACATATAAACTATATAACTGATGAGTCATATTTATGCAATGTTTTGCCTATATGTTTTAACTGTTTTGAATGATGAATCTGAGCTTAATTGTGTGTTATTTGATAGAATATTTAAGAATTCATACACATAGGGAATTAGAGGATAGATCCTACAAATCTTGCATCTATACCATTATTCTGCTTATGTGCATAAGAGAAAGACCACTTTCTGGTTTACTGTGAAAGCACATAACGAAGCTGATATAATGCTATAGTGTATGGTATGCTCAAATCTATGCTAGCAATACAATGCAACCACTATGTTGTAGCATCGTAAGTGATACGAAGTTATGCGCTACGTTACTCTAACCTTTCCTCACAAGTTTTCAGGAAATCAATACAGGTCATCCAGACGGACATTTAGACGGCAGTTGAATTGACTGAGGCTAAATCATGAAGATGCGGAGAATCTAAAGAAAGATTTGAAGAATCCTGTAGTATTAAACAAGGATCAATCAACCGAATCTAGGGATTTGGACCTAACAGATTCAGAAGGCCTAGCTCACTGGATGTACGGAGCAAAAAGACCTAACTATAAGAAGAAAGCGCAGCCAAACCTGAGGGGGTCGTCAAAGTCGTGAGAGTTAGAGCAGTTAGTACAATTCCCATATGAATGGACTCACCAAAGGAATGAGAGAGCATCGATCAAGGGAACTACAAACAAGACCCAACTCTTACCTAGAGTAAGATGGATTGTAGAAAATGTAGAGACATCACATGATAGGATGCCTCTTACGCCGTTGATCTTTTTAACAAGCTTCCGTATTTTCTTATTTTTATTTCCTTGAATCTTTCCATGGGTTGTTCTATGTTACTTTGTTTTTGTTTCCCTCATCAGTCATGAACTAAACTTCCATTGGCTAAGTAAGGATGAATTTCTGAGTTGTAGGATGAACCAAGTTTGCTAAGTCCTTAATTTGATAGATTTAGTTTGTTTAACAGTAAATTAATCTATAGTCGATTAGCGGATGCTAAAGGCTAGATGAGTGGCATTGGCTTACCGTATGGGAGTTAAGGTTAGACCTTTGTTAGACAATGTTTGCTGGGCGAGCCCGTGCATGGCTCGACCTAAATTATAGGCTATAGGAATAAGTCTACCGCTCATAACTAGAACACCTAGGTTAAAACCGACAGTTTAAATTGGGAAATCGCCATAGGAATATGGGAGAAGTATAGCGAGGTGCAAACGCTTCTATATAGGATTGTGGTAGTTAGCTGAATAACGTTGGGAAAGGTTGTTTTGCTGTAACATTGTGGAAATTGTGTAGTATAATTGTTATAGCAATGCGTTGAGTGCAAATTAGGGGAATAATGCGACTTAGAATGAAATCCAAACTCAGCCTACTTTAAATTAATATCTATCTTTGACTTCCAATCACTCATTTATTTCTTGTTATTAGTAATAGTAAAAAAAACAAACAAACTATAATTTCACTACACACAACTGTCATAGGAAACTAGCATCATCTTTGGTATCAACAGTCTCTGTGGGATGATAACTCTACTTACTCTTTATTACTGGTTCACTTGCCACAAGGAATTTGACCAACAATGGCCTTGTTTGTTATAAGGATTTAAGGTGATGGAAAGGGAACATGACATGGTTCCCTAAAAAAACACGTTTGGCGCGCCTGTCTTCCTTTAATTTGAGTTCCCTCCTGCCTCCAAGTTCCCTTAAACGTGGGAACTTTAAATCCCACCATAAGTGGCAAGAGAGTGAAATCTTCCCGGGAGAGTGAAATTATAGGACAAAAAAGCCCCTTGAAAAAAACTAGACCTGTTTAAAGACACGAGCGAGTGACAAGGTGGATGAAGGTGAGATGAAGAAGCTTGCGATGACAGTGGAAGTTAGAGGCAAAGGACAAGTTGAACGCAGAGGCAACTGAAGCTGGAATCAAGGTAAGTGGCAATGGATATGCAATTTTTTTTTGTGTTTTAGCAATTTGTGTGTAATTTTTATCAATGTCCAATTACTTCTAATTGGGGAGATAAACACAGATAATTCGTTCGGAAGCAACTTGAATGATTTCTTTTACTTCGTGGTGTGTTAATGGGTATGTTTATGGGTTGAGTAATGGTGAGTTAGGAAATGTAAATGACATATGCAGTTGAAATAGTCAACGAAAAAGCTTGTTTTTCCTATACATTGTGCTCTAGGTTTTGTGAAGAATATATCTGCCCATAAGTGTGGGTCATTGTTATTTTGGAAGAACTTATATGAAATGACATTTGGTTGTTCTCCTTTATCATACACTTTACTGTCATGCGTTTGTATGTCTCGAACTGATTTCTAATGTTGATCAATAGCCTGTTAACATTTGGCAAACTTTTATTTCCCCTACAATGTGCAACCATTGTGAACTTCAATGTGATTAGGTTAATTCCAAAAGTTAAGTTTGTTATTCACAGTTTCTGTCATTTATTTTGAGGTTATGTGTTAGAACTGGCTGTCACCCAAGAGGGGGTGAATTGGGTGTAAGATACAAATTTAGAAACTTTGAAAATCTTTTCAACTCTTAATAAAGGTAATGAGTATGAAAATAACTATTCATAAATCAACAGTCAGATATTCAAATAAATATTAGAATAATATTTGCTGTAAATATAAGAGTTTAAGGAAGAGAATATGCAAAATGTGATTTATCCTAGTTTGGCCCAATCCACGATGACTTACGTCAGTCCCCAGGTTCCTTATGAGATTTCAATCCACTATCTCCCTCAAGCTTTAATCGGGTACTTGAGAACCACTACAATCCCACAAGTTTAGTCGGGCACTTGTGCAGCCTTTTATAAATCTCTTACCGAGATACTCCCCCTTACACACTGTAAGGATACAACCTTTGTAATGAATGATTACAAATAATCTTCTCTCTCAGAAGTGATAAGATGAACACTGAAGTGCATTACAAATAATCTCACTCTCTAATAAATTATATGATCACTAAGAAAATAGAGAGAAAATGAGATAAACATCAGAAGACATTTTGACTGAGAAGGAAATTGTTTCGTTGATCGTTCGTTGTCTCTTTAGTCTTGAATGCATCTCTATTTATAAGCAGCGGATATTAAGACGTTGGAAGAATTCTTCCGTTGAAGTTACCATTGTGAATAGTAAAATGATGAATAGTAATCGATCCGTTGAACTCTCCGTTGCGCATCAATTTTGAGAAACATTACCATTGGTGTGCATTCGACCGTTGGGCATTTCCGAGCCGTTGTAGTATTTAATCGTTGGAGTAAAAACATCCATTGAGAGCTTTGGTACGTTTGAGCATTGACCCGTTGGAATATTACCGTTGAGCATTCGGTTCATTAAGCTTCGGTCCGTTTGAGAAATAACCGTTGCTTCTTCTTTCTCATTCCATCAGATGCTTTGTTGAATTGCTTCATTCTTATTTTCATCAAATGACCGTTGCCTTCTTGCTTCAGCAAATGGTTCAACTTCGATGTTATTGTGTGTTTGCTTCCGATTTTTTTGTTTCCATCGGTCTTGATCTTAATTCAAACGTTAATCACCTGAAACTTATACACTAATGATATAAATAATGTTAAGAAGTAGTGTAAGTGATTTTGGTGTTCATCTGGACGTTTTCCATAAGCAACAGTATTTCCGGACACGGTGATTTCGAAAAGTGGAAGAGTTAACTTGATATATGTCCAGTTAAATATCGAGTTAACTCGATACAAGAAGTTAACTTGATATTTTAAGTTCAAAGAGAAAGTTAACTTGAAATAAGAAGTTAACTTGATATAGGAAGAAAGTTAAACCCGATGCCTATGCTAAACTGAATCCAAAATCACATGTGTCAACTTTCGAAGGCCATATATCGTTGGTCTGAACTCCATTTTAGATGGTTCAAATTGTGGTGCAACTCATTTTGAGCCTAGTTTCATATGCCACTAGTTTCAATTCAATTGGATGTGTATTTTGTGAGATAGACCCAAAATACCGAAGCTTGCTCTGCTGTGTAGCGTGGATTGTACTGTCAATTCCACAATTTTTTTCCCTTTCAT
Organism: Acacia acuminata; assembly: GCA_019022655.1. NCBI lineage: Eukaryota > Viridiplantae > Streptophyta > Magnoliopsida > Fabales > Fabaceae > Acacia > Acacia acuminata. The sequence continues at coordinate 4,029,005 of JAFJYI010000042.1, read as the reverse complement.
CTGAACTTCATTGGACTTGAATTTGGTCTCCAAATGACGCATTGGGAGTCTACTTTCATCCAAAATTGGTTTCACCTCAATCCGACATCTGGTTTGGGAGATATCATAAAACACCGAACGTCGCCCATGAAAAATGCAGAACAGAGGCAAACAGAGTAGCTGGAACAGTGAGCATACTCACGTGGCTTACTCGAGTAATCCATTCCAATACTCGAGTATGAACAGTGGCATACTCGAGAATCAGCTTTACACATACGGTACTGTTCATCCATATGGTTACTATTCATACAACATTATTGTTCATATATACGGTTTTGTAGCTAAAAAATTACTCTTCATAATGATGCTCAGAATAGCTTAATTTAGCACTGAATTAAGTCATTCTAACTTCCATTTTGATCATCGAGACTTCATGTATGGGCACTATTCATGTATACTATTCACATATACGACATTGTTCATATTGATGCTTCAGTTTTAGTGACCATTGTTAAAAGCAACATAGTACTATTTACCAACAAAATCTTCCACATGGAAGTGTGAGTGCTTCAATTTGAGCATTGTAGGAGTCCTTTCCTCTTAATACCATTTGTTGGTATGTATGGAAGAATACTAAGGGCTAGCTATCTTTTGTACAATTTGTTGTATCGGCATCACCAAAAGTATTTATCTTTGCCCACTTTGCCAAGCAATTGGTATGATACTCTATCATGGTTTATGTTTATTGTTTCTATCTCTATAGGCTTATGTGAGTAACAAATTTTTATGCAATACTATCTTGATACAATTCATGGCCATGAGCTTCAATCCAAACATGCAAATCATGCATGGTTGTGTCTGGATTTAAGGCAAGGGAAACGAAGCTCGAATCAAGATACTAGGATGTAACAAACTGCTAAATGTTTTGCCAAGATTCCTCCACTATTTAAGCCCTTATGGATCCGAAGCCTTCTACACCAATAGATAATATAGTAAAGTTAACCTTGGCCACATAGTGTTTTGGTTTATGGCTAGGGATTATTCAGATGTATCACCTATAACAGGCCAAGCACTCGCTTGTAGATATTGTCCACTTTGGCACACAAGTGAGCACTTAAGCTGTTACATCACTACTTTTTGGACACAATTTTGACTTTTGTATATCAAGGACTGGAAACTTTGGACCATGTTTAGCTAGGGGAAGTTTAAAATTGGACATGGGATAAAGTTTGTGTTCCCTACCATGTACATGTATATTTTTCTACATTTTGTACTTCATGGCCATATGTATATGGCCATGAACTTATATGATATGAAGTTTGTGCAGTGGGTCAAGTGTGTGTCATTTTAATTTAGGATGAACTTATATGATATGAAATTTGGTTGTAAACCTTGGTCAACTTTATTATGTATCCAACAATGTCAAAGGATTGTGTATTTCAATGTGACAAGGTAATTTCCTTCTTTTTCCCTGTCATACACTCTACTGTCATGCCTTTCTAATTCTAGTACTTATTTCCAATGTTGATGACCAGGCTGTAAACCGTTCTCAAATTTGTTATGTGTGCAACAATGTCCAAGGATTGTGTACTTCAATGTGACAAAGTTATTTACTTAATTTTTTTTTCTCATCTACTTTATTGTAATGTCTACCAAATTATGGTACTCTCTCCGATCCTAAATACAAGACAAAATTTGTAGTGCAATTTGCACTGCAAACTTTGTCATAAATTTAGGACCAGGAGGTAGTACTTATTTCATGTTTTCATGAGGGTGTTCTTGCGAGATGATGTAATTAATTGCAGCGGACTTTAATGTATTGTCAATTTATGTGTGCGAACTCATACACATAGGTGTTGTTAAGTTTGAATGGGGAAGTTAAGTTCAAATTGCCCCAGCGATAGTTATAATACCCAACGTATATACAATGTTTTTCTTTTTTATTCTTTGATACCAAATCGATTTTCAACTAAGAGTGGCAGAGTGAAAGAGAGTCAGTGATGCTAATAGACCCATATGATTATCTTAATTAAGAAACATATGAAGTTTATAAATTTAGGCCCTATGATTATCTTAATTAAGAAACATATAAAGTTTATAAATTTAGGCTTACAACTCCACATAATAACATACCATTTCTCTGAACATACTTCAAGGTTGGTTCATGAAGTTGCCACTACAGTAATTAGTGTCTCTGAAGTATTAGCTATTGAACTTAAATTCTTTGATGAAATACTTTTGTTACAATTGTTCTCAAGACATTCATACTTGTTAAATATGCAAGAATTATAATTTAATACTTGATTATCATTCCTAACCAAGGGTGCTTCATGTTTAACCACTTCTATAATTGCATGTCTTGCTTAAATCAGTTTTAAAGGGAATGCTTATGGTGTTATCATATTCAAATTCTTTTTTCTGGAAAAATAGTTGAACGACAAAATGCAATAACACAGAGTATATGTTCTCTTTTAATTTTGTAAATGCTACAATTTCAAATTCTACCATTGTAGCACATCTGGGATATTTTTCTCTTTCTGAATTGTCACAGTATTTATCATTAGTTGCTTTTAAGTTCTTACAATACATATTCTGCACACGAAAACAACAACTATATGCACTGAACATTTGTTTTCTTCCTTCACAAACTTAAACCAAAAACTTCCTCCTACATCCCTAATTCCTCTGCCAACTTCGATTTCAACACACGCGTAATTAGTTTTACGCATGTTTTTATCGTGATTTTCGCAGCTCATAAAAAAATTCCCCAAGCCTACTATGTTCTTCAATTGCCTACACTCCTTCACTCTTACATTCCTTTAAAACAACCAGTATGACATTGCCAAGCTTTAAACCCTCTATACTTTTCTGGCCCCTCGATAGTCCTGCCAAAACTTAACATTGACCAACATTCACTGCTGCACCCATGTAATTTCTACCATGTTCGTCATCCCTCTGCTCTTCGACCATCGTTCTTGTTGTCACTATCATATATCCTCTTTAAAACTCCTTCGGTTTTCCTTCTTCAACAACACATTAGGAGATGCTCCAGCCTCCTCTTGAGTCATGACATACACTTTATCAGGAATAGTAGGATGACTACTTTGGTTTGTTTGCTGCTATTGCACCTTTGGACAGTAGCGCACGAGATGTGACCAAAATTATGACACCCACTACAAACAGCATGAGCCCTCCCACACTTCAGGCAAGGACCATTGACATTAGAGCAGACATAACTATCTCATGGTGAGATTGCTAGCTTCCTTCAGCATGGCTCCTCTGACCATGTTTCTTATGTAAATAAATCTGTTGAGATCCACTCTTTTACCCCTGACTCTTCCTACTAAAGATCCCTGCACTCCTAGAATTGAACCCAGGTGGCTTGGCTATTCTACTAACATGTTTGATAAAAGTGGAGAACTTACCCTGATTGTCCCTAGTTCTGGCATCCTCAATTTTGCGCTCCATGCGTGCAACTATCCTTAAATTGGTGCAAGTATCCTCAAAACTCTTGATAGCATGCATAAATACATAAGGCTTTAACTCTAGCCTAGCCTTTATAATCAATTGACGTGATTTCCATTCCGGGTCATCTTTTTATTACAACTAGGTCATATATCTGAACAAATTGATAAAAGTAGCAATAAAATCATCCTCAAGCATGTCATCATGTCGAAGGGCATAAAATGATGTCTCCTTTTCATGCCTCAATGTTGGGGGGGAAGTAATGATTGAAAAACTTCATCCCTAACTCTCTCCAAGTTATTCTCGAGTAGTCCAAACCACTTGTACTCTACCACCATATTTGGGCACGATCCCTCAACAGAATAATGGCCACCCTAGCTTTCTGATACTCATTACAGACCATAGCTTGAAAAATAATTTCCAAATACTCAAGCTAAGCCTCAGCCTTCAGCTGGATTGAAATTGTGAGGATGGACATCTTTCCAAACCTTGTTGATAGCTAGGTCTTCAAGATTGGGTTGTGATGATCCCTCACCCCTATTACTCTTCATAGGTTTTTCATGATCAGTTGAGCTACTTGGCTCATGTCTCTATGATACCGTTATACTAGGCTCTGGTACATCATGATTCTTTGGCGTGGTTATACCTCCTTCCTCTCTTAACTTCTTTCAAAATCCTCCGCAAACTGTTGAAACATTGCATCTATGACAATCTTTAATGTACCTTTGATCGATGTAAAAGAGCCTCATTCTCTTGAGACATCAATGGCTTGGAGCATTTGGAGTTCAATTAATGGCGGAGTAAGTCCTTTGTATGTTCACTATTCTCCCCACCTAAGGATGAAACCCACCATAACAAATGAGTGATAAAACAACACAACATAACAACTAAATAGGGAAGGTATGTGTGAATAGTATATTGCCACTATATGTGTGTATGCAAGACTGTTATCAGAATCATGTGCTTTGATACCCATTTGAAACATCCTCCATTTCCTTAACATAATAATTAATTGAGGGTTTGATCAATAACTAAATAATGCTTCATAATTAATCAAAATATCCAACATAAACTAGAGTATGCAAAATAAGCCCTAATGTGGCAATATACAAGAGTCTAATATATACAAAATAGATGGAAACACTACTGTCAACATAAGTAGCTTTAGCTTCCGAAGTTTTTCCTGATTGACTCGTACAAAAACTATCACTTGAAAAATAATGGTAACCATTAATTCAACTTATTATAAATACTAATATGTGCTCGTAAGGTGTCAAGTGGAACAATTTATATAACAAGGTATTAAAAATATAATTCACAAATTTTCAAAACACAAATTTCATATCACAAAATTCCATATCGTGAATTTTGTATCACAGTTTCCCTAATACAATCACAAGATGCCTCCTATCATTCCAACCAAACAACCTTATTTCCCCCGACTAGTGTTAGTTCTCTAAAGGTTTTGATGATCTCCAATGATTGTAAACAAAACATGAGGTTTTGCTCTCAATTGTTGAAAAACTCATCGTGAGAGCAAACCTTGACGTTTGCACGAAAACCTCAAGGTTTGACCTTACAGAGAAGAACTAAAAGCTTCCGGACAAAGCAAACCTCAAGGTTTTCGCAGAAACCTCAAGGTTTCAGGAAAACCTCAAGGTTTCAAAGAAACCTCAAGGTTTCGTTTTAACTCGAAAATTTCGGAGTTTCACAAAATTGTGTGAAACCTCGAGGTTTTGCCCTACCGGAAAAGCTCGGTTTCACCCGGTTTTGAAAACCTCCGGGTTTATAGAAAACCTCCATGTTTAAGCTCAAATGATGTTTTTGAAGTTTCTCAAAAATATGAGAAACCTCGAGGTTTCGACAAACCTCGAGGTTTGTCCAGGCGAGAAAAGGTTCTGCTTTTCCAAGTTTTCAAAACCTCCAGTTTTCCCTTAAAACCTCCGTGTTTCGTTTTAGCCCAAAACTCAGAATTTCATCATTTAAATAAAAAACTCGAGTTTTGCTGAAAACCTCGAGGTTTCGACATCCAGAGAGCAATCGATTTTTCACTCATTTCGAAAACCTTCGGTTTCCAGAAAACCTCCAGGTTTGTTCTTGGTGCGATTTTGCAAGGTTTCACATTTAAAGTGAAACCTCAAGGTTTCTAAGAAAACTTGGAGGTTTTGTCGAGCGAGACACTAAGGCTTTCGCAACCTCGAAAACCTCCAGTTTGAAGAACAAACCTCGAGGTTTTTGCGTGCCTTCGAATTTCAAATTTTGGGATTTTAAAACCTTCTTGATTGATCTTAATACTTCCTATGATTAATCTCTAATGTTTCTAGATATGTTTAACCACTTTTTGGGTGAGTTTCGATGCATTAGAGAATGCACATTCAAGGTTTAAAGCAAAAGCAAAAGTGATGTCAAGACATTAATTGTAAACCCGAAAGTTGCATACTTTTGGGAAATCCATCTGCACACGCCTACAAAGAATTAAAGAATGATTTCTACTTCCAGCAGCTGCTATTCCAACGGACAAATTCACAGAGAGTCAACTCTGAACTTCTGCCCAGCTAGATTAAGTGCAGATTAGAGAGAGAAGAAGACCAAAGCTTAACCAAAACTTTGGTTAATCAAAGCAACGGTTATATTGATAAATCCAACGGTCATTTAATGCACTCTGAGTATAAATAGAGTTGCATTCAATTCTTCTTAACAACTACAACTACTGAAAACGAAAATCATTCAAGTCTTGCATTTATTCCCTCTGTTTTCAACTGTGTAGTATCTTTTGATACATAAGCTTCAGTGTTTATCATTATCTGCTCTTAGAGAGAGTTTTTACTTGTAAATCATTTATTGTAAAGAATCACAAGTCAAGGGGACTTGGTGATTTGGGAGTTTATTGATTACAACTTGTAAGGGGGAGTGAGTTCTAGAGAGAGAACTACTCTTGAGTGCAGAGTATGTAATCAATTGTGATAGTGAAAAACCCAGAAAGTCTGGGGACTGGACGTAGGTCAAGAGGTTAGACCGAACCAGTATAAATTCGTGTGTCTTGCTCTTCTCTTTCTTACTCTGTTCATCTTTGTTTTCACTACCATATACAGAGCAGTTTTAAAATCCTTAATTCACCCCCTCTTAGTGATTTAGCTCCACTTTCAACTAGACCCATGAATTAAGTTACTATCTATATTACTGGTTACTCAAAAGCCCACTGGTCATGTGATGAGGACCGACCAATATCACCAAAGCACATGCCTCAGACCATGGGTCTTTTTCTCCTTATTGGACTAGTGGGGTGTCATAGCCCCTCATTGAAATAATCAGGCAATCCCTTATTGAGCTGGTAGGACAATAGAAAACCAATCATCGTGTACCAATGGAGGCTACACCACGTGGTGAAACATATTACTCAATTTCTTCTCAATTCAACCATAACAATAATTATTACAATAAATAGCTCAACGAGAATTTTCCAAGATTTCCATGTTCATATCATGTTATTTAAATCATTCTCATATACATGTCATAATATCTCAATCACCAATTCTTATATATGTATATATTTCACATTTCAAGTCATAAGGTTCCACAAGGCAATTTCTATTAAGATATTCATATTCATTTTAAAAAATACTTTCCAACAACATACTAATACACATAACAAGTGGAAAGTGGTTATCTCTCACTAAAGCCAAGTATTATCATATTGCTCTTAATCCAAGAGCTCAAACACATGCCACAAACTTTGGTAATTAATGAAGGGGTGAGTTGGAGTGTGTATATATATGTGTGAGGGGTGTGTGTGTGCGCGACGGTGAAGAATCCAGAGCGAGTGAGAGAGAGCGAAAAGAAGAAGAGAAAGAAGGAGATTTGGGGTTTTCTGAGAGTTTATTTGTGACTGGTGATTGTTCGCGTTTTACTCCCCAAGATAAGGTTTAGCTTAGAATTGAGGTCACCGGGGTTAATTTATTTTATATGCTTGTTTCGGACTGTAAGGCGTTTTCTAAACTTACTCTCACATGAATTGCTATCATGTCTTTTGATAAATTATCCATGTATCTGAATATAAAATTGTTCCAGTGAAACAGTGTATTTTCCAACATATGTTTGTATATAAGTAATATTGTTATTGGGATTGTGTTTGTGGTGATAGTTACGACGTTTGTTGTGAAATGTTGCATGTGGAATAATAAATTTTGTTGGATATTGTTGTTATGATGCTTGTTATGGGATGTTGTATATGGAATAATATATTGTACAATGTTTTTGGGTAATTGTAGTGTTGTATTGTTTATCTGTTAGGGATATGTTGGGTTGTGTGGAAGAGATTTAGGTTGAAACTGTGCCCATCGACTCTCTCATTCCTGACCTAGAATTTGAGCTGAGTGTTTTGGGTAGACATCTCCTTGTTATGGTATATTAGTAGTGGCATGGGAGGGGACAATATTCTTGAAGTGACTAGCTAACCTTGGCCAGGTATACTAGCACTGATAGGTTGTACCACGTCCAGACGATATAAGGAGGAGTAGGATGGATGAGTGGGGATTATTGTTAATTATTATGGATTAATTAATTATTTGTTGTTGATTTTATAAATGTGTTAGTAAACCTGCTTCTCTGACTTGCAATCCTTTCCTGCATATTAGATAAATTAATTTTGGTTACTGGGACTTTATGTCTCACCCCGTCATTATCAATATTTTTCAGGTGAGACCTCTAAAGAATTAAAATTTACTATTAATCATCCACAATATATATAGTCTTCGATTCTTAAAACTCAAAACTTATCCAAAAGTTTAACTTCAAAATTTTCACTAACCAACACAACATTACCCTCATTAGAAAGAGAAAAATACATAGAATAACTTTTATGAATAAAGTTTGTTGAAAAGAAGCTAGTTTAGCTACCTAATTAATCTTATAAGATAAATAACATACCTTAAAGTAGCCTCCACCTCTTCTCTTTTCCTCTCATTCTTCCTCACTATGGAATGGGAGGCGAAGGTTATGGCCATAGAGGAAGCCAAAGGAGGAAATCTTTCAAAATATGAAGGAAATATAAAATTCAAGAAAGGTTGAGATGAAATCAACGACAAAAAGAATACAGGTGGAGCATTCAACGCCATCAAAGAAAAAGAACTTAAATAAGTGAATGAATCTTAAGAAGAGGACAGGCTCAATTATCTTAGAGATTTAAGAAGTTCTACAGAAAAGATCAAGGATTCCGAAAATTCCTTAAAGCTGGCTTGAACAGTAGAAGGGAATCAAAAGATCAAATTATCTATTACAAATGCCAAAAACCAAGACATATCCAGTTTGAATGTCCACTTTTGAAGAATAATGGAAAAAAAAAGAGCAATCACTTCAAGAAGAAAGCCTATGTCTCTGCCATTTGGGAAGATAGCTTATTAGATGAGGAAAGTGAGAAAGAAGAAATGGCCAACATATGCCTTTTTTTTCTCGCAGCCTATCCCCTTTTTATTTCCTTTTCCCATATTATTCTTCTCAAGTCATGGTTGTTGATCTACAAGAATAAAGCATAATGGCCTCTAACTAGTGGGAGACATTTTTAGAAGATTTCATAACCCTGTTACCTATTATAGTTCAAATTAATGGTGTCCAGCTTATTGTTTCTAAGGAATGTGTAATAATATTTTTGATATTTTAATTTCAGATTATTTTCAAGTTCTTTTGATGCACTATTTGGTTTTCATATTTCCCATTCAATTATAGATGAGTTTAACAATATGAAAACATGTAGAGTAAAGTCAAGTAAAATAATTTTAATTTATGTAATTGATTTCTTTCTTAGTATATTTTATGTTCGCCCCCCATCGATAAAATTCCTGGCTGCGCCCCTGATTGTTACCCAGTTTCTTGTTTCTATTACTTACATAGGGAGAAGGGTCACCTGATAGGTGCACTATGAGATGTCTCAATCTGGGTTCCAATTCAGCCTTATGGTATCTATTTCTCCTCTTTTCAAGGATCTGAACATATTTCAAATCTACAGTGTAATACGGTTTTGCAATTTTTTTGTTACTTCTTTTCCTTTTATATGGTAAAACCGTGGGATTTCTAAAGAAAAATACAAATATGTTATTATAACATTATCAATATCCAGGGGATCCAGTAATTGGAATTAGAGGGACAACAATTATAGAAATGAACCCAAAGTTCAAGAAATCATATATCGCCTCATAAAAATTTCAATATTTTCACTTTAGTCCCTCCAAGAAACTATTAGGGGTAGAGCTGAGAATTAGAGTTAGCCCGGCTCTTGAAGGGCCAGGGCCTAACAAAGCCAGCCCTACAAGGCCTGGAGTAAGAAAAATATATATTTTTCAAAGCTCGACCCTAGAGCAACTGTGGTCGTAATGACCCTACAAGACCAAGTTATTATTCCAAATTTTAACCATTTTTCTCTATTTTTTAAAAATATAATTAGTAAATTACAACAATTAAAGTTCTAATTTATTAAATAAATGTTGTCAACATTAACATCCAAACAACACGAATCATTCAACAAATTAACACATTCATTAATTCATAATTAAAAGCAAAATATTGTTCACAAATAACTCACATAAAAACTAAGAAGAATACCTAGATTTTAAATTTAAACCATTATACAATATTTCTATAAAAAGATTGACCCTATGACTTGTGATGAGAAGATTGCCAATATAAGGAGCAAGCTGACTTTCATTTTCAATGAATATTCGAATGAGTGACATCTTTTCTAACTCCTTATTAATTTTTTTTAAAAAATTGATAGGGCCTAATGGGCTGGCTTGAGGCCCTGCAGAGCCGGCCCCTACGGGCCGATTTCATTTAACTTCTCTAATTTTTTAGGCCCGATTTTTCGGCTCTAATTAGATGGGACTAAAGTGAAAATATTGAAATTTTTATGAGGCTGAAATGTGATTTCTTGAAACTTTAGGTTCTTTTCTATAATTTTAGGGGGCACCCCTAATTCTGCCACCATCTATATCCATATCTTTATTTCATGCACATGCAGATAGAAAAGTCTCACTGAAAATTTTCAGCAACACATCCCTCATTTGTAACTTAGTTCTATATTTCACTATCTTATTTTCATTATGTGATTTTGTTCTTCGGATAATAAGGTTTCTTTCAATATTTCAATTATTAAATTATATTCATGGCGCACAATACGCAGAGGGTAAATGCTTGTTAAATGCCAAAAATGGGTGAAATGAAATCTTATTATTTATATGCAATTATCATAGTAAATATCCTTTTTTCATAATTTGAATATAAAAAAGTGATTATATTAACAATTATTCAAATACTATTAAAATAATCATTTTCTTTACAAAATCTATTATACTCAGAATCTGGCTGATCGGGATTCAAGGCTCCTGGGTCAAAAAGAATTCAGAGGCATTCAATTCAGGGTGCTTTCCCAGTTTTGGGCTTGTGGACCTCGTGTATTAGCCCAAGAAAAAGAAGGGAGAGAGAGAGAAAATTCATTATATATTGGTGGCATTTGCTGGGAATAAAATTCTGAGTTACCTTGTACTTGGGTTTAACCAGTGAGGGGTCATACTCATTCACTAAAAGGGAGGGGTTCGATCCTGAAGCTAATTAAGGTGTTAGAGGGGAAATTAGGAGTCTGACGAAGCGGTGAAAATACTTAGGAAGAGGTGAAGGTATATGTACTCTCTAACCTAAGATATCCTATGGACGCCCAAACAGCCCTTATCCTTGGGCGTCATGGGTGAACCCAACCCTTTTCCTAAAATTTTCTTATTAAAAAAAAAAAAATTCCTGAGTTGTTTGCCGGACAAGTGCCCACAATAATTTACCCTAATTAAAAAGTCAATGCCGTGTACCAACAAAAAAAAAGTCAAAGCCGCGTGATGATTCAAGATGGCCACTCACATGTTTTATGTAGCGGAGATTATAATTATAGTAATATAAGCAAAATAATAACAATATTTTAATTAGTGCCGTAAGCCGTTGGCCAATCAAAAAAATTATTTTTACCAATTCTGAAAGGGTAAATGGAAGGAACCAATGGGGAGAGAGCAATAATAAATCACGATCCGTGTCTTATCCCTTTAATGAAATCGCAGCCGTCTATTTTACTCCAGAAAACACAGGAGAGCACTGTAGCAGCCGTCCGATTATTGCTAAAGAAAACACACGGATACTGATTTCGATCCGTCCGATCATTCCGTGCCCCCGCTAGACCCGCTATTTATAGCTCATCAGCATTAAACCGTTGGAAACTTTTGATTCTTCTCACGCAGATTTTCAGCGAAGGACGTTGGAAGGAAGAGAGAGAAGTCGCTTGCGTTGCACGAGGTGAGGTTACTTCTGCGATTTAGGAATTTGGAAAGGAAATTAGGGTTCAAGGTTAACGTTATCTAGCAAAAATTTTAGGAGCTCTATTTCTTGGAATTGGTTATTACGTAGCTCTATTCTTAAATTACGTCTCCGCGCACGGACCTTGATTAGGCTAGGTAAATTGGTTGCACGGTGGAATTTTCTTCGTTCAATCTTTTATCTTCGCTGTTCTCTCCGGTATATGTCTTTTGATTCATACGGATTTTTGTTTCATTTTGGTCGTCTTTACTGAATGAGCATTATCTCATGGATTTTTGCTGGCTAAAGGGTGAAATTTCATCAATATGCAAAAATTTTACTAGATCAATTTTACCAAATTTGTATTCTGTTATTCTATAGACGTGTGTGTCTGATGTTGACTTATGTTTTCTTGTGTCTATTCCGTGTGAATTTTCCCGTTCCTTTCACTTTTTATTCCCTTATAGCTTAACAATGTGATACATGATTTCTTGAGGATTTTCTCTTCTAATTACACTAATGGTTATGATTCTTTTGCTTTATTTGACGTATTGGCGTTAGCTGGAATCTTGGTTATTTGTATGAATATTCATGGTTGAAATTTAATTTAGGTCGATACTTTGTTGATTGTGTTTCTTCCAGATGGCCCGTACTAAGCAAACTGCTCGTAAGTCTACCGGAGGAAAGGCTCCTAGGAAGCAACTCGCCACTAAGGTTGGTTTGCTTCGGTATTACTACTACTTAGAAAAGTTCTACTAGGGTTACATGTTGTCTTGCAGTCTTCTTACCCAATGTGTTTTTAATGTTTTCAGGCTGCCCGTAAGTCTGCACCAACCACTGGTGGCGTCAAGAAGCCCCACCGTTATCGCCCTGGAACAGTTGCTCTTCGGTGAGTTTGTAGAATCTTTTTGTCCGGTTGTTATTTTATATTTAGTTTGGTATTTGTACTGGGCGTGACGGCATTATGTTTTTTGTTATTACAGTGAGATCAGGAAATACCAGAAAAGTACTGAGCTCTTGATCAGGAAACTCCCCTTCCAGAGGCTTGTTCGTGAAATTGCTCAAGATTTCAAGGTATGGCGTCTACATCTTGTTTTAGTATACTTGGTTAAATCTTTGGCCTTCATTGAAGATCTTGACGTTATTTTGTTCTGTATTGGCAGACTGATCTTCGTTTCCAGAGCCATGCTGTGCTTGCATTGCAAGAAGCAGCTGAGGCATACCTTGTTGGTCTGTTTGAGGATACTAACCTCTGCGCCATTCATGCTAAGCGTGTCACCATCATGCCCAAGGATATTCAGCTCGCTAGAAGGATCCGCGGGGAGCGTGCTTGATTAATTCTCCTAGTTGTGAAGATAGGATGGCTGCTAAGTGTTTATTCGTCTTTTATATTTTTGATTTAAACCAATTTTAGCTGTGACTTTTGAAGGCATTCACTGTTGGGTTAGATGATTAAGATAGACAAATATTGTGAAAAAGATACAATGGTTTAAAGTTTGGTAGAACTTGGTAGATGTGTTTAAATTGGACTTTCGAGTTCTTATTAATGAGTGCAGCCACGCTAAATTGTATTTGGTTAACATTTTGTTGCCATCTAATCATAGTGTAGCTTGTTCAAAACCTAGTTTCCACGTTCTAGCTTTTGCTGCGATTGGTTTTTCGTCTTGTTTCGTGAATTGCTTCTGTTTTTCTCTTAAATTTACTGATAATGCCCGATGATCAAAGTGCGCTGACTTGTTTACCCAAAGGGTGAACGTTTATGTTAATGAGTGAAGTGGCCGAAGTCTAAAATTGAAGTAGTTCGTTCATCTATGTCATTTCGGGGGTCGGTGGCGATCTGCAACTTGAGCTTTGACGTATCTTGTATGAGTTGAGTGTAACTTGCGGAATCTGTTTAGGTCCGAAATAATATGTTTCATGTTATTAAAGAAATAAAAACTAATATTCGCCCCCAAAAAGAAAAACAATGGAAAATTTTTTAACCTTATTTTTGTTGTTACTTTGCAAAATCTTTAGCTTTCAATTGGTTCATTGTTCATTTTTCTTTTTTTTGACATGATTCCGTTATATTGAAACGGAAATACAGACTCTAGGTAGGGAGATCAAACAATTGAACAATGAACAAAGTTAGGACAATCAATGCTCTTATGTTGAAGGTGAGGAGGTTGACTTTTGTTTCACCATGATGAAAGGGAAGAGCAATAGAGGGTGGTTGTGCAAAGTGCACACTGCTTTTGTTGCCAATGCTGCTGAGACAAATGTAGATCCTATAACACCTACTCAGTCATAGGGTAAAACAACTTGAATTTGAGAATAAATTCTAGGACCTAGTAATAATCAAACATTAACAAAACTAACTCGTAAGGAGAGGCAAAACCTAAGTCCAACAAACACCCACAGGCATAAACAAGACGACATAAATCTAACAGCTAATAAGGGCAACCAAGTTTCTAAATACCAGCCCCATATCCTTGGTAAAACCAATAAACAGCCCTCAGTGCTTGGGTGGCTTCTATTTTTTTTTCGATATAAAAAAGGTAGCAAGGTGTGTAACTATTCCAGGATTCTTTGAGGCGTATTCACAAGGTGTTTTGCATTTACAAAACCAAAACTTCTAACTTAAGTGATCAGAGCCTTTTTTATTCAGGCCAACTTTTGCTGGTTCTTCATAATAAAATCCATCGGAGGATCGTTTGAGCTGCAAACCAATCTTTTATTAAAAATTTTGGGTTTAAGAAATATAATTATTGAAAGTGATTTTCATGTAACAGGGATAATATTTGTTTTTGCGCTGGCAAAAAAAACAATAATATTGGTTCTGCCAAAAAAAGTAATAATATTGGTTAAAAAAGGGGTCTCAATTAATTGGAGAATTTGACCAAAAAAAAAATTAATTGGAGAATTACGTAAAAAGATACTTTTATAGACACATTTTATAAATCTTAAATTAAAATTCAGCCTATCAACAAATTACTTGAAGAATGATCCAGAATGCTACGAGGAAGGATGGTATTGTAATTGTCATTGTTAATAATTTTTATTGACTAAATTACCCTTTATCATCTCAAACAAATATGATGAAAAATTAAAATTATAAAATTTTATAATATAATAAAAATTAATAAATTTTATAATATAGTAAATATTTTTTTAAAAAACATATTAGAATTATTTCTTGGTCATATAATGTTTTTAGTCAATATAAATGTTAAAGTAATTCTTATGTTAATTAAGGATATTTTGGTAAAAATAAGTGTTTATAAGTCAAGGTTAATGATCAACTAACGGTTAGGTGGATGTAAATGAAATATTCAAAATGAGGAGGATTGTGTGACACGTTTTTTTATTTATTTAAATAGAGGTTTAGATGAATTTTCAAAATAAAAGGGTCTGTATGATTAAAGTAAACTACAAGAGTAGTTAGACTATTTTACTCAAAAATCTTTTGTAGGGGTGTGAGTAACAAATTTCTTATCACTATAATGAGATCTCAACCATTTAAATATGATTTGAATGGTCTATATTTAAAAATTTAAATTTTTTATTTTTTAAATGATGAATTTATTTTTATGAGAAGTGATAGTTATTACATTATCTTTATTTTTAATTATGCATATAATACAATAAAAATTAAATTAAATTAGATTTGAACAGTTCAAAATCTATCTAGTGGCAAAGATGAGTGATGAACACATTTTTGCTCATCAAAGTTATGAGGATAAAATTTTCTCCCTCTTTGTTACAATTAATCGATTACATTACCTCTTAATCATAATTAATCGTTCGTTTTTATTAAAAAAAAATTAATTCACTCCAAAGTGGAGTTATATAATTATAATTTTTGAATTATGAATATAGCACTTCTCAATTAATTCCCTAATTTGGTGTGTGTGTGTGTATGTGTATTTGTGCCTTTTTTCTACCGATTTATGTGGTCCATAAAGATATAACAGAAAAAACAAACAGATATGCACCAACAAAAAGGAAAAATAACAAAGATATCGATATATTGTATAAAAAAAGATACGACTCGTATATTGATAATAATTAAAGATAATTTAGACGGTAAAGAATAAAATAACAATTTTGAGAATAACCAATAAGAAAAGAGCAATGCTAAATGATGATCCGCGTCTTATCTCTTTAATGAAATCGCAACCGTTTATTGAACTTCAGAAAACACAGAAAAGCACTGTAGCAACCGTCCGATTCTTGATAGATAAACGCACGGATAATAATTTATATCCGTTGGTAAGAAAAGGATGATTATTTATATCCGTTCGATCATTCTATTGCCTTTGTTAACCCGCTATTAATAGCCCATCGCTACAAACCCGTTGGAAGCATTTGGTTATTGACAGACCGACTAATCAAAGGAGGCAGGAAGAGAGAGACAGAGAGGACGCGTTCGAGGTATGGTTTCTTCTGGGTTTGGAAAGTAAATTGGGGTTTATATTTAACGGTTGTATTAGTTATAATCTTGAGTTCTGCTTGTCGATATTGTATCTTTAGCAACCTGATTTCGAAATTGCGTTGAACTCCGCGTACAAATTAAGAGTAGGTTAGCTGATTTGTGCCTCCAGTCGCTTCTCACCTCTTTTTCTTCGTCGTACATGTTCTTGGATGTTTTACGATTTTTTATGTTGTTCTGGTCATTGAGTAGGCGGTATAGGGTAATTGGGCACTCGAATCTGCGTTAGAATTCGGCAGTGATAATTAATTTGTATTTGGTAATTGTGGTGTTTAGACTTACGATTGCTTATGCTATGTTGGTCTCGTTTCTTATTTGCCCCGCTTTTTAATATTTCTTACATCATCTGTGTTCCTCAAATAATTTGTTCTGTGGTTTGGCCTCGAGCCCTAATTTTCTGGTCCTTTTTTTAGTTGTTGTTGTTGAATGTGTATCGTCTCTTTCCTCTATAATTGTTTTGGTTAATGGTTATTGTTATTGTTCCCAGCTTAATTTGATAATTTAATGTTTCTGTTTAAATTTATGTAGATGGCCCGTACAAAGCAAACTGCTCGCAAGTCAACTGGTGGAAAGGCACCCAGAAAGCAACTCGCGACCAAGGTTTTTTCTTCTTCATCGGTTTCGTTATTGTATAGTTTAAGCAATTTTACGGGTTGGCTTACTCTTTTGTTTTGTATGATCTCAGGCTGCTCGTAAGTCGGCACCAACCACTGGTGGTGTCAAGAAGCCTCACCGTTATCGCCCTGGAACAGTTGCTCTTCGGTAAGATTTTGGTTTTTTGTTCATGTCTATATTGCTCTTATTGGTATTGTGTATATTGGTTTTTCGTTTTATTTTCGTTGTGTGTGTTTTTTTCCCTTCCCTCTATTTATTTCTGAATCGTTCTTCTTTTTGGTGACAGTGAGATTAGGAAGTACCAGAAAAGTACTGAGCTCTTGATCAGGAAACTCCCTTTCCAGAGGCTTGTTCGTGAAATTGCGCAAGACTTCAAGGTAATGTGATTGTTCTTTGTTAGTGTTCCTATTCAATTCTTTGAGGAAGATATTGACAATATCTCGTTCTTTTGTGGCAGACTGATCTTCGTTTCCAGAGCCATGCTGTGCTTGCATTGCAAGAAGCAGCTGAGGCATACCTAGTTGGACTTTTTGAGGACACTAACCTTTGTGCCATCCATGCCAAACGTGTCACAATTATGCCCAAGGACATCCAATTGGCTAGAAGAATTCGTGGTGAACGTGCTTGAATTCTTCTATGTGTTGCTGGGAAGATAGGATGGCTGTTCTTTTTAGTATTTAATTAATTTCGGTTTTATTTCATTTAGAAACAGATTTAGTTGTGCCTCCTCAAGGTACTTAATGACTTATTAGTAGATTGTGATTGTGATAGGCAATTACTTGAAACAGATTTGCCGTGTTTTGCGTTTTTCAATTTGGTAAAATGGTAAATGGGTCGAGTTTGCTAGGTCTTGTTCTTGTTTTTGTGCGCGGCCTCGCTAATTTGTACTTGGTTAACATATTGTTGCCATAATCAAATCTAGTGTTGCTTGGTTAATAATCTAATGATATTTGCCGTTCTTCACTGACCCACGTTTTTTTAAAATCGAAGTTGGGTTTGATATTGTGCTATAGATTGGGAATTGTTAAGAACTTGAGAAGTACAAAGTACAAGTTATCACCACGATCAGGACGATAAATAACGTCAGGTATTTGTACTAAGGGTTGACGTTTAATAACGCGAGGCGTATTGAATCAACCAAAGAGCTTCAAGCATCCGTGCTTTTCTGATTTCATCTCAGAACAACTTATTTATGCTCGCGTTGATTGCTGGGTTTTGAATTTTGATGCTCTGCTTTTTATGCAAAATCCTGTCGAATTTGAATTTGGATCTGCAGAGTAAATCTGAAAGAGGTTGGCTGAAGAAAAAATGAGTCGGTTCTCAGAAGGGAGAAGAACCTAAAGATATTGTCAGCAGTCATTTTATAATTGTTTCAGAACGATGAAAGGCGGGTGGCACTGGAGGGTTTTTGATGACGAATGTAGTAATAAACGAAGAAAAAACCTAGTCTGATTGGTGGTTAAAACTGTTAAAAAGAAAAGTTAAAAGTGTGCCTTCCATTCGTTCAGTTATACTTATAGGACCCTGAGTAGGGAGCAGGCCGTCAGAGGATGGGTTTTTTTTTTTTTGGGTACAAATGCGCGGCGTCTTTGGTTCAAGAAAGAATTTATTTACCAACGGAGCCAGCAACTAGCGAGTGCCCTGTGCTTCCCCCTCTACAAGCGTTGGCAATATACTATTTGAGGGAGTTTTTGTTTCGGAAAATTACAAATAAATATCATTTAAATTTATAAAACCTCAAGATACCCATTAAATTTATAAAAGATCGAGAACTAACATAGACTTATGTAAATTCGGGGATAAAGACCACAATCCCTTCAACTAACAAAAGATTATATATCTCTCTCTTCTTCATCAGACGCGAAACATGAACAAAGCTTGGTTGCGATGACGAGACGGCTGTGAAGGAGACATTGGGAGGAAGTGGTTGGGGGATTGCAGCTAACGGTCCCTCCCCATCTACAAATTCACGAACTCCTTGGTCTCTCCGTCGCTTGCAAGCTTGCAATGACTTCCTCCCCCTCTGCATCACATCCCCAACCATACCTCGTCTCCTTCGCCTTTTCCTCCCTTGGCGTGTGACGCTACGACGGCCACGGGTTCTTCCCTCCTTCTCAATCCCTCTCCCTTCCTCCCTTTATCTATGGTTTTCTTCTTAGACCTCAAATCTTAAATCTGCTCCCTCAATTTTCTTCTCCGCCGCCTCTCCCTCTCCTCTCCTTCAAAATCCTCTTCTCCGTCTCTGCCTTTGCCTCTTAGATGTTTTTTTGTTAACATATTGACAATATTTTTTTTTCTGCATTTGTTAATAATTAAAATTGAGTTTTGAGTTTTTTTTTTGCCGGACTGTGAACAAGCTATGTGCAGGATTGACAAAATGGTTGATGTGGAAAAACCTTGATTTGAATGAAGGATAAATGAGAGGTAGGGGATAAAAATGTGGGAAATGGGCACCATTGAAGCAAGGAGGAGGAGGGATGGGAGGGGGGTTTGTCAAGATCGACGCGTTCGTTTCAAAACTGGTTGCTTCACATTACGGTAAGTGGGTTTTGGGTTCGATTTGTTTTTCCGAGTTTGTTGATCTAATGTGTGTTCTTTAAAGTATGTGAGTTTTGATTTCTTCGATAAATGCTGAAAGAAGGTTTCTAGGTTTTGAGGGTTGCATTAGTAGAGGTGTAGTGCAATGTGATCTTATGAGTGATTTTCTTTATCCCTCCAAAGACAGCTTGGACGAAATGGTAAACCTCAAGAAAAAATTTGTAAATATTATTGAAAAATTTGTAAATGTCATTAAAAGATTTGTGATAATGCACTTTTATTTGTTGTTCCTTTAGAGACAAAAATGATAAACCTTAAGAAAAAACTCATAAATGTCATCGAAAAACTTGTAAATGCCATTGAAAAGTTTGTAAATGTCATTGAAAAATTTGTGATAATTCATTTTTATTTGTTGTTCCCTCAGAGACAAAAATAGTAAACCTCAAGCACAAACTCATAAATACCATTGAAAAACTTTGTAAATATTGAAGAATTTGTAAATCCTATTGAAGAATTTGTAAATGCCATTACAAAATTTGTTATAAATAATGTATCTTTTGTTAATCCCATATCCTTCATTCAATATTACATTCCTAATTTACAAAATATTATGCACAACAAAATTAATTACTATCCATCTATTTATGGAGAGCATCAGATATGTACACAGATTGGCTACAATCCTAAGTACTAAGTGTCAAAATAATTAACAAAATGTGCCTTTAACAATAATGTTCATGTCTTTCTTCTCTTCTTGTGGGTCGCATGCGTATGAAGGAGTCCCAATGCAGCATCCATGGTCTTATCCAATTCATAGTTGACAAGTCACCACATGTGGTTACGCCTATACTCGTGCACCTCATCATCCCCGTACTGCATACTTGCACTAGGAGTCCAATTGTGCAACCAAATTAAGACAAGGACACCATAGTCTTACCTACAGAACCAAGAAAGACACAAGTTTTTTAATGACATAGATGCGTCCAACCCATCCAAAAGAAAAACATGGGCCTACTTCAAAAGGGATAATGCAGCTTGAAACCCAGCAATGGGAAGTTTCAAACACTTTACCCAAAAAAAAAAAAAGTTTCAAACAGGACATGTGATGACAATTTTCTCTAGCTGGTAGAATGAAACAAAATTTTGAAGGTCTCTTGGTGCATCTTCATCCAAACTTTTAAGTGAGCTTCAATGTTATGCATATGTTTTGTTCTCTTCCAAATTCATGAATGTGATTACCAGAAATAGATAGAGGGTACCCTTACTAATTTTTTATTCATTTCTATACTCTGACAGTGACAGCTTTTTTTTTTTTTTTTGATAAAAAAGTTTTGGAGGGTTCGACATCTTTCTTTCCTTTTACCTAATTTGCACAAACATCTAAGCCAGGCCCAAGATAGTCACCGGATTATGACTTTGTAATTCATAAACTTGGACTAATGTTTTATATAATCAAAGTATTTTTGTACCACTTTGGTATTATTTATAAGTTTATTTTGATAAAAAAATTTGGTCCTTTTTATGAGTTCATTTTGACCAAATAAATGAGATTGTGACAATTTTGTCTATAATAATGATGATGAGAGAGATTAACTAGCCATGTTGGAAATAGAAAAAGATGAGAGAGATTTGACAATAAATTTTAAAAGATACACATTCATAAATAAGAGTAAAGTTGAAAATTTATTCCATAATCATTGAGATACTTACCTCTCCTTAGTATGTGAGATTTGATCAAATTAGACTTATAAATAGGATCAGTGTGGTAGTTATAGAGTATTATTTAAGGAAAAAACTATTCAATAATGAATGCATAACTACCATTACTTTCTTAAAACAAAAGTCACTGTGTAAATGAACAAACAAGAGTAAATAGTTAAAATGCTAGATCAGTATCATGGTTCAACCAATTGTATACCTGTAAAAAGGTGAATCAATTGATGTAGTTTGGTTGACAAATTCTATGGTTCAAATCTTGAAGCTGCTTTGTACTTAACAATCGAGGAAATCTATTCTCCCAATACATGCAATTGACTAAGAGAGGTAAATGTAAGTAGTGCTAGTTGATCATGAAACACACACACAAGCTGTGGAAGAGAAAATGAAAGCAATTTATCAAGATTAAATACATTAAAACATAACTTTATATATTTGGTGGATTAACTTGACATAGTTCATAATCATCTTAATCTACGAATCATACCATTGAAAACAAAACAGAATGAGTGTATTTTTGTTTTATGAGAAATAATCACAGATGCATATGGAGCAACTTTTTCATGGAAAACAGAGTTGTAATGTTCTGGGTGTGAATAATAGTCAACCTGAAATTACCATAGAAGGTTTATAATTGTTCCAAGTCTCGCCATCAGACTAATAGAAGCCACCAATATTCTTGAATCAATCACAATATTAACCAACTCACTTTGTCAAATGGTTTTGTAGGGTCTTTGGGTTCAACCATGTCTTGGGCAGTCACAACACAACCATAAACTTGGAAAACTCTTTTTGATGTATGCACTGATTGATCATTGCCCTGACCAACAAAAATATTATAACTTTAAGATAAAGAGGAGCATTTAACACACAAAAAATACATCTCATGAAATGGAAATCCACATCAATATGCAACCAAAAAATTATTTTGAGATTGAGAACAAGACATAAGGAACCTTAGAAGCAACATAGTTATATAATATTTTCAACATACGATGACTTGATTACAATTTTGCATTAATATTTGAATTTTTATTTTTTATATAATTATCTTTCGTATAAGGTTTTAAATATTACTTCCATATGAATACTAAAGTGACGAACTTGTGAAAAAGGTATTGCTTTCTTTCTCCACATAAACTAGAGAAAACACAGAATTTACAGCTCTAAAATTAATCTACTACTGATAATTTACCGTTTTATGAAGATCATGAAGTCTAGATGGATCTACAAAGGTGAGGAAGTAGCTTAAGAATCTCTTGTGCTCCATTAGAAACTACAAAAAACAGAGGGCTCACAGTTCAATATTAAACAGAGGGTCGCCTTGCCGGAGCCCCCTGCCAGGGTAAAAGAAATGAACTTGCTCTCCCGATAAAGACACATTCAGTTTAACCGACCTCACACAGTTCATAACCAGGGAAACCCAAGAAATATCAAAGCCGAAGCGAATAAGCACCTTCTCCAAGAAGTCTCATTCCACTCTGTCATATGCCTTGCTCATGTCCATTTTGAGGGCAAATTCATATTTATCCCCGCTTTTTTTCCGCTTCAAATAATGGTAGACCTCGTGAGCAATTACAATATTATCATGAATGCACCGCCCCAGGACAAAAGCCCCTTGGTTAGGAGAAATACAGCAATCAAGAAGGGGCTTCAATCTATTTGCAAGGACCTTTGAAATTATTTTATATGAAAAATTACAAAGCCCGATAGAGCGGAAATGGGACACATGTTCAAGCCTATTTACTTTCGGGATTAGAATTAAATTAGTCTCATTGATCGGATCCAAACAAGACCTACCATTAAAAAATTCCAGACCATAGAAAAAATGGAATCACTAACCTCCGGCCAAGCGTTTTGATAGAACATGCCAGAGAACCCGTTAGGACCGGGGCCTTTGTGCTTTGCCAAGATTAAACGCCAACTTGATCTCCTCCCTAGTGACCGCCTCAACGGGACTGATTCATCTCATTGGATATTTTTTTGTCAATAAAGTCCAGCACGGGTTCCATATTCTCAGGTTCAGATGAAGCAAAAATGTGTTGAAAGTAGTTTGCAATGTTAACCCTCCACATCTTTCTTCTCAGTAAGCCACTGTCCTAAGTCATTTCGAATACTGGTAATGCTGTTTCTTTGCCTTCTTTGGACCGTTGACAAGTGGAAAAAGCGAGTATTCTTGTCTTTCGCCGTCAACCGTTGACCCTAGATCGTTGCCACCAAAACTTCTCTTCTAGCTCAAGCGACCTATCTATCTCTAACCTCACGCACGAGATGGCTCGCTATTATCTCTTGCCCGATTACCCCAAGAGAGAGCATCAAGTTGGTTTCTCAATTTATCCAACAACGGTGCACTATTAGGGAATTCGGTTTTGCTCCACGCTTCTAACCCATCTCTGCAATTCATCAGATGACCCATAAAGGAATCGATTGCGGTACAACCCCCACCACAGATCCTCTCCAATTCTCCCTCACCACCTGATTGAAGCCGTGATGATGTATCCATTTTTCTTCAAATCTAAAGATCCTCCTCATCCGAGGGTGCTTTGGTTGACAAACAATATGCAGTAAATGGTGATCAGAACCGGCCGGCGTCACATTAAAGACCTGTATGTTGGGCATAAGAATCCGAAGGTGCCCATTTCCAAACGCCCTATCAATGCGCTCCCAAACAATGTCTGGTTCATCCTTGTTATTACACCATGTGAATCTATAACCGATAGAGCCCAGATCCTCTAATTCACACCCCGTTACAAAACACTGGAAATTCAAGATTCTTCTCTATTCCCTTGGGCGTCCTCCCATCTTCTCTGAATGGGCCAAAATTTCGTTAAAGTCACCTAAGCAGAGCCATGGCTCCGTAATATTCCGACTAACCCTGGTAATATCCTGCCAACATAACACTCGCTGGTCATCAGACGGAGGACAGTAAACAAAAGATACTATTTTGGGGTGTTTATATCATCCACATCTATTAAGGTGTGTATTAGATGGGGAGAAGAGAAGAGAACATTGACCCTTATCTGATCTGACCACCACAGCGCTAATCCTCCTCCGATTCCTACAGGATCAACCATCCACTCCTCCAAGAAACCACACCTCCAACGGATCTTCCTCACGTACCTAGCTTTCTGTTTCGTTTCCGAAAAAAATACAATCAAGGGTTTTCTGCAGATACATTCCGCTTTCAGGTTCCCCGACACAAAGGAAACCCCAGGCCTTGACAGTTCCAGGCTAATATATTCATGGCGCACCGGTGGCTGGTCCCATCCAGCCACCGGCGTTATGCTCTTCAGTTGACTCATATACCTCAGAGATCTCGATTCCACCCAAGACCCAGCTTATTGGGAAATTTTTCAGACGCCATCGGCGACTCCAAACATGGAAGATGACCCACATAATTCCTATGCAGATGGAGGCTTTGACAGCTCTGTAACTCTTTGTTCGACCTCTCGGTACCTCACTATTCTCTGACCGGGAGGCTCTAATTGGAACTGGTTCCTCAAAGTCGAGCTTACGCTATCGTTTGACTACTGCTGGTCCCAGATCCGTCTCAGGATATCTCTTAATATGAAAGCTGCTAAGTGAAAAGGCCACTTTGGATATAGGAGAGAGTCCGACAACCTGATTACTTACTGCCCCCGCCTACTCAAACTCAATGGGAAAGTCCACTCGATATGAGCTCTCTCGTTTAGGGTCCACGGAGCTCTCCATACCCAAGCTACTTTCTCTACCACTCAAGACTTGGTCTACACTTTGGCCCAACACTCCCTTCCCTTTATCAGGCCCAATCAAAGAAGCCTGCCCACTAGACATAACCTCCAACTCCAAGGGGTCACGTGCCCCTGTGTCTGCAAGATTTCCAACCGCCATACTTTTCCCCAGGTCAACTGACACCTTGGGGCTTGGGTCCACCACCAACTTTCCGGTGGACTGTTCCGGCACACTACGTTAGGATGGTCCTCGTTATCCACCCCCGGAGCTTCAATCCAACCCTCCTTACATACTACCAGCGAGTCCTCTTTCGTGCGGATAGTCGGAGTACTAAGCCAGCTACCGAACTCTTGGGAATCAGAAGCCTTAGACATTTGAGCCTCAGAATATTTGCAACCCCTACCGTCATGTCCAATGCACCCACAGGAGTAGCAGAAGGTCTGTAGTCTCTCATACTTGACCGACACCCAAGCTGGGTCCTTATACTCTTGCGGTACCCAGAAACCAGAGGTGAGGGGCTTATCAATCTCAATCAAGGCTCTCACCCGGACAAAGCCACGCCCCATTTTGCCCTTCGAAAAAGGTCTTTTGATCATAATTGATTCCCCCACCGTGTCACCGAGAATTTTGGCATTATTATCATTAAACGTCTCCAGCAGCAACCCATGGAACTGAACCCAAAAAGGTACCACATTGAAGTTTACATCCTTGATAACCATGCAGTCCTCCCAAATCTGAAGACTAAGCAAATGTCCTAGGATAGACCACGGCCGACCCTTTAATATTCGGATATAATCCTTTGTTTCCCTAAACCTGAAGAGGAATGTGAGGTCATTTCGGTCTAACTCATGGACTTCCAATCCCTCTTCCATCTGCCATCCTTTCTTAACCATCAAAATAACCGTGGGAATGTTGAGATTTTTGCTAGTGAGAATTTTACCAGCCAGCACATGACCATGGCTAACCTCCTTGTGATCAATAGATAGGACTACTTGTTTCTTCCTGCCACACTGAGAGCCATTACCTACCTCCATACTTCCCCAATGCCTTAAGCCACACAGAGTCCCCTACACGACATACCCAGAACAATAGAAAAAAAAGAAGAAGAGAAGAGAGGGGCCGCCGGACAGAAAGGCCGTCAACCTGAGAAGAGACCCCACGAATCTCGCTAACCCCCACAGAGAAGAGAGAAACCCCCACTGGGAGAGAAAAAAATTCAAGTTGTTTCCATTACTTGTTTAATTTGGTATAATGTCTCCCTTGTCAGTTATAATTTGGCGTGTTTGCTATTTGCATATGTTGTGATCAGAACATGTGAGGTTGGAAGAAATTTTAGGGCTTGATTTAAGTAATGAATATTGATTAATGTAGTTAAGTAATTTCTATAAGTAATGAAATTATATTATGATAATATGTATAGTAGTAGTTCTTGATGAAAAGAAAATTGATAGAGTTCCTAAAGAACTAATAATTTTTTTTCCATAAGTGGAAGAAGAATTGATTATGAAAATTATGATCCATAGGTTTATATCAAAACTTCAGCTAATTTTGGGTCTCAAAGTAATAACCCAATTATATTGGAATCCATGATTGTAGTAAACTGTGAATATTGGGGCTTCCAAGTGCATGATTGGGGGAAAATTATTAGAATATAAGTGTGAATTAATATTTAAATACTTCCTCACAAAACCTAATTAATTTGTGAAAAATGGATTTCAGATTAAGATCAATGTTATTGAAATTGAAAAGTTTACTATTAGTTAAGAAATACTCCCTCCATCCTTAAATATAGTTTGATTTAACTGTTTTTGTTTATCAAGGAAGTAGTTAAAAGTAGTTAAACACAATAAATATGTAGGTAATATATATATTTTTTAATTATGCCCTTATGTATAAAGAGGATAATTGAGAGAGAATCAATGAAAAAAAAATATATGGGAAAAAGATAATGAGAGAGTGTGTTAAAGAAGAGAGAATAAATATAGCAATTATCACAAAAATAAATGAGCAGAGAGAACAAATAACTAAAAATGTGAAGGGAATTAAAGTGCCCCCAATATTCAAACTAAAAGAGGCGAGCACGGTTAAAAATAAGGGATTTGGCTTGTATCCTTTGCCCTTCCCATCCGCTGCTCCCTAAACGACAACGTTTTTTTAGGTTTTTTCAAAAAGCATACACACTGTTCCTTTAAAAAAAAAAAAAATTCGGACACTGTAGGGTAGTAAAAAGATAATTCGGGATCTTGAATAGTATTGAAAAAATTCTTTATGATCTTGAAAAATTATTTCATCATCTTGAAAAATTATTTTAGGATTTTGAAAAAATATTTTAGAATCTATCGGGCGCTACTAAAAAGATACTTGACCGGTGCGAAGAAATATTTTATGATCTTGAAAAATTATTTTAGGATCTTGAAAAAATATTTTAGATACATAATGCTACTAAAAATATTGTTTAGGATATTTTTTCAAGATCCTTAAATAATTTTTTAAGACTATAAATTATTTTTCAAGTACCAATCAATATCTTTTTAGTACCAGCCAGTATCTTGAAATATTTTTTTAAGATCCTAAAATAATTTTTCAACATCATGAATAATTTTTTCAGTATCATGAATTATCTTTTTACTACCCGGCAGTGTCCTGAATTTTTGTTTTAATTTTAAAGGAACCAGGTGTGTTTCTTTGCTGAAAAAAAAAAACGCTGTCGTTTGGGGAGCAGCGGACAGCAGCGGATGGGAAGGGCAAAGGATACAAGCCAAATCCAAAAATAAGATGGGTCATTAATGTTAGAACAGTCTTCCTTCCTTACTGAGAGAACAAGTCTGCATTCCTTATCGAACTCATAGAGGAAGATGGAATGCCTATTGATATAGACTCAACCCTTGATTTGAATTACTTAGAATGGAAGTCATTGTTCTTGGCTTTAGAAGATGACCCAGAACATGAAGAAGGTGTATATTTGGCGGAACAGCACCCCCCATATGAAGAAGACTAAGACACGTTTTTCGAATATGAACCACACAATGTAATTGGTGGTAAGCTAGCTATATCCTCCATCTGTTGTGGACGAAGAATTGGAAAACATTTGTATGGAAAGTGATTATCATCTTGGGAGTGGGAGTGAACTTATTGTTAATGTTATCATCTTGGCAGTGGGAAAAATGATCATCTTGTATGTTACTGATCATCATCTTGGGAGTGAGACAAATTTGTAATTGGTAAACTGACTCCCTTTTCACGTGAAAATTTGTACATATTTATTGACATGGACATATTAGCACAAGGATTTTCTTTATTAGCATGAATCAATTTCAACCAACATAAAATAATGATCAATTTTAACCATTTGATGTAAGAAACTCGTGAAGTGACTCATAAAAAAGACACAGTAGAAAGTCAGTTAGTCTTGTACACATTCATGTTATACACAAGTCACATTTGAGACTCAGGGTATGTATGTCACTTGATTTACTTGAACCCCTCTTCCACTTTATATGGCTTTCTATTATAACCTTATGACATAGTGTTCTCCCCTTTTTCAGGTGGATAGAGTTGTATTGTTAAAGTATAACTTTAGGACATAGTGTTCGATGACATCCTTAAGTCTAAGACAATCCGCACTACCAAACGATGAGAGACTTTACATATCCAATGATACTCTTTACGATGAATCTTTGTGGAGTCTCTCGGCAGATCTGTTCGATGCTATCTGTTCTCTAACAGATTTACCGACGACATCAGCTAAGACATCACCATGCATGTGTTCCATGAGGTCCCTACCTTGTATCTTATACATGTAGATGATGTCGTACTAGTCTTATTGAGAACATCAATGCCCTTTCTTGGTGATTCAAGACCAGGAACAAGTTTTAGGCAATAGATATCCAGTGTTCTCGAGTCCTCATGATCATGATCTCTATCTTTGATCCTCAAGATTAACATATGTTTTATTCCTAGGGCTTTTTTCTTCAAACATATATTTACCTTAAAATAAAGGCGAGACACAAATATGATAAAGAAAAAATGTGCTCATTTATTAATAATGAAATACTACAACGTAGAAATGATGTTGATCTGTAATAGATTGTCTCTATGACACCTAAATATTAACATACTCAATAATTCACCATCTTCTGAAGTGATAAATGGACTAGTCACCTTAAGGGTATTTATCAGAGCACAATCACTCATTCCAAATTTATTTAGCAAGTCAATGGCATATTTTGCTTGACTTAAATAAATTCCATATGCATCGCGATACAATTCTAGTCTAAGAAAATAATACAATGGTCCTAGATCTTTCAAGGAAAATATCAAATTCAATTGTTTCACAAACTTATCCACATAAATAGGATTATTCTCATTCACCAAGATATCATCAATATATATCAAGATAAAAATAGTCAAGTTATGAATCTGAAGCATGAAAAAAGATATGTCACCCTTCAAATTTTGAAACACCCAATTCAATAGAGTAAGCCTTAATCGGTCAAACTAAGCTCTCGGAGCTTTTTGTCTCAAACCATATATAACTTTAATTAACTTACAAATATAAGTGGATCACCTTTGATCGATGAACATTTTTGGTTGCCTCATATAGACTTGCTCTTGCAAGAATCCATTGAGGAAATTGTTCTTTATGTTGAATTGTCGTATCTACTGTCAGAATTACTCTTATTATTGTGGATTTGACAACCAGACCGAATGTTTTGCAAAAGTAACTCCCAACATTTGTTGGAAGCCCTTTTCCACTAACGTTGCTTTATGTTTCAATATGGATCCGTCAACTCAAAATTCGTCTTGAACACCTATTTATTGTCGATTAGCTTTTGGTTGTTATACGGTATTAGAACCCAAGTACCATTATATTCCATTGTAATGCCTCAAATTTCTTTTTCATCATGTTCAACCAAGCCAGATGTAACATCCCGATTTTTGGGCCATGAGAATTGAGAATAAGTTTAAATTAGACAAATGGCTAAGCCCAATTCGGGAAGAGTCTCAAGAATGTTGAAAGATAGAAAGCCTCTCGGGGACTAAGTAGTATGTATAAGCCGTGGAATTAAAGTGCTACTAAAAAAGGGCCATAGAAGACTTGCACGGTGTAAATTCCATTGGAAAAAATGCCACCCAACTATGTCCTAAATCCGTTGGAAAAAATGCCACCCAACTATGTCCTAAAGTATAGGATAATTAGTTGAGCGAAAATATGCCGGTATAAGTAAGTATACGACATTTTTCAGGGCAGTCGGGTATGCATTGCGTTTTTTAGAAAACATTGGTATGTGGCATCATATCATTTGTCAAGTCTCGATATTCGTAACACAATCCCAAGTAAAACCAGAACGAGAATTTTAAGTACGCCGCAAAACCAAGAACATGAACACCGAAAATCAACATATATGGCACTTTCCCAAAAACCGTGAGACAAGACAACACACGCACACACCAATAGACACACACACCAACACACATGACACTTGTCAAGCTCACACACACATGTCTCTTTCTCCCACCAAAACATGTCACTTTGCATACCTCACACTTGTCACACACACCTTCCTCCATCAACACATGACACACATGCCATGTGTAACGATGAAAATCATCTACAAAGTGGATATAGAATCTATGACCATTATTTGAACAAACTGGAGTAAGACCCTAAAGATCTATATAAATAAGTTCTAATGAAGAAGATGATTGTGAATTAGAATTTGGGAAAGGCAACAATTTTGATGTTCCTAATTGACATGCCTCCCATACAAAATCATCATTAACAACAACTTTGGAAGCTTTGGAATTACATTTATTTAGTACTTTTTTCAAAACTCTTGAACTTGGATGTCCTAACATTTGGTGCCACTTAAGAAATTTTGGCTATTGATCATGTGTTGTTGCCATTAATGCTCTTGCTTGTTCATCAAACTTGCTTGCCACCATTGGATACATTCTTTCCTTGGGAATACCTAGTAGTAGTAGATTTCCTGTTGCCTTATTCTTCACATCACAACTTTGATTAGTAAAATTTGATATTGATTGGATTATCACAAATCAATTTGTTAACACTTAAAAGAATTTTAGTTGTAGATGCAACAAAAAGAATATTCTTAAGAGATAACTTAGATGACTGATTGCAAGGTATAGTAGGTGAACCAACACCTAGAATAGGTCTTTTATCACAAGTGTATGTAGTAAGGTATGAATTACCAACCAGAGTGATTTGTTCAAGTTGCTCAAAGTGTGGAGTTATGTGATAATTAGCTCCACTATCCATATACCAAGTTAGATCTCCAATAGAGTAGGGATTACCATATTATGCTTGTGGGGTATAACCTGAGTAATCACTTCGATCACGATAATAGCATGTTGCAATAGTGTGACCAAATTATTGACAATGAATGAAAAAGGTCTTCCACCGCCATGGCCACCGCGCCTACCACGAGATGACCTCCTCTTCTGAAGTTGCGTGAGTTGCTTCGCCAACCTTGAGTGTTTTGCTAGGTCATGATGAAGATTGTCACTAGAGATGTCATTTCATTGAACAACAACAAAATTAATTGATGATTGAATACTCAAAGATGCAAAATGATTTAGCTGACTCAGACATGTTTCAAAGGCAAGCAAGCCAACCTAGGCATCTATCCATGTCAGATCCAATTTGTCAACTAATTTATATTCTGCGTCAAGCCCATTGAGTGTATGAAGCATAAGATCATCAATAGCCACTGGTGAACCAACCAAAGCAAGCTCATCAGCAAGACTCATCATCTTATTTAGATACTCATCCATCTTCATTGCATTTTTCTTGGTATTGTGAAGCTCGTTTTTCACCACCATTACTCGAGTTTTAGTCGAAGTGCAAGTTAAATCTCGAGCGCCATTCCACAGATCTTTTGCAATTCGACAGTGTAATAGTTGTGCCCCCACATCTTGCGTCATTGTGTTCCTTAACCAACCAACAAGCATTCAATCGACGGAAAACCAGTCAGAGTAAGATGGGTTTGCTCTAGTTCTTGCACCATTGGGAAGAAGCTTCAGTGGAGCACTTGTCATGCCATCAATGTGCCCTTCGAGTTGATTACCCTCAATGAGTAGAAGAACAATGGACTCCCAAACTAGAAAATTAGTGTGATCCAACTTAGTCGTAGTGGTTTGACTAGATGAGCTGAAGAAAGGGTAAGATTTAGGACCAGTCAACAAAGCAGAGTCAACCGAGGAAGAGGAAGAAGACGAGTCGGCCATTGATACTCTTAGTAATACTCAGATACCAATAAGAAAACACACTAATAATTGGAGAATGATTATGAGGCACCGAATTGGTAGTGCTTAGGTCAAGGCTAGCATTTATATTATTGAATACAAGATTCTAGAGAATTTTTACAACTGTAGGCAAAATAACAGAACCTATAGACAGAGGACATGTTCACAAAATGACAGCTACAAAATATTCTACTGAATCTTGCATCTATCACAACTAGCCTTATTGATCATGGTGAGTTGCAGTTTATGTTCTAGGTTTGCCATCTCACAAAGGAATCTGCAACAGTTTCATTCTCAAAATCATGGTGAGTTGCACTTGTGTCTGGGTACCACACACGGTCTGCAACAGTTTCTAGTGTTGCAACATACGCAGTAGCATGTTCACTTTTATGTGAACCTTTGTAATTTCTATCATATGTATCGATGATAGCAATCATTCACCTCATGACCATGCTTCTTACCTAAGTGACAAAATTTATCAGATTTATTTCCACCATTTCCACGTCCGCGACCACCTTTACCTATACGGCCAGCTCTTCCCCTCATGAAGAGCAATGTTTCTCCTACGCCAACTAGGATTAATTAGAATTAGAATGATCATATATGTGTGCATGAAACTTGTTACGGACCATTAATAAGGCCCAATGCCACAAAGGCCCAATGGTGGGTACATCCAGTATAACCGTTCGCCTATTCTCCAGGAAGACTGGATGACCCGGATTTATAGCTTAGTGGGCGCACTCATGTGACCGTTGCTATACGGGCGCCCCCCACCAAGTCAGCATGATGATCGTGATCACCATCACAGTGGCTTCTATAAATACAGGGACAAGTTAACCAGGTTCTACATTCTAACTCAGACCTATTACTTTCAGTTACACTGTGCACACACCTCACCCCAATCTCTGTATACGGTGATCCCAACCTCCTCTGGATATCTCCCCATTAGATATCCGGAGCGAGACCTTTGATCCCAACATCAAAGTACCAATCCCAGACTGGACAGTGACGTTCTATACCAGAACAGAACTGAATAAAGTTCTTTGCTCTTTGTCAGTGACCTCAAGGAAATCAAACCCCCTGGACAATGCTTATAGGACGAATCTAGTTTGTTCAGAAGTTGGATGATACTCTATATATCATGATGATACAAATGTTTCTATTTTAAGTATTTTTAAGTACATTGAATTGATCTCTTGTATCTACAATTCTTGGAGCATATATTAGCCCCAGGGTCGTTTGTCGTAATTTCGCCCTACAATGACCAGAGCCCCGCTTTGTGCTCTTCGCTATACTGTTGGCTTCGAAACGAATCTTAAATTAAACACTTGTTCGTTTTTCGCTTTTTGTACGTATGCTGCTTCTCTTGCTCTTCCACGTACCCACCCTCAAGCAGATATCTCTCTTACCTATAATTCAAACTCGAATCTCCAACAGCGTAATCTCAGTAGACTCAACGTTATCCTCCATTATTGCGCGCCGATTCCTACTTCCATCTTCGAGGTTTATTTCGACTTGGGATGTATATCACTGCAACGTCAAGATTGGTGCTCTGGCGCGAGAAGGAAACCTTAGTGATGCACGGAAATTGTTCGATGAAATGCCAACAAAAGACGTGGTTACATGGAATTCTATGATGACTGGGTACTGGAAAAATGGTTTTTTGGAAGATTCGAGAAGGTTGTTTGAGTTTATGCCTGTGAAGAATGTGGTGTCTTGGAATTCCATGATAGCTGGGTGTGTGGAGAACGATATGGTAGACGATGCTTATGACTATTTTCTGACAATGACAGAGAAGAACACTGCGTCATACAACGCAATGATCTCAGGTTTTGTGAAATTTGATCGGATTAATGAAGCACAGAAACTTTTTGACCAGATGCCTTCTCGGAATGTCATTTCTTACACTGCAATGGTCGATGGGTATTGTAGGATAGGCGAGATTGGGCGTGCAAGGGCACTGTTTGATGTCATGCCTCGTAAGAACGCCATATCTTGGACGGTGATGATTAGTAGGCTCGTTGAGAGTGGATTTTATGATGAAGCAAGGAAACTGTTTGAACAAATGCCGCATAAGAATATTGTTGCCAAGACAGCTGTGATAACGGGTTACTGTAAGGAGGGGAAAATGGAAGATGCTAGATCCTTGTTTGAAGAAATCCGATCCAGAGATCGCATTTGTTGGAATGCAATGATAACAGGTATGCCATATAAACATAATTTCAGTGCGTGAGGTTATTTGTTGTTTACTCACTTTTTGAATTTGAAACATCTATGGTGACAACTTCCCTTTGCTTTACATAGAGTGTGTTAAATATTTTTTCAGGCTAATATTAGACTACATTTTATTGGATGTATATACTTTTTAATTCTTTTACTCTATATTGTTTTATAAAAAGCAACTGGTTGCTTATTTGCAGCAATCCTGAAAGTATGCAACAATTTTAAGATGTTGGAACTGTAAATATTCATATGTAGTCAATCAGATTTTATTTTCCAGAATGTTCTTTGTTGCTCTTCTAGATGCCAAAAACTTTGGCTAGCTTTTAAGATAGTTCTAGTTTCCAACGGGTTCGCGTCAAAATCTGAGGTTCAGTACACTGGGATGGTGTGTGCAATGAGCCCAGTACTCCAGTTCTTGACTGGTGCGTTGGACT
This sequence comes from Acacia acuminata, assembly GCA_019022655.1. Lineage (NCBI taxonomy): Eukaryota > Viridiplantae > Streptophyta > Magnoliopsida > Fabales > Fabaceae > Acacia > Acacia acuminata. Next base: position 3,994,265 of record JAFJYI010000042.1, on the reverse strand, counting down.
TGGGCATGTGGATAAAGCTTAGACATCTGCCTCCTTTTAATTCTTCAAATATCTATCCATCATGTATGATGTGCTGGACTTTAAAAGCTGAGTTAGATTTTCTTTATATTGAAGGAGAGGAGAGAAAATGAAATTAGGATTTGCTGTGAACCTAGCAGGTTATTCTTTCTTCTTCTATATTGTTGTGTTTGGTTAGGGTGACTTGCCTTCATAATAGTTGTCTAACTGTTGGCAGGTTATGCTCAAAATGGGATAGGGGAGGAGACAATAAATTTATTTTCAAAAATGGTCAAGACTGGGATGCAACCAGATGACTTGACTTTTGTTTCAGTTTTTACTGCCTGTTCCAATCTTGCATCACTTGAAGAAGGAAGACAGACTTATGCTCTAGTAATTAAGCATGGTTTTGAATCAGATTTGTCTGTATGTAGTGCCTTGATAACTATGTACAGCAAATGCGGCGGAATAGTTGATTCTGAGTTAGCTTTTCAGCAAATTTCTCATCCAGACCTTGTTTCATGGAACACCATTATTGCTGCATTTGCACAGCATGGTCTGTATGACAAAGCTCTCTCCTACTTCAACCAGATGGTTTCAGCTAGTATTGAGCCTAGCGGAATAACTTTCTTGAGTTTGCTGTCTGCATGTTGTCATGCAGGGAAGGTTGAAGAGAGTATGAATCTTCTTAATTTGATGATCCATAAATATAATGTTTCCCCAAGGTCTGAACATTATGCTTGTTTAGTTGACATAATGGGTCGAGCAGGTCAGTTGCAGAGAGCCTTCAAAATAATCCAAGATATGTCATTTGAAGCAGACTCTGCTATCTGGGGTTCTCTTCTTGCTGCCTGTAGTGTCCATGTAAATGTGGAATTGGGGGAACTGGCAGCTGAAAAAATTATGCATTTGGATCCTTGTAGTTCAGGTGCTTATGTTATGTTATCTAATATATATGCCGCTTCTGGCAAGTGGAAGGATGTCAATAGGATCAGGATTTTAATGAAAGATCGAGGAGTTATAAAACAAAGAGCATGTAGTTGGGTTCAGATTGGAAACAAAACCCATTGTTTCCTTGGAGGGGATGCATCTCATCCAAATATTAGCGATATTCATGTTGCGCTAAGGAGGATTTCCTTACATATGAGGATGCACGATGACACTAGAACATGTTTCTTGTAAGAAGCTGTAATTTTAATAAAAGCTACAGATTTTACAAGGGAAAATACATGTTTTTAAATGTAGAACAAGGAATTCAAGAATTTGAGCAGACTGTACTATTGTTCTGGAAGCTCATGGGGAACATGTTAGAAGAGAAACGTAGCACCTGGAAGCTTGCTTGGAATTGGCTAGGAGCTCAAAGAGACAGTATTCATTTGGATAGTTCTGAAGAAGAAGCTCCTCACAAACCTTGAGTGACACAAAAACATAACTGCGATGATGATGTTGAAGACTTGAACCATGTACTACAAAATTGTATACGTACAAAAGATGTTTGGACCATGCTGGTTCCAAATGATAAGCTTCTTTCCTTTATGATTGAGAATTTTGATACTTGGCTCAAGGAACATCTGAATAATGATGGGCAGAGAGATGGGGGTATGTGGAGATGGGTTATCACTTTTGGCTTAACCATATGGAAATTTTGAGAACTTGAACGCAGAAGACATGGCTCTGTTTGGATATGCATTTGGAGCCTAAGAATCATGTTTATTTGGCCATAAATGATTTTTAAATGTGTTTGTTTAATTTCTGAATAAGCTTACCAATGATTCTAGCCTTCAACTATGCGTTTGAGAGAAGTGAAAGATAATTGCTTTTGTGTCCAGGAAATCTCTCCTTGAATCATTCATCAAAACTTCCTCCATTTAACCCCCTTATTCCCTGTGTTTGCTCCTGCACATTTCTGTCCTGTAATCCTTGAACCATTTAATTGCTTGATTTTGTTTTCACTCCACAAAGAGATGAATGATGAGCTGTGTGAAACAGAGGAAGATTTGCAATCCGCAAAGAGCCGGGAAGGTTTGAGTCGATGGAGAATCATTAAAAGACTTGGGACAAGACGTCTCTGAGCAAGCTGATGATTCCTTGAAACCACGTCCAAATTTGCCCTTCTTACCAATCGAAGTTGTAAGTTCCTTCCTAATAAACTTTTATTGTTGATAAAGGCTTCTTATGTTTTAGTGTTCCATCAATTTGAGGTTAGAACATCAGAGTACATTGCATTGTATTCTCTGCAGGCTTGTGAAACAGCAAAACTGGGTGGAAGCTAGTGGTGTTCTTAGTGTGTATCTGCAGGCGATGGTTATAATCTCCTTTCAAGAATCAATCTAAGTTTTCAGTTTTACTAGCGCTTCTCAAACATGTAGAAAATAGTTGTATTAATCCAACAAGAATCAAGAACATCCATGATGTTTGGATGAGGAAGAATGGGCAAAATGAAGGATAGGCAGGTAGAGAACAGATATGCAGATTATTTGGAGTTCATATTGCTTTTTATGCAAGGGCACATTGAGGAATTATATCAAGCTGTTCCATGTTTTCTTTTTCTTTTTTTGTTTTTAATACATAATCCCTGCTTGATGATTGTAAATTATGTTAGTATTATGTATGATTTGCATTATTTGGAACATGCTTTCCCGGACCTCCTAGATTGCTCTAAACCCTGGGAAAATATAATAGTTTTATTTCCAATTGTGAGGTAAAATTGTTAGATGATAACTGGGTTACCATATTTCTTAATTCCTATGTTTGGTAAATGGCAGTATCCTTGCAAAGTTGAGTTTCAACCTGGGAGTTACTTTCTTGTCCACTGTTCAGATTTGATTTTTTCCCCCTTTTAGGCGTTTAGCCAATCAGATTTGATCTTGTCATTTATGGTTTATTGCTGCTAAGCAGTCCTAGTCTCATTCTGTTTCGCCATCATGGTCTAATTAGTGATTTTAATTGTGCTGGTGTGCATAAACTCGAAACGAGCTAGTGAGCTACTATGATAGGCTTCACTATGTGGATTTCAAACATTCTTCTAAGAATTTGGTTCTTGCTTGGTTCTTAAATCAATAAATTGTTCATTCCTGGTGTCATCCTCCTCATGGCTTAATCAAAGTTAATCAAATTTTTTTGGAAAAGCTTTTACCCCATGTTTGGATGGGAAGAAAATTAGAAAGAAGAAGATTAAGAAGGAAAACTCCCAAAGATAGTAATTTTTTTTTTTTTGTTGTTGCTATTTTAGGAAGCTTACCTTCCTAGTATTTTTCATTCCCCTATTTTCCTTTCACTTTTTACTCCCTTTAAATATAGATTAATTTGAATGTTGTTGTGGTCATGAATAAGATCCCACCTGATTGCGGGTCCTCTCCAGTTAAGGGAGCCGTCGATGTCAAGTCTAACCCAACCAGTTTGAGGTGGTGTACACGCAAAATGTATGTCCCTGTAATTTTTTGGGAACATGTGCATCTTGGCTTCAAGCTTGAGAATTCGATGACCTTTATTGATGAGTACTGAAGAATGCAATGTCTTCCTTAGGAGTGTTTTCCTCTTAGAGTTTTGTTGCTTCTAGCTTTTCATATGTATCAACAAACATGAGCAGAGAGCCTCTGCTACTGTGTCCTTCTAGCTTTTACTATTAATTATCTTGTCTCCTTTTGAGATTATTAATAAACTGTTAGAAAAATGGAAAGAGAAAGAATAATATGAGCTAGAAGTTTATTCTTACAAAATTGGGATGAAGAAATAAAAACTAGTAGTAGCCTTGTTTGATTCTGCTTTTGATTTTTTATGGCTTAGAATAGTTTAATAAAATTACTTTTTCAGACTAAGTTTTCGAAGAAAAAAATAAAAGTCTATTGTGAAAAATCATGTTTGGCAATTGCATAATTGATTGGGATAATTAATGGGCTAAATCTGTACTGGTCTAAGGGGTTTTAAGAATGTTGTAGTTTATTGGGTAAACTAGTAATTTTGCCCCCTTTTTTTGGGTCCCGAAAGTCTAAAAACATAGCAATGTTGCCATTTACTAACGGTTAGAGATTGAATGAGTTAGCGTATTTGAATGTTGCCCTCCACTAACGTAGCAAATGTGCACATTGCAACCAAAAAAAAAAAAAAAAAGCATACTCGATTGTGCTAACTCTGTCAATTGAGCGTTTGTACTTTTTTAAACTTCCGTGGTAAAATTGAACCCAAAAAAAACTTTTAGGATAACATTGTTCTTAGGGGTATACTTTCGGGACAAAATTATTATTTAACCCTAATTTATTTAGACTATATAGAAGATATTGATTTTTACTTTATGGAGTGTGATGTGCCCCATATTTTCAGGACATCCGGTGTCTCAGGGTAAACCATCTTTCAGACACATCAACGGCCCCAGACTAATCCAGACCGAGACGGGGTTGGCCCCTTTCAAGGAGAAGCCTCTACCACCCACAACACTGCATTCCTACATCTCGAATTCAAGACCGTGGTTAAGTTAGGACAGTCCTTTACCAACTGATCTAAATGTTTGGTGGGACATTATTGAGGATACATGTTTGGTCATACATAGGAATTGGCAAATATGGATAAAACATACTTCTAGGAAAAAAATTAGTGACAGCTGATCATCTTATGAGATTGTCGCACAATTAGATGACCATTTTGTATCCTTGATCAATCTCCACTTTGCTTCAATCGGGTGGATCTTGAGGAGGGAAACTGATCAGTTCTAATCTTTTGAAAATTTTAATGTTATCCAGTATTATCCATAAAAATCATATTTGAGGGGGAAAAAATGTAAAAACTTGTTTAAATAATTATTCTTAAAATCATCTTTGGTGAACACCAAGGAGACCGAAGAGTGGAGACAGAAATCAGACTAAGTATGGAGAGTAGCTTGTTCGAGTTTGAAAGGTGAAAACTCAAACTGTCAAGTGACGAGGGAAGATTGTTCAAAAAAAAAGAATTTTATGCTTATTGCCCAATTTTACCTAATAAAAGGGGAATGAAATTGTAATTTGTTTTTGTTTTTGAAAAGCATATTATTGTTTCTTCTTTTTTTTACAAAAACACTTTTCTGGAAATTAATTACTAAAATGTTTTTTTCAAAAAAAAAATATTTTTTGAAATCAAAAAAAAAAAATATTTTTTGAAATCAAATAAGGCCAATATTTTTTAAATTTTTATTTACATACTAAAATCTGAAGTTCACCAGCTTTATTATAATAATAATCCCTTTTATTAAATAATTATCATAATAAATAGTTAATAGTTGTACTTTAAATCAATTATCTAAAAATTATCCCCCCCCCCCCCCCCCCCCCCCCCAAAAAAAAAAAAAAAAAAAAAAAAAAAAAAAAAAAAAAAAAAAAAAACCCAAACAAAAGTCATAAGATACCAAAATTATTATTTTTTGTCAAAATCAAGTTTATTTAAAATTCCGTTACTCTAATTCCAATTCAAACTTGGACCTACGTTTTTCAAGCCCAAAACCACGTTAAGCTTAGCGGAAAACCCAACGTAACACCACCGTACGGTTCTTCCTCCAAACCACGTTACAGGAGAAGCATCCCAGAAACCCAGACGGCCAGACCTAGCTTCTGTGGCTTCATCTTTCTCCTCCGTCGTTCTTCCTTTTATCTTCTCCTCATTCTGGTGGTTTTCCTTCTTCGCCGCCATCTGGATCTGGTTCGTGCTTTGTTGTCCTCCTACTATCTGGTGTCGGTCTCTTGGCTTTTTCGCTCTGCCATTTGCCTCTCCGATCTGGTGTCGATTTTCCATCTGGTTCGTGTTTTGCTTCTTGCTTTCTTCGATCTGCGTTTCCCGCCTAATTTTTCTTTCATCAAGTTCGTATGTTGCTTTTCACCTTCTCTGTTTTTAGGTTCATCGGTTGTGGGGAAAGATGGTTCTTGGAAGGTAATTTTAACGTAAGAAAATGATAAGCAATCAATACAGGAAAAAGAAGCTTTGGGGTGCTTTTAGATTCACATTTAGAAAATTGGGTTCTGTCGTAAAAAATCATAGGGTTTAATTACATGTTTGTATTTTACTGATATGGATCATGATATTTTTGTGAGGTGTTGCTGTAAATTTCTAGTAAAACTTGGAAGACATTGTTCTCAATTACAAATATTACAATGATTAGTCTTGCTATGAGCTGATAGGATCTCTAACTGCATTTTCCTACAACTTTGTCTCATTCTGATTTTGATCGGTGATATTAAAGGGTTCTTATTGTTTTTCTGAAATATGTAATTGCTTTGTGACTTTGTGAAAGTTGTGTGAATAAGTCAGTTTTATCATTGCAGCTTTCAGTTTGTTCAAGCGGTTGTTTCTGCATTTCGTTTTTTCCATTAAGATAACTTCTGTAGCTTTCATATTGAATAGTGATTTACTTGGTGATAGAGATCTTTCTCTTGTCAATTTCGTTACGCTAATTGGAAGCCAATTTAAATGCCATTTGGGATTAATTTCCTCTTCAAATTCAATTATGCTATTTAAAGTGCATATAACACAGTATCATACCTTATTGCAGGCCTTAGATTTGGGATGTTCATTATCGCTATATAAAATAATATATCTTCTGCCCCTTCTGACTTTTTGTTGTGTTGGCCGAGACATGGGCCTTTGATAATATTTAAAATATTATTGTTATTTTGGTGTTCTATTTAATTCTTGTATTATCTTGTATACATTTTCATATGAACTTCTCAATTTGTGGCCTCTTGTCTTGATACGAAGGTTTTCTCATATGCTTGTAGCATAATGACCAACGACAAGTCAAAGGCTACATGGGACATGGCAGCTACTAAAACTTTTATCGAGTTATGCATAGAACAAGTGCATAAAAACGAACGAAAGGGTGGTACCTTTACAAAGAAAGGGTGGAAAGATATAAGGGCTGGATTCAACGAGAAATCTCGCAGACTGTATGACAAAACTCAATTGAAAAACAAGTGGGACAACCTCAGAAAAGAATGGTTGCTATGGGATAAATTGTTTGGTGAAGAGGCAGGCTGCAGATGGGATGAAGCAAAGAATACTGTAGAAGCACCCGATGATTGGTGGGCAGAAAAGATATCAGTATGAAGTTTATACGTCAAGTTGTAATTTTTATCTTTCTTGTGACTATAATATCATGTTTAATTAGTTGTATATGTGCAGGAAAATCCACAATATGAGAAATTCAGATACAAACCACTTCCGTTTGCCCATGAATTAAATATTTTGTTCAAGAATGTACCTACAGGACCTTTGGCATTGGTGCCATCTTCTGGAACACTACCTAATGGCACGAATCCTGATGTGCCTAATGACACGAATCCTGATGTGTTTCCCTTGAATGTCGGTGCAAACGATGGTTGCGTGAATCTGGATGAAGGATCAGGAGACTGTGATGAAAACCCAGGGACTGCTGCCGCAGTTAGTGGTGAGTTGCAAAGTGTTAATTTAAACACTTCTCAGGGAAACAGTAGTGAAGGCAATAATGGGAAGGGGAAGGAAAAGAGGAAGAGAGTTGAAGTGATCGACAAGAAGACGAAGGTTCCTACCTCAAAAAAGATAGCTGATGCGATAAGTAGAATTGCCGCCGCATCTGAGTCACGAGCACAAGCGATGGCTAGAACGTCTATTAGTGAAGTGATGGCTGAAGTTCAGAAAATGGAGGCTATCACAAGTGATCCTGATTGGCATTCTCGTTGCTGTCAACTTCTTCTGTCACAGGCTGAAAGGGAGATGTTTGTAGCCTTGAAACCATATGAGCAAAAATTGTTGAATTGGTTGAAGTTTGCAGCTAACAGACTTTGATGACTGTACAATTAATCATGTAGGATTATAATTATAATTCTATTTCGAATGTTTATTTTGGTCTATATTAACGTTGATTTGGAATTACATATCATATGCAGTATAATATTAAATTATAAAACTCGTGTCTTTTTTAATGCTAACCGTACGTCTAAAATTACTTTAGAATAAAATCAAGTTTTATGTGACAGCACTTAAATGCAAATCATGTTACCCAATAAAATCAATTCTATTCAAAATCAAGTTTGTAAAATCAATTTTAATTAAACTAAAATCTGCAGACTCATCCAAGTATAACATATATAGTAGTGGTTGGAAGGAATGGCTTATTAGTTGGTCCTCCTGGCTGAGTGAGAATTGGATTAAACCCTAAATAACCATGGCGTTGTTAAAAGGTAAAAACGATTGTGATGGTGCAGGTGGTATTTTTCATCACTTTGCTTTCATTAAAAGACCATTAATTGCAATTGTGTGAGCGAGCTTATGTAATAAACTGTTTTTAAGTGAAAGCAAAGTCATGAAAAATACAAAGGATCTAGAGTTTAAGACTTGAAAACAAAACAGTGTTAAGTGGCGGAGGCGCCAGAAAAAAGAAAAAAAGAAAAAAAGAAAGTGTCATTCTCAAAAGCTATCACAAACATATTTTTGGGTTTAAACTAACTTTTTGAATGTAAAATTTAGTTTGGGCAAGCCGAACTTGATGCTAACATGTACAAACCCTCATGAAACTGAAAGGGAACTTGAAATAATAATTGTGAGTACAAATACTCCTTCAAGTCATTGAATGATTGTTCAAACTTAATTGTTGAGGTTTTACTAATCATTGAAGGCGTGTGAATAGAAAAAATGATGTTGAGAGTTCTTTTCTCAACACTGTGGGCCTCACACGGAGCAAAATCTAGATCAGTTGGAACCAAAGGTTCCGGTGAACCGGATGTGATACCACAAAAAAAAAAAAAAAAAAAAACTATTGTGATGCTTTTTGACACTATCATAACTTCGTAAGTACGCAATTATTTAAAACTCACAATCCGTTTTCAATATTTAGTAATGTTAAAATGTGAATTGGCACAGGATAAAGTTAGTTAGTATTAGAAAACTATGGGTTTAACCAATTTATCCACTTATGTACTTATTTACTTTTTAAAGAGAAGCCTTTGATAGACATGGCTCACCTAATTTGACCAAAGGGGTAAATAAGGTTGGTCCAAAAGAAATCCTAATTATTTTTAAGATTGAACAAGCCGGTTGTGAGACATTCACTTGGAACAAGTTTCAGGTACATTTGACAATTGACACATAATCAGCTAAACTGTATCGAACGATCTAATCCTAAACATTATTAGATAAAGATAATTAAAAGATGGTTGAAACAAAATGAATAAATAATTAGTCATAATAATGGCATTGAAAAATTAAGGACAAACCAAGAGCCCAATTCCATTGAAACCCTGCAAGATGTCCATGCAATGTGAGAATTAAAAGTGAATAAATGGTAATTGAATTCCACATCATTCAATACCTTATGCCTTTTGCTTCCTCTCTCTCTCTCTCTCTCTCTCTCTCTCTCTCTCTCTCTATATATATATATATATATATATATATTGCAGTTTCAGATATGGCTCTTTGGCTGATTTTATCTCACACTGTATGTTTGGTTGGAGGAGAATTGGTCAAATGAGATTCCCTGTATTACCGAGTTCTTACTCACTTAAGTAAATATCGATAGACACAACAATCAATTTGAGGTTGTCAGCTAAGTGGTGGTGTCTTTCTTTGCAGTCTGGTTTTGACGCTTGAACAACTATTGCATTCCAAAAAAAGCATAGTTCACAAATTATCTACACTAGGAAACCTAAATGATTCATAGTTCACATACTAGCATAGATTCCAATTCAATTGGGCTATTACTTTCATACCCTTTAATGAATGAAAGCTCTTATGTAAATTCATGGATAATAAATTTTCGTTATTAATTCTTCTTCCGGAAAAAAAAAAGGGTTATTTTAGGTTTTGAGGAACTATATCAGTTTTGTTAAAATATAATTTCTTCAATAACTAAGATATAATATGGCATTTCTATATAACTTCATTATTCATCAATAATAATATACTTCAATTTGATTCTTTTAGTGCATATTCAAAATACATATTTCCCCCACATAAAGAAATATGAAGAGATCTATGATTATATTGTGGTTATTTATGGTGTTTTAGGGCTAAAATTAATTAGAGAGGAATGTAAAGACAAGTGCCTTATCATACAAAATAATGAAAATTTATGATATTTATAGTCTTCTTTCAAGTTTTTCCAGCTATTTAAGAATCCATAAATTTGACTTCCACTACACACACACACACACAATTTACACATATTACAAAAATGATTTTATCCAACAAATGAAAGTTTACATAACCTATTCATAAAAATTAAATAAATTCTCATTCTTTCAATATATGATGTAAATATATTATATTTCTTCTTCTCACAAATGTCACATATAATTAATTTGATTCTATTATATATCGCATACACAGTTTACACACATTATAAAAATGGTTTTATCCAACAAATCAAAGTTAGCATCATATATTAATAAAAATTAAATAAATGCTCATTCTTTCAATTCAAATGCGATATAAGTATATTATTTTTCTTCTTCTCACAAATGCCACATAAAACTAATTTGATTCCAATATATATCACATATCATATCATAACTAACGTATGAGATTTACAAATGTTATGAGAATGCTAAAGATTAGAAGAAGTAACAAGATAAGATATTGAGAGAAAAGACAGTGATGGCTTATCAATAACAAGATAAAATACACATACATGTAAGGCAAAATAACAGTGCTCAAGAGGAGAAAAGAGATGGAAGATAAAATGAAAAATAGAGCCAATAATGAAAGAAAGTACATTGATGTTGAGTTATATAAGTTGACCGATTAATGGGAAATCTTTGTAGCAATTGAGAAGCACAAATTCCAAGAAGAAGGCATGTTTAGAGCTTGATATGATAAACTCCATTGATGCATGAATAATACTCACACACATTATATACTTAATTTACAAATAAGTTGTACAATTATACATAAATAAGGGAATTAAACAACTTAATTGTACAATTGAAGGTTATATGAATAAATTCTAGCAACCCTTCAATTTGGGAGTTATATGACATAATGACATTATCAATGAGTTGAAATTCTAAAAAAAAAAAAAAAATTGAATTATGAACATCTGTACACCATAATATTTAAATTTTCAAATAAACTGACACTATATAAGAAATTTCAAAATGACCAATAATTACTTTTGGGTCTACTTGATTTCATATATCACTTATGAATATTTATGAATATCAAAATATCAAAAACTTAATTTCCATCACACAAGTTCATGACAATAAATTTAAACAATAATAAACAAATTAAACATTATATAGCCTTATGGGCTTATGATTTTTTCATTTTTCCTTTACAAAAAATTTGGGCATATTTTTACCTAATTCATTGCATCTTTTGATTTTTTTTTTTTTTTAACATCTCATGGTCTTTTTGGCTTCATAACCATTTTAACATTTACTTAAATACCTAATTTGCCACGGAAATTTTGCTAAGGGAGCGCCAAAGACCTTTTTTGGTATCATTTTTGCCCAAAAGTTTACAAAATGGAGCAAATATGCCTCGGAAGTTTTTTTGAGGAGCAAATTTGCCCAAACTTCCGGGTAAAAATGATACCAATCCAACGGTTAAGATCAACTAATAGACAAAATTGTTATGTTTGTAAACTTCCGGGCAAAAATGATACCCAAAATACTTAGGGTCTTTGGCGCTCCCTTAAAAACTTCCGTGGCAAATTAGGTCTTTAACCCTTCTATAAATTGATACATATTTGAGTAAGTGGCTTCTTGCCATTTGTAAACTTTGCTAATATGTAATATTATTTCGATGACCATAAAGAAATTATTTTTCAATCATCTAGGCAAGGCAAAATAAAATTCACTTTCAATCGTCAATTTTTACATTGTAACATGGTCATAGTCATTTTTATTCTCATAGATATGTTTTGTGCTTCCATTTTAATGGCACATTATCAATTTTTTCTTTTGGACTGCCAAAATTCTTTCATTGTCAATTTGGTCTTTAGGACCACAAAAAAATCTTTGAAAGCTACAAGCCTTTTTTTTTTTCCCCTTGTCATTTGATGTTTGGACTTCTAGCCTTCAAGGTTTGATATTTGTAAAAAATAAATTATTAAAGTGTCACAAATGTTTCTTATTATTCTAGTTATTACTGGAATTTATAGTGTTCTTTTAGGAAAGAATCATGCAAAAGTGATGTGATTCTGGTCATCCAAGCACAAAATTGAGAGTATTATAGCTACTAGCCGTTGAATAAAATTAAAATAATATTGTAACGAAATAAATTGAAGGATTAAGATAAAATGATTAGCCAACGAACTTTTATTTCAAAAGTGCCATTACAAAAAACTTTTAAGTAGACTAAAAATACCAAAAAACTTTTAAGAATGTAAAGTCAGCATAAAAAACTTTTACAAATATAAAGTCAAGACAACGCCATTAGAAAAACACCTGTGTTCATTAAAATGTAAACTTTTTAAGGGTTAAGATGCATATTGGCCAAACAATATAACATATAGTAAGAAAGGAAGATTGTAAACTTTTTAAGGATTAAGGTGCAAATAGTCAACAACTTTTTAAAAATAAATATTAAAAAAGATAGTAAGAAAGATTGAAAAATAACAAACAACATAATATAATAGTGTAGATAAACAACATAATAGTACAAAAGGTTAAAAAAAATTAGTACATACAACATAGTTTACATTATGATAAGATAACGTAAACTATGTTGTATCCTTTCAATCTTTCAATCATTAGAAAGGTAAAATAACGTCAGAGAACAACATACAACAATAGAACAATATGCACGGGTACAAAAAAGGATTTTAAAACCCCAGGAAAAAAGAGGCACCGTAAGACCGGACCTATGACCGATCTTGTTCCAGGCATTAAAAGTCGACTGTAAGACCGGACCTACAACATAGTTTACATTATGATAAGAAAGACAAACAACATAATAGTATAGATAAACAACATAATAAATATAGATAATGAACAACATAGTAAGAAAGATTGAAAAAAAAACAAACAAACAACTTAATATATAAATAAAAGGATACCATAATATACAATAAATGTATAAAAAATTAAAACTGCACATACACGATGATTAGTTAAGAGAGATAATTGAGTAGAGGGAAGCTAATAGAGAGCATCACCATATACCACAAGAACATGTTAATCTACAAAGAGCCCATGCCTTAAATCTTCATAGCATACTCGTTCTGACAACTTGTTATTGAAACAAACAAACAAATAAACAAATAAGAGATTGAAGGTGAGAGAGATGTAGAAGACAAGAGAAAATAAGGGGAGAAATGGGGATGATTATCATTCATCTTAAAGCTTGAAATTCACTTGGTACATGTATACTACTTATAAGCCACAAGTCCTTAAATTATATGTCAAGAGTTCCACAAAGAATAGATCTACATAATTGTGAAATATGTTACATTGAGACGTTATGTGTATTAATATTAAGAAACTCCCAAGAAGCTATTCATTTGGACGTTATATAGTTTTGATTGGAGAACTCCAAAAGACAATCTTGAAAGACTATATATGGACATCCACATGTAAAAGTGGAATATTTATAACACGCTAATAATTTTCTATTTTTATATATTTTAATTAATTAATCCATATTAGGAAATTTGGTGAAAATTCTCTATTTAAAATTTTTATTAACAAGAATGACATGATATATCTTTGTGTCCAAAAAGTACTAGTATTCTAAAAAATTTCCTATACAATAAGTACGAGTACTCAAATTTACACACGTCCTGGTAATAAAATTATCAGATAGGGACCTTTTCATCAATTTTTCCTTCTTTTTTTTTTCTTCAAAATTTATCCATATAATTTAATCTATATGAGGTTTATCCAGAATGATGAGAATAAAGCGGTGGCAGCTGAAATGATAGTTAACCAATTGTTGAAGGTAATATGTTCTTGGGAGGCATCTGTTACCCAAATTTGAAGGCTTGCTTCAGCTCTCAAGTAACACATTGATCAGCACAGTTTTGTTGTGGATAAACTCTGACGATGAAGATGTGAATAAGTGATGGATAGACAATTCTATTTGCAATTGAGAGACTGGGTTTTAACTAAGTTAAAATTATATAGGCTGATTTGTGCTAAATCAAAGTTAAATAACTGAGTTAAAACTATATCATAAAAACATTATTTTTTTTAAAAAATAAAATACTGTAATTGTCGCCAAAAAAAAAAAAAAAAAAACACTCACGAGTCTATATATGTGGGACTGGTGTAGGCCCTCCTATGTATGTTTTTTCTACAATATAATGGTAATGGCCGGTTTGTCAAAATTCTACACAATCTCAATAAAAGAAGTAATAATGATAATTTTTAGTCCTATTTTTTGACTCCATTTTCAAATCATGATTAAGTGTTCAATGTTAATCCAAGTTGTTGTCCACATAATATTCTAGCCATGACATCGTAGTTTGAATGAAATTTGCTGACCTTTACCAAATTACATGTTAATGAACAAATTAAAGGGCAAGACTTTGAGAATATGAACCCAAAAAAAAAAAAAAAAAAAAGACTTCAAACTATATGAGCACATGAGCTCTTTTGAAACAATTTTCTAAACGAAGAGAATTGCTAAGGATACATGTGTATAAAATTCAAAGAAAAGAAAAATAAATTAAGAAGAAAAAAATCAAAAAAATCTTTGGTAAAGAAATTAATTACTTACTATAATAGGTTTTCTAAATTGAATTAATACTAAAAGCATAAATGGTAAATTATAAATTTCTTAATTTGACTTGTAAGGATTGGGTGGAGGAATTATGCAAATCTTTATCCATCTTATCGCAATCTACAATCCGTCCTCTAAGAGCATTTTCCTAGATTAAACGAAACTCTATTATTGTAAATGGCAAGGGCACGTAATAGTAGAAGTATAAAACTAAAATTCAGGGATCTGGCTTTGGTCCTTTTCTTTTACTATTCACTGTCATCCTTTGCTTTAAAAGACGTCGTTTTGTTCCTTTTAAATTACATCTCAGCCTTCCATTGATGTTAATCTAAGCCGTTGGTTGTTTCGTAGCTTCTTTTTGCAGAGATGAACCCATCGACTTCTCTCTCAAAAAATATGCAAAGACGAACCCATTGACTTCTCTCTCGGAAAATATAACTACTAATAAGAGTCAATAGCTAGCAATATTTCCAATTTCTTCGTTAGAAGCCTTGTGTTACAGAACATACCGTGGCTTACACAGGGTGGAGCCAGAAATTGAAATTATGGGGTAAAAATTACAGATAGAACCTAGGAATACATGATATTACATTTTAGCCCTATAAATATTTTAATATTTTCATTTTAGTCCCTATATGAAACTTTTAGTGAGGACTGAAAATATTGAAATTTTTATGACGAAAAATATAATTTCCTAAAAATTGGGGTTGAATTTTGTAACTTTGGTGGCCCCCCTAATTCCACCACTGGGCTTACGTCAAGCGAGGTATCTTCCTCTCTTTCTTCTCCCAATTTTGTTTCCTTTCATGTCAGTATGCAGGTATTGGTTTGTTTGCTTATTAAGTTCTATTCGCTTTATTGGAATCTTTGGACCCTTGATCTCAATATCCGGTGTAGTTTTCCCCTTTGGTTTTATTGATTGCAATTTAGTTGTGTTTTAGGATTGGGGAATATGATTAGAAAGAACTTTTTGGTTTGGATAATTAACCAATTTGACAAAGGCAACTTCAATTCCTCTCCGTCGGTTTATTCATTATCTCCTCATATATATCTAGCTGAATCTTAGGCTGCAATTTTGATGCCACTAATTGGTGCAAGATAAATTTTAAATTTTAAATTTTTTACTTATATTATCTACTAGTATTTCTGATCTAGAGCGGCTAATAACTTATGGCCACTTTTCTATGGTACCAATTGTTGCTTCATTGAATTTGCTTCCTTAATAGGATCACGATTCGACTTTAATCGTTAGGGACTAGTGCCATGATCTAGTCCTAGACAAAAAGTTACATCTGCATATACATCCGTGCATACATACAAACAAGTGAGGAGAGCATATTCATAACCACTAGATATAAACCTTTATTGCTACAGACTTACAAATTGACATTGCTTCAATTTTTTCTGCCTAATGATCTGGGTCAGGCATGTTTTTGGAATATTTTATTTTGAGAATCGTATTGGTGAAATTTTAAATCTATTGCATATTGAAATGTGAGGCATCAAGCAATCCATATCTATCCTGGTTCTGAACCTCGGTATTATCTTGCATGATATTCTTTTGGCTGGGGTTAGCAATTGATCAGATAGTGTTGCATTAGGATCATCTGCATGTATTAGAGACTCACTTTGATCTTTAAAATCAAAATCTAGAAGTTGCGATAGTTTTATGAGTGAAAAATTTTGATACATTTTCAGAATAGAGATTTACACCAGTGAACCATTTAATTCCTGATGCTGCCTTTTTTCTGTAAGCCTCTCTGTTTTCTGGTGAAAGTTTCTGATCTAATTGTTAATGATAACTTTGCATGTCTTCTCTTTTACTTATATGCTTGTATTCCCTGGCACAGTTTAGGAGTAGCATTTTGGAAAAAAAAAAAAAAAAAAGAAAAAGCCTCAGATTGGTATTGCACAAGACAGTACTGCTTTCAAAATAGATAGATGTGGGTAGATGAGTTCTTGGTTACACCAGTGTTGCCTAATTTGTTTCTTACTTACTTGGTAGGTTTCTTCTAGTGTGAAGTTTTGTTGGACCACTGTCTCTTGTACAATTAAACCACGAATTGGAAATTACTATGTGGCAATTCTGATTGATAATCAAATTGCTTGCAATTCTGATTGACAATAAAATTGCTTGCAAATTACTTCTATACCTTGCTGGAGTCATGAAAATTGATTAACATTGTTTCATAGCATATTATACAAATAATGAGCAATCTTAACCAAAAACCAACTCAAACTACATCATTCGAGAAGACATGAGAAGTTAGGAGAACAAAATGAAGACTCCATGTATAAAATGAGCCTACTTGACCAAAATAGAGAGTAGACCAAAAGAGCTGGACAAAATGAGGTGGAATGGAGGCTTCACATAGGAGGATCATAGTCAATCATTGAATCTGTATTTGTAACACAGTGCAACTTTGTAGTGCTAGTGAATATATATTGTTAGGCGTGATTTGGTCTACTATTGTAAGATGAGACAATGCTATGTAAACAACTTCATATTTCAATATGAGAGACTAAATTGTTTTCTTTCATTGTCATTATTCTTTATACTTACCAACATTATATTTTTGGCTAAAATCCAGTGCTTTAAGCAATGTAAAATTGTAGTCAAATGGTGCCTATAATAAAAAAAAAATGAAATAAAATAAATCTCTCAATATATATATAACAAACTAGTTGAGGATGCTATTTAACATCATATGACATACCATCAATAAATTTGTAAGAGTCATTTGACTTGATTCAGAGCTATCCAACATCATATTATTATGTTGTATTGGAGTTGGTGTCTCAATTTTTTGAAGTTGATTATGTTGTCCCTAAAACATATTTACAAAGAAACATTAAATATGTAATAGGCATTAAGCATCTTTGAAAAAAATAATTGATCAAAAGTATACCTGTAAAGCTTTATGAGGCTTCTTAGAGGCTTTTGTTATTCCTCTTCTTCGATTGGTTTTAAGACAACTCTTTATTCATTTACTTATCTTTATACCATATCTCTTTTTGAAGTCAACAACTTTCCCACCACCATTATCGCCATCATGACTCCCCACACCATTCTTTTCACCTCTACCATCATCTAATAGGTATTTTATGTGAAGCTGGGTCACTTTTTTACTTAGTTCCAAGATAGCTTTATGAACAAGCAAGAATTGCCTCTGAACTTTCTGATGCATCATTAGCTAATTTAACAAGTAAAGAGCATAATTGTCTATACTAATTTGATCTTTGAAGTTTAGAATCAACTTTTATTTGTTTCCCCTTGATATCGTACACTACACCACATTGTGCTTCTCTTGTCCACCTTTTTACTATATATTTTTTTAGGGTGTAATTTGACATCACATTCATTCAATACTCAATGCATGACAATATAATATGCCAACTCGTTCAAACTTTTTGCAACTACAAGTTCTATTTTTTTTAGGGAGTAATTTGACATCACATTCATTCAATACTCTCAATGCATGACAATATAATATGCCAACTCGTTCAAACTTTTTGCAACTACAAGTTATTGTCTCCTTTGAAGGATCAGATGTCAAACTATGCTCTCGTTTACTTCCATCCATGGTGATCACATAATCAAACATGGTGACACTATCCTCCACATCCATAATGATCTTTCTTTCTATCCTCTCTTTTATACGTGTAGCATCATGTAGATCAAATTGTTGTTGGAACAAGTTAAAAATAGGTCGAGTATATACATCAGAAAGCTGACGAAACATACTTGAACTCTGTAATATCAACCTTGGCAACTTGTCAAGCGCCCCAAGATCACTTTTCAATTCTTTATAATGCTTATCCTCTAGAACTTGTTCAAATTGTTGGATGAATCGATTGATATCCAATTTAGGATTGGTGCAACTTTTGACAGATGCATTGACACTTTTGTTGATTTATGTGCTTCTCATGCCAAGTGTGCTTGAGTTCTTCATATAATATACTACTCATTTCTCTTTTATTTGGTACATGGACATCAACCACGAGTTTTTTTGCTATATATTGTTGTGATAATAATGTTTGCCAAGCTTCTTCAAACTCGACTTCATCCCAATATTGATACATGCAATGGTTGAAATCATTAACCATTGAGCTTGGAAGGTGCTTCATTGCATTTTTTGAAATATGCTAGGTGTACAAGGCATGCTTTACCTCTGGCATCACTTCTTGTAATGCACGTGACATAGCAGCATCTTGATCAATGAATATAGTTAGTGGTCTTGCATTCTTGTGTGTGCACAAAAAAGTTTCAAAAAGCCATTTGAAACTCTCAACAATCTCATCATATAACAATGTCACTCCAAATATTACCCCTCCAGCCAGAGAAGATTGCAAGAGGTCTATGGTCACGATTTGTCCAATAAGTTGTATCAAGTGAAATTACTTCACCAAAGCAAGCATAGTCGATCAAAATGTGTGCATCAACCCAAAATACATTTGTCACTTGCTCCTCTGAATCCATTTGATGAGCATGAAAAAAAGTTGGATTTTCTGCTATGATGCTTAAAATACCCAAATATACATCCTGCTTTCCCATATTTCATCGCTCGATGCCTTCTTAAATTAAGATGATTCTTCACATCACTTCTTGTATATCCCAAATTGGTTTGACCTCCTGCATATTGGCTTTGCAAATTGAATGTTGCTTTTTGACTAATCCAAGCCATTTCAGCATTTTCTAATTCATATTGTTGAGCTGGTGTTAATCCTCAGAACGATGCAAATAGATGAAAAACTTCAGGAGGTTGAAGAAGATGATTATGATCGAGGAAAACTTCATTTATTTTGTACTTTCCATTTACTTCTATAACTTTCATTCTTGCTTTGTAATCTGTCCTTGTCTCTTCTCTAGGCTTCCTAGTTTTCACATTATGAATGTCTAGTTTCTTCATCCCTTCTTTACAACAAACATATAAATAAGAGGAATATTTTTACTTATCTTTTTCACTCTTGTTAAAGCTCGTTTTCAAACACCAAAACCAATTATTCTTCCATATGCCGTCCAAAATTCCCATTATTCTTCTATATTGTTAAATTCAAGATCAAGTGTAGGAGCTAAATTTATATCCATATGCAAAATTGAAAAATATGTACCCAATATAATTATAAACTCACAGCGAAAAATATAAAAATTATTATCTCAAATGCAACAGATATATACATATATAGAAACACACACACACACACACACACACAAATGGAAACATTGAAATAGCCCAATACCAACACAAAGCTAGCAGTGCCGTTATTTGTGTCTGTTTGTGTGTACAAATATAAACCTTCGAAGTAACATGATTTCAAATATAACCTACAGTGGAGAGAAATGAAGAAGTTGGAGATAAACCAATATAAAGTCAAGTCTGGTTGGTCTTGTCACTTATTTTGGATTTGTTGTGGTACAGATCAAGAAATTAAAGGATGCTTTGGAGAAATATAGGAATGGGTGTTGTAGTTTGGGGCCAGCAAGAGGTTTGGATGAGACTGAGTTGGAAAAGTTGGTAGCGAGTGGCGAGTTATCGGCTGAGTCGCCATTGTTGTACTCTAAGGTGAAGAAAAATCACTTGTTCAAACACATGATGTATCAATATCAAATTATCAAATGTAGATGTCCAGAGAGCGATGCTAGCGCAAAGACGTAGACGTTTTCCCACTTCCTCAGATTTTCCCGCGCAACTTGAGGAAGAACAAAGGGATGCTAGCGAAGATGAAGACGGAAGACAAAATTTTTTGGTTCATTTTGGAGGAAAATAAGAAAAACAAAATGATATTAAATGGATGGCTAAGATTAACTGAGAAATCCAACGGATCAGATGAAGTATTCTAAACGACATCATTTCAATTAGTTGCCCCTCATCACCGTCTATGTAGTTATAACATACGAACGGTCCAGATTCCCCCCCCCCAACACACACACAAAATGACATCGTTTAAGGCAAAGGAGGGCAATGGATTTTAATAGGTATTGGACGTAAGCTAGATCCAAAATTTAGGAGAAGAGAGAGGGAAAAAAGAGCTAGAGGATAAGATCGGCAGCATTTTAGTATCGAAACATGCATCATGCATCAACTTTTATAGGCAAAGATTACATAGAAAATCATTGGATGACATACCGGTGATTAAAACCATATTAATAGAAATTAAAAAGATAGATTTTATTATACCAAAAATAAATGAAAATAAATAAAAAAGGTAGCTTCTCAACATTGGAATGATGTTGTTTAATGCAATTTATTACATCATTTTTAAGGCCATTAAATAGTAAAATAATTAGATTTTGTTAAATCATTTGCTAACAATTAATTCTAAGACTCTTCTACTCAACCCTCTCAATTTCACATCTTAGTGTGTACAATATGATCATATTTATAAAAAACATTTCAGCATATTTCTCATATATTAAAAAAAAAACCTTTGGATAAGATAAACACTAACAGAGATGGGACTCATGCGAGTAGGCGCTGCAGCAGTGGCGGTTGCTGCTTGTGGCACCAGAGGGATGCAACCAGGGTGTAAGGTGCGTGCCGGTCGAAAGCTGTGGACTACTGGATGAGTTTAAGAGGGTGAGTGGAACACCCAGCAACAATGAAAGCTTTGAAGACGCTGACGTCACTGACACTGTGATAGTCAATAGAAGACGGAGACACCAAGACAGTGACGGGGTAATAGTTCGTTGGCGAATTTGCACCAAATTGTTTTTTTTTTCACTTTTTAATTGTTCGTTGGCCGATTTGGTACCTTCAATTGTTTTTTATGCCAGACGCTCCTCGGGTAATAGTTCGTTAGCAAATCTGCACCTTAACCCTATCATTCAAACTCAAATCTTTCACATACCTATGTTTTAAGCCAATATGTCAGAACTTTCCATTATAAACTTGGGTATAAGCCCTTGCAAGAGTAAACTGACTATAACAATCAATAGATATTAGGGTCAACTTCATACTAGAGTCAAACAAATGAAGAACCATAAAAACAATCAAAATCATAAGCATGCCAACAAACAAGTCATGATTCATTTTTTATTATATATGAAAATAACCATAGCCAAACATGTAAATAGAATTTATAATTCCATCATTCCTTTTCTCCAAGGTCTTATGAGACTATCTTTCCTCCACCACATGTACCTTCTTAAGAGTATTAGTGCCTTTTGTATCATAGATCATTAACCATAATCCCATTCTAAAAGAAAATAATTCACAATTGCTAAGAGAGATTTACTTTTTATGTTCAAGACTTGCTAAGTCTCTCCCTAAAGGAGGAAGTGTTATCTTATGATTGATGGAACAAAATAAATTCACCAACATGGATGTTAAGATGCTTGAAACTATTCAAACCATGTTCAATTCATGCATTTATTTTATAACACATTTTCATCAACCATTCGAATCAAATCAGAACACAACATGATAATTATCAACTCATTTGATTGATCATAGAATTCTAATGATAATTATCAATTTAGTGAATTCAAAATCTATTATGCTCCTTACCACTTTCTAATCATGATTATATTTTCATGATTCTAAAAGCCAATATACCACATAATTTAAGCAAAAAATTGCATCAAACCAAATCATGATTAAACGTAACCTCATGAATCTACAAACTCTATTAATAAAGAATGGTAAAAAGAGACTTTTTTTTTTCTTTGTTATTGACCAAATAAATTCAAGATGACTCATTTACAAAGTTTCTAAATAAAACCATCTATTCCCTCCCCTATTTAGAGCAAAATCCTTTGAGTGGCGTGGATGATGCAAGTGTCCCAAGAATTGCACTTTAATTTGCTGTAAAAAAAATTCCATCTACTTGTTCAGAATCCTTTACTTCTTTCACCAAATAAATGCTACCACCTTCAATTTCGACCATATACGCTACACCTTGAAAATTGCTTCCGATTAACCCGACGCGAGATGAGTGAAGTATATCCAATGACCCATATCTTTATCCTAGTTTCACAAATTTCTTTTTTCTTTTTGTACTACTTTGAAGTTATCATCTGTATTCACAAAATTAAGCTTAAAAACTGTTGCAAGGGTTGGATCTCTGAGGGGTATAAAAAGAAAATAGTACACAATATCTTCAAGATGTAGATAACACTTTCCTTTAGGCTTAACTCACCCCCATTTATATCTATTAGGGTGCATGTTGGATTGACAAGAGAATTTCCTACATTATGTTAGTTCTCGAAGGGTTTTGATGATTTCCATTGGTTGTAAACAAAACATGAGGTTTTGCTCTCAATTGGTGAAAAACTCACTATAAGAGCAAACCTCGAGGTTTGCCAAGAAACCTTGAGGTTTGGCCTTACAAAGGAGTCCTCAAGGTTCTATGGTTTTAACTTGAAATACTTGGTTTCACAAAGTTATGTGAAACCTCGAGGTTTAGCAAGAAACCTCGAGGTTTTGTCATTCCGAGAAAACTCGGTTTAACGCCGGTTTCCAAAACCTCAAGCTTTGAGGAAAACCTCCGTGTTTGATTTCAATCAGCATTTTATAAGTTTCTCAAAAATTGAGAAACCTCGAGGTTTCGGACAAACCTCGAGGTTTGTCTTGCGCAGAGCTTCTGCATTTTTCCAAGTTTTTCAAAACCTCCAGGTTTCTCTCAAACCTCGAGGTTTCTGTTTTGGCGCAAAACTGAGAATTTGAAATTTAAAGTGAAACCTCGAGTATTGTTTAAAACCTCGAGGTTTCTGGCTTCCAGAGAGCAAACATTTTTCACTTGTCTTTGAAAACCTCCGGGTTTCCAAGAAACCTCCGGGTTTGCCTTTATCGCGTTTTTGAGAGTTTCACTTTCAAAGTGAAACCTCAAGGTTTCTGAGAAAACTTCGAGGTTTTGTCACACGAAACAAAACGCTTTTTCGCTCATTGGAAAACCTCCGGGTTTTGGAGAAACCTCCAAGTTTGGTGTTTTGGACTTAAACCTCTTTCACTTGCTACGAGTCCAAAACCTCGAGGTTTCGGAGAAACCTCCGGTTTCTCGAATAATGTCTTCAAAATTCAAATCGACGATTTTGCTATACCTTCTTGTTTGATCTTAATACTTCCTATGATTATTCTCTAATGTTCCTAGACATGTTTAATCACTTTATTGCTTTGAGTTTCGCATGATTAGAGAATGTACATTGAAGGTTTAAAGCAAAAGCAAAAGTGATGTCAGCACATTAAATGCAAACCCATAAAGTTGCATTCTTTTGGGTAATCCATCTGCACACGCCTACAAGGGATTAAAGAATGATTTCTACATCTAGTAGCTGCTATTCCAACGAACAAATTTGCAGAGAGTCAACTCTGAACTTCTCGCCCACTGATTAAGTGAAGTTTAGAGAGAAAGAAGACCAAAGCTTAACCAAAACATTGATTAATCAAAGCAACGATTATATTGATAAATCCAACGGTCATTTAATGCACTCTAAGTATAAATAGAGTTGCATTCAAGTCTTCTCAACTACTACAACAACTGAAAACGAAATGCATTCAAGTCTAGCATTTATTCTTTCAGTTTTCAACTATATTGTATCTTTTGATACTTTGTGCTTCATTCTTATCTACTTAGATTATTCTTATCTACTCTTAAAGAGAGTTTCAAGTTGCTTGAAAAACATTTATTGTAAAGAATCACAAGTCGGGGACTTGGTGATTTGGGAGTTCATTGATTACAACTTGTAAGGGGGAGTGAGTTCTAGAGAGAAGAACTACTCTTTGAGTATTAAATATATATTAATTAAATCTATCCGAAAGATCTAATATAATAATATTTATTTAATCGAATTAAAAACCGAGTGTGTAATCTTTGTGATAAATTAAATGGAAAATCCTCAATTTAAATTAAATAGAGTCCGGGATGTAGGTCAAGTTGTTAAGACCGAACCAAGATATAAATATCTCAAGTGTCCAACTCAATGGGGATCGACGACACGATACACCTATCGCTCTTCCCTTTACTTCCTGTCCATCTCTCCTTTCCATCACAAGTTTTTTCTTTGTCTAAAAACAGAGCCCGATCCTAGCCTTTATCATCACCCGTTACAAAAGTTTTTAAAATACCCAATTCACCCCCCTCTTGGGTATATAGCTTCACTTTCACATTATACAATGAAGATCCTTGAATATGAATTGTACTTTTAATACTCAAGCAAGACAATAATGACTTCTATAAAGTGATACTTTGACTTTATCTTTTTGTTTACCTAAGGACAAAGGCAATGAATTTGATCTCTTATTATTGTGTGATTTGTGATATTGTATTATATCGTCCATCACAAATAAAGTGATAATGCAAGATATTTATAGACTATGAAGTGATGTTTTGAAGTAGTGTCTTTTTTTTTGGGCCAAAATATATCAATTTTATTAATAACCAAACAAGACCTACAAACACCAATAGCCGAAGCCAAACAAAGCACTCAAAAAAATCTAACATTATAACCTAACACACCTCCTAAACCAAGAAATTAACACTAGTTAGGAACTACAGCAAAGTAAATTTATCAGCAATTAACCTATACCATCCCTGTCTGGCTACATCAGCGGATCATCACCAAAATTTAGGGAAGACTCTAAATCAGCTACCAAAATACTGCTTAAAAAGGATGAAGGTAATACCAACCAATCATGCTGGTGCATCCTTTTTGCCGCGTCCGCTGCCAGAAAATCTGCAGCTTTATTGCCTCCCCTGGAAACAAGAGAGACTGAAAAATCCTCACATGAATCAAGAGCGCCCTGTATCTCCTTCAGTAAGTCTCGACTTCGCCATTCACAACCATCATCGTCCGATTTCCTTATTAGCATCCTATAAAGCATCTCACAATTGACCTCGTATACAGTATGTGAATTAGGGAGATTACCCCTATGTCGTATGGGCTCTCTCAGTGCTATACATTCAGCCATAAATGGAGAATCAGCATTTACAATTTTCCCCATCCCACCAATGAACTTACCCAGATGGTCCCTATATACAACACCAATCCCTGCCACCCCGTCGATGATCTAAAGGCTCCATCAGAATTCACCTTAACCACCCCCATTGGAGGAGCTATCCAATGGCTATGACACATCAAATTAGTCACTTTTGCATGTTCGATTCTACCCCACCCTGCTTCTGAGAGTTCCAGAATTCCTCCACTTGCTGGTTCACCTAGCTCACTAAGTCCTTAGCATTCGGCCTAACCCCCATGAACACCCATTCACACCCTTTCTTCCAAATCCACCAACACATAGTTACAAAAATTGATTTCCCATAATCCCCCATTAAACCATCCCCCACCAAAATATCACACATCCAGTCTTCACACCTCCTCATACCCCCAACGACTAAATTTGACCCCTAATGGACAACCAAACCAACACAATTTAGTCCAAGGACATAAGAAAATTAAATGCTCTAATGTCTCAGATTCAGACAAGCAAATTGGACATAATGGGTCATTTCCACATTTACGTTTAAACAACGCATCCTTAGTGGCAATGGCCCCAGACCTGACTCTCCACAAGAAATGTTTGATCTTGGGAGGGGCCAATACCCTCCAAATATTTTGCCACGGTAGTAAAGGCATTGAGTAAGACGTACCTGGCTCTTTAATCAAGGTCAGTACCTTATTTTCCTTGAGAAGCGCATACCCTGACTTGACCGTGTATCGCCCATCCTTCCTTGCTAGCCATACAACTTGATCCTCTCGGCTAAAACGAGGTAAGGGAGTTTTCAGGATCGCCTCTCTTGCCTCATTGCTAATTTCAGAGTTAATCAGCTCCAGATTCCAATCCCCATTGGAGATAAGATCAGCTACCCTCATGTTATCGTCATCCACAGATTGAGACAAGTTATGAGGCATAAAATCTGGTAAATCACGCACCCAGTTATCCTTCCATACGTAGATGTGCCTCCCATTCCCCACACTCCATAATATCTCCTTCAATAATAGCTCTCTTCCTTCCAGCAAACTAGACCAACCCTATGAAGCATGGCAACCTTTCTTTGCATGCAGGAAGTTTGTCTTAGGAAAATAAATTCCCTTTAAAACCTTGCTCCACAAATCATCTGGCTTAGATAATAATCTACACGTTGTTTTGGCAAGAAGAGCTTTATTAAAGTCAAGTAGGTCCTTGATTCCCATTCCCCCTCTGTTTTCTTCTTAGTCAAGTGTCGCCAACTCTTCCAGTGAATACTCTCCCTCTCGCCTTGCTGTCCCCACCAAAAGTTGGATATCAAACTATCAATCTCAACACAAGTCTTCTTCGGAAAAGAGAAGCAAGACCATAGGATAAGTAGGAATCGCATTTGCTATAGCCTTAATCCTCCCTGCCAGAGAAAGTTACAAGCTTCTGCTTCCAACCCATCAACTTCTGCCCAATTTTATCTCGAACGAAAGCCAAAGACGCCACTTTAGATCTGCCCCAAATCACCGACAACCCAAGATATTTGCCTACTTGATCAGAATAGCCAATCCCTGCATACTCTAATAGCATGTCTCATACATTTGAAGGAGTGTTAGCCGAGAAAAATAGATATGACTTAATTGATTGTCCAGACGCAATGCAGTAAACATCTAGGATTTTCTTCAATACTTTGCAGTTAATCTCCTCAGCCCTAGTGAACAAAATTGCATCGTCCGCAAAGAAACAATGGGAGAGAGTTGGCACACTTCGAGATAGTTTCACACCGTGCAGATCTTTCCTAGCCACATGCTCTTGAATCATGAGGGGCAATACTTCCAGCACAATAACGAACATGTATGGGGATAATGGGTCCCCCTGCCTCACGCCCTTCCCGGCTTAAATTCACTCACTTTACAGCCTCCCACTTGTAGAGTAAAAATAGAAGACGAGACACAAGCCATGATCCACCTCACCCATTGGCTGCAAAAGCCCATTCTCAACATAACACCCTCTAAGAAATCTCATTCCACCCGATCATAGGCTTTATTCATGTCCACCTTCACCGCCATTTCCCATTTTCCACCTTTCTTTTTATGCCTTAAGTAGTGAAAGGCCTCATGAGTCATCAAGATGTTGTCTTGGATCATCCTTCCTGCAATAAAGGCCCTTTGTTGTGGAGAAATGATTATGTTCATAATATTCTTCAGCCTATTAGTCAAGATCTTGGCAATCACCTTGTATGATACGTTACACAACCCCAAGGTCTAAACTGATGCAACCCTTCGAGTTTCTCCACCTTCGGTATCAATACTATGTTGGTGAAAATAATCTGGGTTAAATCAATATTACCTTCAAAAAAATCCTTCACCATGCAGCAAACTTCCTCACCCACCTCACTCCATGCTGAATAGTAAAACATAGCCGAATACCCATCAAGCCCCGGCGCTTTGTTAGCTCAAATCTGAAAGGCCCCCTCCTTTATTTCTTGGCTAGTAACCGGCAATGTTAGTTTGCTGTTATCTGCATCGGGCACCACTTTGTTAACGTACTTCAAGGCTTCTTCCATAGGTCTCTTACCCACCGAGAGGAATAACTTCTAGTAGTACTCATCAAAAGCATTGTTAATCTCCTCCATTTCTTCCAACCAAACCCCTCCTTCATTCTTCAATCTCATGATCTTGTTCCATTGTCTCTTCTGGACCACACTATTATGAAAAAATTTAGTGTTCATGTCTCCACATTTAAGCCATAAAATCCACGATCTCTGCCACCAAGACATTTCTTCTTGGTACCATGCTTCCTCCAACTGCCTTGTCAACTCCTCAGTCTCTACAACAGATTGTTCCGTCAATAAACCAGAGTTACAACACTCAATTTTCCTTTTCAGCTGATCAATACTCTTCCTAAAATTAGGAAAAGCACTTTTGCTCCAAATCATCAATTTCTCCTTGCAAGCTATCAGCGCTTGACTAAATCCTGCACGCTATTAACAGGTATACCCTCCATATTCGCCCAACCTTCTTTAACTATTTTAGGAAATCTGAGTGTTGTGCCCATACTACCTCAAAACGAAATGTTTTAGGTGTTTTAAAATCACAAAAACAGCAATCAACCACTAGTGCATGACGATCAATCCAATGGGATCAATGTGAAAAACCATTGCGTGATCAAACTCCTCCCTAAATTCCACATTCCCAAGAGCTCGATCCAACCTCTCCCTTACCGTCGCCCCTATCCTCTTGTTGCACCAAGTGAATTTAGAGCCCTTGAACTCCAAATCCATAACCCGATAATCAGATAAAAGTCTCATCATACATCTTAGATTTGCTCGAAACCTCTTCCTTCAATTTCTTAATCACCACCTCAGTATCCTCATCATTCTCAATTTCTGCATCCTGAGTTCCAAATGTAGCAGCAACGTTGTCACTATTATTCACTCATATCCCCTCGTCAGTTGGATCACCACCTCGGCCTCCTCTCCTAGAATTGCGCACACAGATGGAAAAAATGTCCTCCTCCACTTCGAGGTATCCCGATGAGGTTTCCTCTGTTCCTCCATCTTCTTTTTCTTTAACGATTCTTCCTTCTTTCGATGAGCATAGCTGATTCAGCTTCATAATTATTTAAGACAGTTAAGGTCTCTTCCCAGTGCCGACATACTATAGTCATTATCCAGGCTCCATATCGAGGTTCGGTAGCATTAGAAATTGACATCAGCTTTGTCGATTTGTAACCCCTATTATCATGGCCTACCAATTCGCAGTTATAACAAAACGTCTGCAATTTCTCATATCTAATAGCAATCCAGATTTTCCTACCGTCCGGTCTAGGTAACCAAAAACCATACGCTAGTGGTTTCCTTAAATCAAGAATGACCCTAGCGCACAAGAAATTCCAAAGATACCTGCCATTGTAGCTTGGATCCTCTGCTAGTAATACTTCTCCTACATGCCTTCCAATGGTAATGGCATTCTCCAAGCACAGCGCCTCCAACGGAACATTATGCATTTGGATCCACACAGGGCAGCGGCTAAAATCAAATTCATCGGACGCCTTCTATTTCGACCTTTCCAAAAGATTAAGAAGACATCCATTGATTGACCATGGCCAACCTCGGAGAACTCTGAAGTAATCCTCCTCTTCCGCAAACTTGAATAGGAAAGCATTTCCTGTAACTTCCATCACCTCGAATCCAGCTTGAAGATTCCACGCTTTGCTTAGAATCATCTTTATCGTCGATCTAGTATAGGATTTGCTCGCTAGAATCTTCCCAACCAAAATCCTCGCCAATTCAACCTCCTTCCACACTAACGGTGCCGAGATCTGAAAATCGTCCATGAGATTTAGTGATTTCCAGATTTGATGATCTTTCATTGCAACACCAGCGTCAAATTGAAGAAGCTACCTTCTCCTTCCTTGAACCACCGTATCGTCCTCCATACTTAACCTCCTTACCTAACCTCCGTTCCTCCCATTGAACCTGCTCTCACGCTTAGCGGAGAGAGAAAGCTCCCACACGAGTGTGTGGGGAGAAAAAAAATTCAACTTCAGATGAAGTAGTGTCTTTTAAAACAACACTTCTTCAATTAAAAGTTATAACCATATGTTAGATTTATGAATCATTATAAATCAAAATAACTTAAATAACACATGGTTATTTAAAATAACTCTTCTATGAAGAGTCACATAATTATAATATGTTGGGTTTTATTGAAAAGCTAACACAACCTTTCATCAAGTAGTAGCTAGCACATCTTTTTATAGATGTCTAAAGAGACATAACATCACTAATCTTTAATGTTATAACTCCCTACATAAATTTTCATATAAATTTCTAAATTAATGCACATGACTTCTTTTATACCACTCTGGTCCTATTTATAAGTCCCCTTTTGGCCAAATCACACATACCAAGGAGAGGTAGTTAACTCAATGATTATGAGGTAAATTTTCAACTTTACCCTCATTTATGATTGGTTACCTTCAACTTTTTCTTCTCTCTCTATTTTCATTAGAACAATTAATATCGGCAAAAATGTCACAATCTCATTTATTTGGTCAAATAAATCCCAATATATATATATATATATATATGTTTATTTTAAAATATCCCAACAAAAATTTGATAACAGGGGTCACATTACACCACATGTCAAGGGAAGTGAATCGACACGCCGAATTCTGGCTGGACACGGCAAAGGCATCGACTTGATATTAAAACCTTTTTTAAAAATAAAATAAAATTGAATGATCCTTCTATGGGGTGTGGAGACTTGTCATAAGAGCAACAGATAGATTCTTTGCACGTATCCATGGCCCTTGCGTTAAAACAATTCGGAAAATCATGTTTAGCCAGTTTAGGTCTCAATCAGAATAAATAATATTACAAAAATATCATGAGGTTATTCACAATAAGTGACACATTAATCATTACCAAGTTGTATGACTTTTTTAATATTACTTTTCTTTGTTAAGATGCAAACTTGATTTTCCGATTTGTGCGTTTGTCATAATATATACTTTTTTATTTTAATAAAATATTTGTTGATTGATCCAGAAATAGCAGAGTTTTTTAGGTGTATTAATATAGCACCATAAAGTATTTTATAATTTAATAATAATTTAAAGTATTTTTTAAATGCGTCTAAGGTCCTATTACATCTTCACTTAAAAAACTTTTTGAAAGTTAGTACCCATGTTAAATTATTTTAAGAAATATTTTATGAGCTAAACTTTTTCTGAAAAATTTAAAGATATAATTGCGCTATATTTTATCTTTAAATTTCTTTAATATTGATTTGGGAAAATCTCTCCCAACGGACCAAAAAAAAGTCATAGAGAAAAATTTGATATTAAAAGGGTAGTTTGATTGACAACTCTTTAGTAAGGGATTAATAACTTCATCTATAGATTTTAACAACTCATTGACAACTACTTCGGTAGGGGATTAACAAGTCAATCTATGGGTTTTGAAAAGTCTTGAGACATTTTTTACATCAAAATTTTTTCTAAGATTGTTTTGACATTTCTTGGTCTCTTGGGACCTTAAAGCGATTATCACATTCCACAGTTTTCATATGTAATTATTATTATTATTTTAACTATATAAAAGTTAGCGGTAAGCATCTTCCTGGCTGACACATCAGCCAAATTACAGACTCAAAATACTAAAAAAAAAAAAAAAAAAAAAAAGTGAGGGTTATGAAAAATGGATAATGTGGAATGTAGTTACACAATATTTTAGAAATTAATAATTGGAGACATTTAAAAAATAAAATGAAAAGCGAGGCGGTTATGAAATATGGATAATGGTAAAAATAGTTATATAATATTTTGTAAATTAATAATGAGAGATGTAGGTATAAAATATTTTTTAAAAAGTGAGGTGGTTATAAAAGATAGATAATGAGGACATATACAAAATTTTGCATAAATTAATAATGAGGGAGGTGGGCATTGTGGTCAAACTCGTGAGTTGACTATCGGGGTTTAAGCGTTTTTACGTTTAGCTTACAAATCAAGTCAAGTCATTGGTAAACTCGTGATCGTTGTAAACTCGGTTAAACTCTTGAGTTAATATGCCGAGGTTATCGTTTTTACATTTCCAAGAACTTACAAAATTGTGTTAACTCACCTTTAAACTCGTATTAACTTCTTCAATTTGATCATGTTTAGCAACTTTAAATATAAATTTTATAGAATTTTTTTGTTAAATATAATAAATTATTAATGTTGATGGATTTAATTTCAATTTTTTGAATTTAAAAAATATTTAAATCAAATTGTTGTTATTTTTATATTTTAATTATTTAATTATACGTTATTAGTATCTATTTAAAGGTAAAAATACATTCTTACGAATTTATGATTCGAGTTGATGATATGGATTTACCTTTTACTATCATGAGTTTACTTAAACTCGTGAGGTTGACAACTTTAAAAATAGGTACTAAATATTTAATAAATATTTAATTTAATATTTTAATTATTTCCTTAAATATATTTTTTTTAAGAAATCTTACTTGACAACTCATTAATAAACAACTGACCCCACACCTGCGAATTGCGCGGGCATGGGCTAGTTTGTAAGAAAAAGGGATCCTCGCTTGTTTCCCATCCGCACTAACACCAGCCAAGGCCGATGAATGATGACGACTGCATCGTTATTCCCGCACGCTTCTGCTTCGCTTCCTTCCAAGAAATATCCCATAAAAAAGAGGCCCCACCTTTTCCCTTCCTAACGTTAATGGTGGGCCCCACACCCACCACCCGCCATTTCACATTTCTCATCGCAGCTTCTTCCACGTCATCATACCACCTCCCCCTTCCATATTTCCCATTTTTTAAATACAAAAATTGCTGTAAGAACCTGATTGCAAAATTTGTTTTTAATTATGTATAAATATTATCTATTTTATATATAATTAGAGATATATTTTCAATAAATATTTTTTAAAAAATTAAGTTTTTTAATAATAAATTTTATAATTGAGGATTTTTTTTTTTTTTTTTTTTTTTTTGCAATTTGTTCTTCTGAATATTTATTTATTTCTCAATTGAAAGGATTTCAGATCGAACAGTTCGTTGGCCAACCATAAACTAATAAATATGTGAATAAATAATCAAAAAATTCGCGCACCATATTTCCTCATAATGAATGAATATAGTTGTCCAGGACCATATGCTATGAATGCTACTTTCTATAATATAAAGAATATAAATTATTTTGCGGCAAAAAAAAAAAAATAGAAAAGAACTTATTTAATGAATACTCAATATGCATTTTTCAGTAATTTCCATTGATAATGAATAAAATTTTAAAAAATTATACTCAGTCCAATTTTTAACATCTTTTAAAATATTTTTTGTTAAATATTCTAAATTACATTTTTATTAGTTAACATTTTAATAAAAAATTTTAAGATGATTTACTTGGCCTTATAATCTACTTTTCTACCACCATTTATTCTTTTTTTTTTTTTTTTTTTTTTTGACCTGACTACCATTTGTTATACTTAAAGATCAAAAGTTTATATCAATTAGTATTGATTCTAAGGCCAAAAAAAAAAAAAGTATTGATTCTAGTAGAAGAAGTTATGGCGGCTTAAACAATTTTTTTTTTTTACCATTAAATATATGTTATTGAGATATCACAAGTATTAAAAAAGTCTTGAAGAAAACTATTTTGGGAAAATTCCATATAAATATCATCTGAATTTGTAAAACCCCTAGATATCCTTCGAATTTGTAAAAAGACTGAGAAGTGACATGGACGGATACGCAAATTCAGGAAAAAGACCACACTTGCCCTTCAAGTAATAAAATATTATATCTCTTCCTCCCTTCTCTTTCGATCGAGAACTCGATCAAAAAAAAAAAAAAGCGAAGAGCTTCGACCCGAAATCACGGATAATGAAGATGCTTCTATCGGCTTTGAAATCAATGTTTTGACCTTTTCTTTAGTGTTATTGATCTTCTTTTTTGCTAGCTTGCGTTACCCCAATCAATGCTTTAGGTTAATTTTGTTTCGCACTTCCCCTGCTTCTTTCTTCCTTCCTCTTTTCCTTCTCACAATCAATGCTTTAGGTTAATTTTGCTTACGTTATGAAGAAAAGCATTTCAATATCATCTGCACAATCTTGGCCCATATTTTCTAAACAAATTGCAACCCGGTTCCCTAAATTGGCAACGCAATCTTAGGATTGACAATCTTAATTCATAATAAACGACAAAAAATGTTAAGAATCTCAACAATAAATAATCATGATGGAATCAAACAAGAAAAAAATAGAGAATCAATTTTGGCAATTGAATAAGCCAACCCCAAAACCTTCGCGGCGGCGAGGGTCTTGGTGGGGAATCAACCAATAATATATATGCGAGACACGAAATCGAACACAAAACAATGCGACGGGTGAGAAGCTTGAGATTGATGGGTAAGTGAAGGACCCTGGACCAGTGGGTTGGGAACAGCAAAAAGGAACCAAGAAACCATCGGCTTCTCCTTCGTTGTGCGCATCCTTTAGTAAATAGGTTTCCGATTCTCACCCAAACAGCCTTCTTCTTAATAAGACGAATCTTTATAATGCTTTGAACCGATAGAAAAAGATGAGAGTGACCCGTGATGCAGCAAATTGATGGCCTGAAATCGACTTCCTTCCCTTCAACAGTGATCGGCGCGGCGGCGAGAGATCTTTCCGTCCAAAGTCGGCGACTTACGGCGACGCAGATGATTCTTGAGCGTGAAGACGGGCGTTGTTCGAATGGGCGAATGAAAATCGAGCCTGGATGAGATCTCTTTAGCCTTAAGGGCAGTGTGGTCTTTTTTCCCTCAATTTACATATTCCTCATTGGTCCATGTCACCTCTCAGTCTTTTTACAAATTTACATATCCCTCATTGGTCCATGTCACCCACCACCCGCCATTTCACATTTCTTATCGCACTTCTTCCACGTCATCATACCACCTCCCCTTCCATATTTCCCATTTTTTAAATACAAAAATTGCTGTAAGAACCTGATTGCAAAATTTGTTTTTAATTATGTATAAATATTATCTATTTTATATATAATTAGAGATATTATTATATACTGCTGAAGACAATTTTCACTAAATATTTTAAACAAAATTAAGTTTTTTTAATAATAAATTTTATAATTGAGGATTTTATAATTATTATTATTATTGTTATTATTATTATTTTGCAATTTGTTCTTCTGAATATTTATTTATTTTTCAATTGAAAGGATTTCAGATCGAACAGTTCGTTGGCCAACCATAAACTAATAAATAGATAAATATATGAATAAATAATCAAAAAATTCGCGCACCATATTTCCTCATAATGAAATAATGAATGAATATAGTTGTCCAGGACCATATGCTATGAATGCTACTTTCTATAATATAAAGAATATAAATTATTTTGCGGCAAAAAAAAAAAGGAATTATTTAATGAATACTCAATATGCATTTTTCAGTAATTTCCATTGATAATGAATAAAATTTTCAAAACTTATATTCAGTCCAATTTTTAACATCTTTTAAAATATTTTTTGTTAAATATTCTAAATTACATTTTTATTATTAGTTAACATTTTAATAAAAAAAATTTAAGATGATTTACTTGGCCTTATAATCTACTTTTCTACCACCATTTATTCTTTCTTTCTTTCTTTTTTTTTTTTTTTTTGACGACTACCATTTGTTATACTTAAAGATCAACAAAGTTTGAGATAGGATATTCTTACTACCTCTTTATCTTACTATTATTTCATTACCATTTTGTTACCGTCGGATCTATTATCGATCCAACGGTCAGTTTACCCTACTTAAAACCCTCTTCCTTCCTCACATTTCTCTCTCTTTACCTTAGTCCTCTTGATCCAGTAGCATCGTAGCAAATTGTAGCACATTGGATACGATATGCTTTTGTTGTTTCTTGTGTGCTACTTTTTCTTAATTAGGTATACGATTTGCTTTTTCTATGTTCGTGCTACTTTGGGGTATCATTCATGCTTTTTCTGAATTTTGTTTCTTATTGCGTTTATCTACTGTCTGCAATATATAGTACTGGCATTTTGTTCGGAAGATATGAACTTATGGCTTGTCCTGCTATTTGCTGTTTGCCGTAAGGAGGAGCATCGGATATTGTTGCTAAAATACAAAGTCAAAATAGTCTGACTTTCTCATCACAGACAGGAGGTACTTAAATGATTTGTAACTTGCATTTCTTGTTGGTGAATTCGGATATCATTGTTTGCTTAGAATGTCTGATATATAGGTTTTGGTTTACAAGCAAAAAGCAAGGTGATGATACCTTTTGGGCTTTTTCACTTTCTTCTTTTTTCCTTTTTTGATGTGGAGTGGTCACTATTATAATCAATCTCCAGATGGGTGATTGACATTAATCATGTTTCACTTTTGGAAAAATTCAAATTAATCAATTGATG
This sequence comes from Acacia acuminata, assembly GCA_019022655.1. Lineage (NCBI taxonomy): Eukaryota > Viridiplantae > Streptophyta > Magnoliopsida > Fabales > Fabaceae > Acacia > Acacia acuminata. Next base: position 3,957,765 of record JAFJYI010000042.1, on the reverse strand, counting down.
TAAAAATGGGAATTGAAGGATTGGTTTGAACAACATCATTTTTTGTCGCTTCACTTGAGAGTGGTGAATTTTCCAGGAAAAAGGGAATTGAAGGATTGGTTTGAACAACATCATTTTTTTTTCTACACAAGAGAACTGTAATTTCAATTTGTCAAATTTAGTAATAGACGAAACGATTCTTTGTCAAAAGCATATCATGAAGATGATTAATTATATATCTTAGTCAATTTCCTTTGATGGTTTTGTAGTTTTCATTGTTTAACTTGGAGCCATACCCTTTTTTTTTTTTTTTTTTGTCGCTTCTCTTGATTTGAACATCCAAAAATAAGGTGATGTGGCTTTCTTCATTTGTCCTCCTCTTACGTGTTTTGTTTGATTATAGAGAAAGAAACAAACAATGTGGGAGACAAGTTCCGAGTTGTGTGAAGTGATATCCGAGCTCATCTTTGCCTTTTTGTTTGGTTTGCTTTCCAAGAGAGCTTAGAGTTTAAATTTAAGTTTATGTTGATCAAGTTGACTTGTTCGAGTATTGAAATTTTAAAAGTTTGCTTTTCTCTCTTTGTTTGTTTATGAATGTTTACATCTTTGCTTTCTTACTAATAGAGATTTTTATATTGGGAACCCCTTTTACAATGCATTATATGAAGGCCTACGTCATGTGCTTGAGTTATACTGCATTTTTCTTCAATCTTGCATGCCTATATAACGTTCTTCTCATATGGTGTGATTGGATTGAAAATCTTAGTCTAGTCTCGCCATATCTTTTTTTTTTTTTTTTTTGCCATGATTAAGAGTATTTGAATGTTATTTATATGTTTATTGATTTTAAATTTTTAGGTATATTATGGATGAGCATCCGGACTACATTGACTTAAATGATGAAAATAGGAATGATGACATACTTGGTGAATTGGGAGATGACTTATTGAATATGGATGATGATCCAATAGATTACATCAACTTCAGTGATGATGAAATTATAGAAGATATGCCTCTTAATTTAGGAGATGACATATCGAATGATTTAATTGATAACATTCCAAATGTCATTCCCTTGACACCGACAAAGAATTCTAATATTTTGATTGAGGCTGGAATGGAATTTTCCGAACAAAAGGATGTAGTGGACTTGTATACAGTATATGGCAAGGTAAAAGGTTTCGGCGTCAGAACACGAACAAGAAGGGATAACTACTTCAAGCTAGTTTGTGCTAGAGAAGGTTATCCACAACCAAAAACAGATAAAGATATTGCTTAAGTTTGTCAAACCAAATCAAAGACGACATCATCATTTCGCATCGGGTGTGAAGCTTGTGTAAAGGCTTCTAAAAGTGGGAAAACAAAAATGTGGAGAATTACACATTTCGACGACAACCATAATCATGTTCTTGTGACTTCAAAGAGTGTTCATTAACTCAAATCACACAGAAAAATGCCTGATGCTGCAAAATCATTGGTTGAAAAATTTAATCAGTCAAGCTTGCCCACAGGAAAAGTGGCTACCATCTTCAGAGGTGATGAGTTATTATTTGACAGTCGAGATTGTTATAATCATCTAAAAAGTGTGCGGAGAAGAATGCATAACACAAGAGATGCACAAGCTATGTTACACTATTGTATTAAACAACAATCATTAAATCCAAATTTCTTTTATTCCATTAAATATGACAATGAGGATCGCATGGAAAGCTTTTTTTGGATTGATGCGAGGTCCAGGCAAGCTTATGAGCTTTTTGGTGATGTCATCACATTTGACACGACATACAAAACTAATAAGTATTCAATGCCATTTGGACCTTTTGTTGGTGTAAATAATCATTTACAGTCAATCTTGTTCGGATGTGCTTTATTGAAAGACGAAATAGAAGATACTTTTGTGTGGTTATTTAGGGAATGGCTCCGAGGAATGAATGGGAAACATCCGGGTGCCATAATTACTGATCAAGTATAATCATTTTAAGTACATCTTTTCAATTCTTTCATATATTAATGATTGTATTCTTACATATGTCATTGAATTTATAGGACATGTCAATTACCAAAGCAGTTTCCAAAATTTTCCCAAATAGCAAGCATCGATTTTGTATGTGGCACATCACAAAAAAGTTTCCAGAAAAGCTGTCTCATGTCTATCAACACATGCCACATTTAAGAGTATTTCAATAAGCGTATCCATATAAAAAAGAGCACTCAAGATGTTGAAGACAAATGGCAACGTATTCTTGATAAATTTGGTCTTCATGAGAATGAGTGGTTGCAGTCACTTTATTCTATTAAATCCTCTTGGATGCCAATCTTTAACAAATCCATTTTCTTTGCTGGTATGAACACCACTCAACTTAGTGAAAGCATCAATTCATTCTTTGATGGTTTTGTTACATCTGGCACAACCTTAAAGGAGTTTGTAGAAAAATACAATCAAGCAGTAGATGCTCGTTATGAGTCATTCAAAAAACAAGACTTTGAATCTAGGCACAAAGAAAGGCGTTTAACATTGAATATGCCATTGGAAGAGCATGCAGCTAAGGTCTATACACGTGCACTTTTCACAAAGTTTAGTGATGCATTTTCTCATAGTTTTCCTCTCTTTAAAGAGAAACTTGGGAATGATGGTGAGTGGGTTACCTATCGAGTTTTTAATAGGAAAGAGACGGATTATTCTGCAAATGTGAAGATTAAGTTGGAAAACAAAGAAGCTAGATGTTCTTGTCGGTATTTTGAGTTCATGGGAATCCCATGTGAGCATATTCTTGATATTTTTTTGGTTGAAAATGTGGAGCGAGATCCACGAACATATGATTTTGAAAAGATGGAGGAAGGAAGGAAATGATATAATTTGTACAAATAAGGACATTTGTCATTTTGATGGAGAAGGCCTCCTTCGCGGCTTTGATATACACTCTAGATTTTCCAAACTTATTGAACTTGCAGATAGGTCCAACGAAGCAGCTAAATTCGCTTGTGATGGTCTTGATTCTCTCACTGAATCTTTAGAAAAATTTCCAAGACCTTATGATAGTATTGGTCTTGAGGATTTTGATTCTGATTGAGTTCTCAAAACGAAGAGTCATCTATGATGAGATTGAAGGATCCCAACATTTCACAGACGAAAGGTCGAAAAAAGGAATCGCACAATATGTCACGGGGACGTAGAATTCATAGTGGGATTGAAGAAGCATCAAAGAATACTAATATTTGTGGAAATTGCAAGAAACGAGGACATAATAAACGTACATGTATAGAGAAAATTTTACATTGACTCAAATTATGTTTTAAAATTTTTTTGGGGGGGGGGGAGGACAAAAATAATTGTACCATGTGTTTGAAATTAAAGCAACAAGGCCTATGTTTCTAATTCGTCTTCTTCTCAATTATGATTTCCGCACCTTTTCCTGACTTGAATATTTAGGCAATCTATCCTTGATCCTCTGAAGATTAATATAACTACGATCACGTTATAATACCAAATTAGAAGAGCTCCATCAATCGCTTGGGTAACATCTGCATCACATTGAAAATCATAACAAATGGTTAAAACAACAATACAAGAGCGAGTGAAGCATTACAAGCCAATATAACCTGATTCTAAAATTGCTCCATAATATAATTTCCAATCCTATTTTAATAATTCAAAACAATTTAAATAACATCTAATTACATAGTTGTCAAGTAATCATAATAAGATGACAAAACAATGGAGGAGAATCTTTTCCCCTTTTCTCCCTTTAAATGCGGTGCCTTCAAGTCAATGTTTTGATGTTTCACCAAAATTAAATAGGCCAAGTTAATATTTAATGAATAAGATGCAAGATGTTTTTCAAGTAAGAAATAGCTAAAATATCACTATGGACATTCAAGATCCAACTAGATATTCACTTGTGTCAAATAATTGATCATATCCCCACTAAAATTCCAAGACTTAAGCAGACAAAGAAGGAGAGATGTGAATCATAAAAGAGCTACTAATGACTTGCACTTTTAGACAGTTACTTACAAAAGCTTTAAAAGCAGGCTTGTGGGCAGACATTTCATATACACAGCAGCCTGGCATAAGTTATAAATTACATCCAAAATCAAGCGCGCTCAGAGTAGGGTAAGAGAGCAAAAATGTAGTTAGAAGTTGGATAAGTTTGAGAATGCAGTAAAAATCTATCTTACCCAAGTACCAGATATCTGACTTTGAACCATAGGGTATATCAGCAAGAAGCTCAGGACACATGTAACTCGGAGTCCCAACAACCTTAATTTGAGCAAGAGCATAGAATTATTAATCAGTTTAAAAAAAAAAGAAGTAAATGAAATCAAGATCCAGAACATATCAACATGATTAGCTTAACGTCTATACACTACATAATAAGACTTAAGGATGTCTTTGCCCATTAATGAAGTATAAGAGCAATATGGGGAAGGATTAAGGCAAGCATTACCTAGTCGTATGTCTTGATTTTTGTCAAGAATATATTAGAACACTGAAAAAGTGGGAAAACATGAAAATGTGTTGGTCCTCTAAGTTCTCATAAGGCCTAACTGCATAACATCGATAATTATTAAAGTGCAGATGAAAATGAAATTGAATGTCGCTGGGAGACACAGGTTGAGATGTTCTTGTTGGTGATACTGATGCAGATAGACTGGGGGAGAACCAGGAGGAGTAATCCGAGGGGTGCTAGTTTGGGATGCCAAGAGGAGACCGTGTGATACTCGAGGTCTAGTGGCTGCAACCACATGGAACACAGGCAAAACTATAAATGTTCAATCTTCAAGAATCCACGCAGAAGTTGTTCTAGAAGGTTGGTAACAATTACATACCATCAGCCTCACGATCATCAGCCAATTAATATCCTGTATCAGTTCTCATTGAAGAAGTTCTAGAAGGTGGTAACGAGGCATCATCATCTGCAATGAAATGAGAACTCTAGCAAAAAACTAAAATGATAAAAAAAAATAGGGCCCATGCAATACAACTTGGTGTCCAACTGTCCACGATTACATGAATATCTCAGCTTCAAATTTTTGTTTCTTGTATTGACTTCTCCATTCAAACTCAAATTAAGGCCTCGAATTTTGAAATTGGTTCACTCAAAGATGAAGATAAACAAAAGATTAAAACTATATATCGGCCATTCTAAGCAAACAATGATATCTGAATTCACCAACAAGAAATGCAAGTTACAAATCATTTAAGTGCCTCCCGTCTGTGATAAGGAAGTCAGACTATTTTGGCTTTGTATTTTAGCAACAATATCCGATGCTCCTCCCTACGGAAAACAGCAAACAGCAGGACAAGCCATAAGTTCATATAGTCCGAACAAAATGCTAGTACTATATATTGCAGACAGTAGAGAAACACAATAAGAAACAAAATTCAGCAAAAGCATGAACTGTGATACCCCAAAGTAGCACGAACGCAGAAAAAGAAAATCGTATACCTAATTAAGAAAAAGTAGCACAAACGCAAGAAACAGCAAAAGCAGATCATATCCAATTTGCTACAAAGCGAAAAGGAAATCGCGAGAAATTGAAAAATGACGAAAAGAGAAGTTAGAGGAAAGAAAAGATACCCAAAGTAGCAGGAACTATGATGCGACGAAATTAGTGAGGAAGAGGGGCACGGAGGAGGGGAGGGACGGTGGATCTTCCCGGCGGCGATGCGCTGGATCAAGAGGACGGAAGGGAAAGAGAGAGAAATGTGAGGAAGGAAGAGGGTTTTAAGTAGGGTAAATCTGGACCGTTGGATTAGATAATAGATCTGACGGTAACAGAATGGTAGTGAAATGGAAGTAAGATAAAGAGGTAGTAAGAATATCCTATCTCCAAAAGGTTATATCAATTAGTATTGATTCTAAGGCCAAAAAAAGTATTGATTCTAGTAGAAGAAGTTATGGCGGCTTAAACCTTTTTTTTTTATACCATTAAATATATGTTATTGAGATATTGTAAGTATTAAAAAAGTCTTGAAGAAAACTATTTTCAATTAGATTTGATAATGTTGAAATTTTGTACAATAACATTAAATATAAGACAAACGGACTATTTTTTTTTATAATAATAAAAAGGCACCTCAACTAACCATCTATGGGAATAGTTCCCCCATTACAATCACTACTAATAACCATTGCTAGGGCCTCAGACGGCTGGTAAACTTCATGAATACCTATCGTAGCTCCAAACCATTCTTTGCTAAGAGGTCAGTTGCGAAATTGCAAGATTGAGGCACATATGTAACCCTAGTTTCCCAGTCCATAGCCAACATCAACGCAACTTCATTTAGGATGCTAGAGTCCCTGTGGGCTTCCCCACAACCATGGAGGACAAGATTGAGACATTCTGTGGAGTCAGTTTCCAACCAGACTTTCCTGAAGCCTGTAGACCATGCCATTTTTAACCCAAGGAGAGAAGACCAAATTTATGCATTCAATTTATCTCCACCCTCGAGGGGACGTATGAATCCTTTAATGAATCTCCCGGCATAATCCCTGATCAACCCCCCACAAGCAGACTTCATAGCTATAGCGGAGAATGCACCATCAACATTGACCTTCACCCAGTCGCCTTCAGGAGGTCGCCAAGAGTCACGACTTGGCGCTAAAGTAGCACCCTGAACTTGCAACCTTGCTAAACGATCATTAGTGTGAGCCAGGCTCTCGATCATCGCGCCCGAACTGGCTAGGATAGTTTCAATGGGTATAAGTTTCTTCTCGAAGACATATAGATTCCTTCGACGCCACAGCCACCAACATAGCACCGTAAATTTGGAAGCCCATTGCCGACAAGTTTTAGACTTACCGTGAAGGTTCCACCATACCCAATCTGTAAGGTCCATACTGTTAAACCTACGCCACTAGGATGGCCCTACCACTTTCTGCCAGAGAGCTTTCGATTACACGCAATCTTGAAACACATGCAAAATGTCCTCCAAACCTACCCCACAAACTAGGCAACTCACATCCAAAGTCATTCCCCATCTCATCCGACAAGCATTTGTAAGGAGACTCTTCCTAGCTAGCAATCAAAGAAGTGTCTTGCATCTTTGTGGGGCTCAGACTTTCCACAGTCGGCACCAATCTATTCCAGGATCATCCGCCTCCCCTGACAGGACCCTATATGCGATTTCACTGAGAACTCACCATTTCTATCTTCTTTCCATTTCATCGAGTGATGAGCGTGATCAACCTCCAAACCCCTAAGGACTCCCACGTCTTCTTAATTCCTGACCATACATTAGAGCTTGGTCTTTTCGACGAGAAGCGAGGGAGAAGGTCCTCCCCGCATTTATACTTATCTCGAACTACTCTTACCCAGAGTGCATCCCTTTGTGTCACCAACTTCCACCCCAACTTCATTAGAAGTGCTTGGTTCTGAAACTTGGCATGTCTGAGCCCCAGACCGCCTCGCCTCTTCTCCTTACACACCTTATATCAATTAGTATTGATTCTAAGGCAAAAAAAAAAGTATTGATTCTAGTAGAAGAAGTTATGGCGGCTTAAACATTTTTTTATTTTTATATTGTAAATATTAGAAAATTCTTGAAGAAAACTATTTTCAATTAGATTTGATAATGTTGAAATTTTGTACAATAACATTAAATATAAGACAAACGGACTATTTTGATTCCAGCGTTCTTCAATATTACACTTTTAATCCCATCAAACTTCAACTTTATATTAATTTATACTCTTTCATTATCCTTATTAAATAGGGAAAGTCCCCAAAAAATATATTTAAATAGGGAAAATACAAATAAAGGATCCTAATATCAGAAATTCTAATTCATACACGATGGAGGAATCTAAGATTTGCAAGTATTTTGAAATGACCAATATGCCCATGAGTTATGTGGCAAATAAAAACAAAACATATGAAGTTGTCCAAATGGATATTGAAGTTGTTAATTTTAATCCGTAAGTTATTAATCTCTCTATATAAATAGTCATTGATCCCTCACATGTGTGGCTATAAAATAAAACCTATAAGATTGTTGATTTTTGGGATATGAAGGTGCAAAATGGATACTGAAGTTGTCAATTTCAATTCATAAGTTGTTAATCGCTATACCTAAGTTGTCATTAACCCCTCACATGTGTAGCTACAAAATAATACCTACAAGGTTGTTGGATTTGAAGTTGTTAATGTCTATACCTAAATAGTCATTGACCCTTACATGTGTGGCTACAAAATAATACCTAAAAAATTGTTGGTTGTTGGGGATATGAAATTGTCAAAATAGATACAAAAGTTATTAATTTTGATTCATAAGTTGTTAAGCTTTATACCTATATTAATTTTGATTCATAAGTTGTTAAGCTTTATACCTAAGTTTTCAAAATGGCTTAAAAAATTATGTATCAGGTTGTCAACATTAAAGAGCCTTGAGTTGTTAAAATGTATATTGAAGTAGTCAATTGCGATACTTAACTTGTTAATCTCTATTCTTAAAATTAGGTAACATAAACATAAAAGTAAGAAATAAAAGCCATAACATCTGGATAAAAAAGATTAATTATATGACCCATATAAAAGTAGGCAACAAATGCCACAACATCAATAATAATAAAAAAAACATTAGTCTAATATTTAGCAAATATGATGCATACAAAATAAGATAACACATTACAATAACATGTTGACAACATGGTGCCACAATACCATGATAAAAAAGCCTATATTCCTTCCTCTCCTCTTCAGTCAATGCTGTCCATGCCTTTACCACATCATCGTTATGCACAATAAAATTCTCAGATTTCTCACACTTTTAATTTTTGAAAAACTCAATTATAAACAACATCATCTCGTTCTTCAACGCTTTAGATGCCTCTCCTTTTTGCACCACCTTCTTCCCTTCTTCAACCATGTTCTGTCTTTCTTCTGACATCTTCTATACTTATTCAACCACATTCTACCCTTCTCTAGGCACCATATGCCCTCCTTCAATCACATTCTTTCCTTCTTCTGGCACCTTCTGCCCTTCTTCATTCATCATCCTCTGCAAAACAAATGTTGTCCTTACCTATTCCGTTCTAGTCAATCCCTAATTAATTCTAGTCATTCAATGAGCAGTCCATCACTACTGCACAACACCACTTGAATTAACACACAATATACAAGCATTAACTAAGAAACACTGAGTTTAGGATTCTCACTGATTCAAGCCAAAACAAAACATCATTAAATTAAGTAGCACAAGATTCATTAAATAGCAAAGTGAGTGTTGTCTTGCTCAATTTAGAAAAAGACTTGCTCAATTTAGGGGGGGGATCCAAGGGTTAAGGCGTAATTTTACCCAAAATTTTTTTAAGGGGTAATTTTGTTTGGAAGTGTAAAAAGTGGAGTAGTTTTATTCTGATCGTTATCCCAATTAATTTTGATCATTAGTTGACCAATATATATTAAGTTGATAGTTTGTATGATATCAATGTTACTTTTTGTTAATGCGCAAATTTGTCCAAAAGTTTTAAATCTAACTTTAACAAAAAAAAAAAAAAATAAAGTAGATGACATATAGACTTTTAGGGAAAATTTGCATGTTAACAAAAATGACATGGATGACATTTAGATTACTAACTCAACATATCTGGTCAACTAACAGTTAAAATTAATTGGGATAATGGTCAAGGCAAAACCACAAAATTGCTTCCTTTTTGACACTTTTAAAACAAAATTGCCCTTTAATGCAAAATTATCCCTAAACTTTTAGGGTAAAATTGTCCTTTAATCCTTGAATCAATTTCCCAAAAAAGGCTAAAACACCAACAAACAAAAAGAAAGGCACGATGACTTGTATAAATTAAAGCAACAATTGACGAAGGTTTAAGTAGCAAATCCGTTTCGGAAGTATAAGCTTATGAGTAATGTTGCCCTGAAATTTTTTTTATTTAGAATCTCAATGTTGCCCCGGAAGTTTCAAAACGTAGTAATATTGGCCTATCCCGTTAAAAAAACTAATGTTGACCATCAAAAGCTTGACTTTAACTGTTAACTTTTTAACGGAAATGGGTAACATTACTATGTTTTGAAACTTCTGAGGTAATATTGAGATAAGAAAAACTTCTAAGATAACATTACTCCTCAACCAAATCTTCTATAGTAAGTTTGCTACTTAACTCATGGATAAAAGAAAAGTCTCATAGAGCAATTCATACCATCCCGAGTGACCAACGAATAATGGGAAGCGCTCGAATTAATAAATCAATCCTAGTCTCCACCTTCCAGGAGAAAAATACTCTCCACGTGAAGCATATTGGCAATCATCGTGGGACCTCTATATGGAACCAAATTAGCATTCTCAACTCCAATCTTTCCTCTTCCGACCAAGGACAAATGTTTCCCAAATATCACCATATATAATTTTTCTTCCAATCAATTAACCCAATAAGTTCAAAATCAGAATAAAGAAGGGAAAAGAGAGCAACTAACCTAGTCAATACTCAAACCCCATTTCGCTATGGCAATTGGGTAGACCCTCTTCCCCATTCGAACTCCACATACCCATGCAACTTGAAGCTGTAATATCCCGAACTTTGGACCCTAGAATTGAGAATAAGCCTAAAGTAGGCAGACGACTAGCCCAGTTCGGGAAGAATCGCAAGAATGTCGAGAGATAGGAAGCCTTTTAGGGATTAAGGAAATTAGCTATACAGGTCAGTAGACCTAGTATGTATAAACCGTGAAAATTAAAAGTGCCAATAGAAAAAGGGGCATAGAAGACCTATACAGTGTTAACCAATTGGTAAAAATGCCATTTAGCTATGTCCTAAAGTATAGGACAATCAGCTAAGTAAAAATGTGCTAAAATAAGTGTGCACACGATATTTCATGGTCATGTAAGGATTTCCTGCGTTTTTTTGAAGAGATAAGAATGAAAAGTCAGCTCTAATAATTACCTGAGGATATGTGTCACTACGGGATTAAAAAGCAAAAAGTAAGTAATGATTACAGGGGCAAAATAGTGAAATCCTTACCCCTTAAGCATTTAATTTTGTCCAGCCAGTAGAGAGAAGGAAAATTCAGATGATTTTTGGTGTAAATATAATAATGACTCGTTAATGAAAATGCAACCCCTTTTTATCTCTGCCTTCGCTAATTTATGTAATTCGGCTTATTTAAAGTAGGCCTATTTTTGACCTGTTTGAAGTAGACCTGTTTTGCGGTGAGGCCTATGGTCTGTTAGCCTAATTATAAAATTTTAAAAAATATAGGCTTCCTTAACAGGGCACAGGCTAAAAAAATGGCCTCTAACATGCCACAGGCCAAGCTCAGGCCACTTTGTTGCCGAACGGGCTGGCTTTGTTAAGGGTGAAGCCTTGGCTAACCCGACTGTTTCCACCCCTAGATATTATATAAATAAGAATTAAAAATATATGATATCATAAATAGCAGTTTTAACATTTTTTTGGGTTAAGTAGCAATTTTTCCTTGGAAGTTTTTTTTTGGAGCAATTTTTGTTAGGATCCATATACGCAGCGGAAGAATTTCATCCAATAAAATTTGAGGATCTATCAACGACGTTTAAATTGGGTAGTAAGAACCATACCTTTCCTATATTCGTGTGTGTCTATTCAATCAGTTAGAAGCTGACTCTACGAATCCACTCCCTCTACCGGCATCCACACTGAACAGCACTCCAACATGGACGACAGCGTACTAGCACCTTCAAGCTTTGCATCTCACGTCTCTCCTCTAGTTTTTTTTTTTTTTTTTTTTGCGGCTCTTCTATTTTAATACGACTAGATCTTAATCTAATAGAGTTTCTCAAACCCTAATTGGGCCGTATTAAAATATTCAAAATCAATCTAAATTAATCATGAAATTCAAATTTGGATTAAAATGACATATTAATTAAATTTGTCCAACAGATCTAATCTAATCTATTTATTTAATCCGAATTAAAAGCCTACTTGATTTAATTTATCTTTATAAATTCAATATGATATATTATATCTGTCTATTTAATTAAATTTGAGATGCTATATCTCAATTCAAATTAAATCGAGATACGATATCTCTATTCGAAAATTAAATTTGAGATACAATATCTCTATTTGTTTTAATTATTTAATTTATCAAATAAATCAAATATAAATCAAATATAATATAATAATATTATTATCTATATAAATAATATTATTATCTATAGTTTTTATTATTTATATTATATATATATGTATATACACACACATACCTATATATCCATCATAGATTAAATGTTACATTCATTAAATCTTAGACATATCTAAGATTCAATGAATCTGGATATTATTACTCGTGTTGGGGGCTATTCTTGTATGCAACCCTGTAGGCCCACATGAGATTGGTAGCATGCCAAAACTGTACCACCCCACAAATCGCAAGCGGCCTCTAGCAAGATATTGTGACTACCCAACTCATATGATTGATCGATGATATCATATAACAACCTTTTAATAATCTAATCAAGGATAAAGTACATAGTGTCATCCTCTTGTTTTTGACATCCCGATTCTTGAGTAGTCAATAATTGAAATGGAAACTCCTTTCCATCGCGATATGGCCATACATTTCTCGCGATCCCTTTTGTCACGCGATAATCTAGTCAAGGATAAAGTATGGATAGTGTCATCATCTTATTCTTGACCATTACTTTCTCGATTCTTGAGTAGTCTAATAATTGAAATGGAAACTCCTTTCCATCGTAGTATGACCATACATTTCTCAGACTCACTTATCGAAGGGCCCTATATTATCTCTCTACAAATGTGAGGGAAAAATTTTATCTTGACCATTCGCATTCCTCTGCATGAAAACCACTGATCCCGATCAAAACCTTTATCATCACTCGGTCAAAGGTGAATTTTGACTAGATCAAAGATCAGCGACTCTCATATAGGAATCCATGATGATCTCAGATCAAAGGGCATTGTGACATGGTTATACATGAGAAAAACTATGACTTTATCCATGCAGCTTTCTCATAGTGGGTCGGTCCAGCACCTTGTACTCTTACAAGTGCCTATGACTTTGATTCGTATCTCCATACCTCATATATCAAAGTCATGTTGGTTTTATTTCATCTTCGCTCCCGCGTAGATGACTAATCAGGGACATTTAGAATAATCTTTATAATATATCGAAGGATACAGTTATCATAGTAAACATGCAAATGATATGATAACTAAATGGAGAAATACTTTAAATAACATTAATGTTTAAAGTATAATGATTTCCTCTTAGGGCATAATTTCCAACAATTTTGCCCCTTTCATTAACAACCCTAACGGTAACTAACAAGGTGACTGTTAGGGTTGTTAACGGAGGGGCAACATTGCTCTAAAAAAACTTCCGGGCAAAATTGAACAAAAAAAAAAAAACTTCTAGGGCAAAATTGCTCCTAGGGGTGTACATCCGGGGCAAAATTGCTATTTAACCCCTTGTCCTTATTATAAGACATTAACTAATAATTGTATTTGGTTTTTTTTTTATATAAAGCACTTGTTTGTTTCCAAAGCGCATTAATTATTTTTTTGAGAAAATCACAATGAGGTCCTAAGGTAAGGAAACAATCACCAAAAAGCCTAACATCAAATTCCTCTCACAAAAAAGTCCCTAGGGACTTATTAGTTGTGAATAAGATATTTTCCCCTCACAAAAAAGCTTGTAAAAATAGTTTTTCATTTGTCAAAATAGTTTTATTAATTGTTAAAATGTCCCTATGAAAATCTTCTTGTGAAAATTGTTTTTTATGTTGCCAAAAATTTTCTAAAATTCCACAAGTGTGAAAAACTCGGTGAAAATTGTACATTTATATAATAAATCTAATGAGATGATTTATATTGGTACAATGTTAAAGATAAAATAATATTGGATCAATGAACAAATTTATCTTGAAAATTTCTTTGGGTACCATATTGACTTGAAATTGTTAAAATAGAGAAATAATTACACTTGCTGCAAAAAAATATTAGCAATTAATGTTAACTTTTTAGCCTTCAACATTAATTTTTTAAGAAGGTGAGATAATATTGTTCATTTTGCATTATTTAGAGCAATAGTAAGTTTTTTAAAACAAAATTGGCATGTGGTATGGTAAAATTGCATCTTAAATCAATAATATTTTCTCCATGCCTCGTTTCTCCTGTAAGTCAGTCTTTGATAAGTAGGCCCCCTGTAGCAGAGAAAGCACTTGCTATAGTTGCAAGTTGCGAATTGCACTACTTACCCTTCTCTCCTCGCATTCAATGATACGTGAAATGCTCAACTTCATAGAATAACGAGCTGTCGTCTTCCCTTTATCACACGCAAAAGAACGGAGCAACCAAGTCCCACGTTGGATAATATGTGTTTTGTTTGCTTCCAGTTCCAACCACTCATCCCCTTCCACGTGTCCTTTTAGCGGTTCTTTGTCATTCTGCCCCCTCCCGAATCCTGCCTCCTATTTCTCAAAGCACCTTTCGCTCCCACACTCAGTCCTGTTCTTCTTCTTCTTCTTCTTCTTACCAAAGTCGGATCAAAGAAATATAACAGAGCTATATTGCAAAATAGCTCAGAAGAAGATTGTCACCAACAACAATGGAACGGTATGAGATAATCAAAGATATTGGGTCTGGCAATTTCGGTGTCGCCAAGCTGGTCAGAGAGAAACATACTGGCGATTTCTTCGCGGTCAAGTTCATTGAGAGAGGCTCCAAGGTTGTTCGTTTCATCTGTTTTTTAATCTCATCTTTGCGTTTAATTACTCGGATTCTTCTTCTTCTTCTTCTTCTTCTTCTTCTTTTCTTCTTCTAATTACCTTCTTCCCCACCATCCCTTTGATTCTGCAGATTGATGAGCATGTACAGAGAGAGATCACAAATCACAGATCCTTGAAACATCCTAACATCATTCGATTCAAGGAGGTAAGAAAGACCCACTTCTGATATCATTTTGTATTAAACTCATCATAAATACAAGTTCATTATCAATTCCCCTTTTGATTGGAATGGTTCTTCATTGCTCATCAGGTTTTGCTGACCCCAACTCATCTAGCTATAGTCATGGAATATGCTGCTGGGGGAGAACTTTTCGAAAGAATATGTAATGCGGGAAGATTCTGTGAGGACGAGGTAGTTTAATTTTAGTTTATAATAATTATAATTTATAATTGATGACACAAACCTTCAATCAGTTTGCTTGATAGTGCTTTTTCCAAACACCCCATTATGTATATTAATCATCTGATTTCTCATTCGCAGACAAGGTATAAAAAATGGCACACACTTATCACAGTTCCTGTTCTAACTGTGCTCCACTAACTCTGGCCTTTGCTATGTACATTTATATTACTAACTCTGGCCTTTTAGATTTGTATTCATAACAATCTCATTGTGGTTTGCTTTTTGCTCAATACAGGCAAGATACTTCTTTCAACAATTGATCTCTGGTGTGAGCTATTGTCATTCCATGGTAGTTATCTTTGTTGTGATCACTACTCTTATGATTGTTGTGTAGAGAGTTAGTTTAGGTGTGTTATTATTGAAAAATGATCCATTTGGTTTAGGAAATCTGCCACAGAGATCTCAAGCTGGAAAACACATTGTTAGATGGAAGTCCAGCTCCAAGACTTAAGATA
Organism: Acacia acuminata; assembly: GCA_019022655.1. Lineage (NCBI taxonomy): Eukaryota > Viridiplantae > Streptophyta > Magnoliopsida > Fabales > Fabaceae > Acacia > Acacia acuminata. Next base: position 3,942,185 of record JAFJYI010000042.1, on the reverse strand, counting down.
TGTGACTTTGGTTACTCTAAGGCAAGTATTAATTTATTAATATCTTAAATCTTAATTTAATTAAGTTTGATTCTGCAATCACAGTCTTGTTTCTTTTTGCAGTCTTCTGTTCTGCACTCTCAGCCTAAATCTACCGTAGGAACACCTGCATATATTGCACCAGAAGTATTATCAAGAAAGGAATATGATGGCAAGGTAATTTTACATCAAATTTATCTTTTTTTTCATCAACAACTCTTATCCAGTAAGTAGGGTCAGCTATATGAATCGCACGATGTTATTTATACTTTTTCAGCGATTAAATTTCTTGATAAATTATTAGCTAAAAGATCTTGTTCAATAATATTATTGACTGTGTTCATCAGTCTTTGTTTGCTCTTTTCAAAATACCCTCCTTACCGACGCATCTAATTGCCTTCTTAGAATGTCTCCAAACCACTTTAAACGATTTTCTATCATTTTCTCTTTAATAAATGTCACTTTAAGTACTCTTTCATGTATATATTTATTACGAATCTTATCTTTTATGTTAATTTTAATCCAAAAGGACGATTCCGATAAAACCTCCCTTGAAACAACAAACTTGGACTCGTGATAATTATTGGCCACCTAATAATGTACTGATGAAGAAACACACACATTGTTTGTTTGGTCTTATCCTTTGAGAATAATTAGGTTGCAGATGTTTGGTCTTGTGGGGTGACTTTATATGTGATGCTTGTTGGAGCTTATCCTTTTGAAGATCCGGAAGACCCAAGAAACTTCAGAAAAACACTTCAGGTAATGCAATTAATTGATTACTTGTACACTACCAAACACACCCTTTTTAAACAAAAACTCTTTATCTTGATGATTATTATGAGTTTAGCCATTTAGTAATTTGGTTGGACTTTCCAAGTGTATTATTCTTAAGCACTCGTGTATTGATATTTTTGTAAGTATTCATATAATTGAGGTTGTTCTGATGATATTTTTTGACAGAGAATCCTTAGCGTCCACTATTCCATTCCAGATTATGTTCGTGTTTCCCAAGAATGTAGACACCTTTTATCCAGAATATTTGTGGCCAACCCTGAAAAGGTGAACATTAATCCACACATTTATTCTCCGCATTTTTTTTAAAAAAATTATAATGTTTGATGATATTATCCTTTGCACTTTTATTATGCTTAATAAACATAGTAATCCATATGCAGTCTTTTTTGAAATATAATTTATTGATTAAGACAATATATCTACTTTTTAATTTTAGATTAAGACAGTATATGAATCCCCTTTTCGTTGGATAGGATTTTTACCTCTGATTTAATTTTTTTTAATTAGGTATAACTAATTCAAATATAATTTTATTTTATTTTTATTTTGATGCTTTTAATTTTAAAAAATATAAAATATAGAAATATTAATGTTCTATAACTGTCAACATGAAATATACTGTTTAAATTTATTAGTCTAAATTTGAACCATTTAGATTACATCTCATTTAAATGTTTTAGCTAGATCTTTGTCTTTTGATTAGAAAAAAAAAATAACTAACATGAACAATAATCAAACAATTTGAGTCTGCCTGTCTCACACAGACACACACCATTCCCTAACCAATTTGCATAAATAAAAAATTTAGTTAAGTTAGTTATTTATAAAAAAATATATATTTGTTATAAATTTGTTTTCTTAACATACCATTATCTCAAAATTACCTCAATTGATTGCATCCATTATTTTGTTCAGTCAATAGATTTAGTTTGAGGGGGAAAATATAAATGTGGAAATCAAGTGAATTTGGATATTATATTTAGAACAAAAAATTACCTCTCAACTAACTCCTACATTTATTTTCTCATTAATTTGAAATTTTGTTTGTTTGTGCCCCTTATGCAGAGAATCACAATCCCAGAAATAAAGAAGCATCCTTGGTTTCTGTATAACCTGCCAATAGAATTTATGAACGAAGGGACAAGTGGGATGGAAGAATTAGAAAGTGATGGTGTAAATAAAGAAGAAGAAGAAGCAAGTCAGAGCATAGAAGAAATACTTTCCATAATTCAAGAGGCTAGAAAAGCAGTGGAAGGTCCTAATAATAATAATGGTGATAAACTTGGAGGGTACTTCGTTGATGGAAGCATGGATCTTGATGATATTGACGCAGATGCTGACATTGATGATGTTGAAACTAGTGGTGATTTTGTCTGTGCCATTTAGTGGTTGTTGTTGTTGAAGTGCTGGCTTCTAATTCAAGTTCCTCTTCATGTCTCTCTTTACTGAAATGGACAGTTTGTTATTGTACTAGATTCTCATGTTTGAATTTTATGTTTCATATTTAGTAATTTGTAAAATTATAAATTAACATCTCATTTTAAAATTTGACCTAAATAATAGACATGCTCGCGATAAAATAATTGGAAGTAGGAATGAGTTTCACATACTTTGACATGCTCGCGGTTCTCACGATTTTTTTTTTTTTTTTAATCATCTTTTTAACTGGGAGTTGGAAAGGAGGCCAAAGGAGGCTAAATTGGTTCTGTGAAGGGTTGAAATCACTAACTCCTGAATACAAGAGAATCACTTTTACCACTAGGGTAATGCACCATGTTCAAGTCCCTCACCGTCTAGCCGTAACTTCTAAACCCGTCTATTACTTTGTGACTGTGTCAAAATGAAGAGAATCACGTTCTTTGAGATTGTATCTACATTAAAATGTGATTTTGGGCTATTAAAAAGGGCTAAAAGGAGAGGGCTCACACATGAGAAGCTTATACAAGCAAATAAATTAAGACTGTGTTTGTCATTATGTTTGCTATGCTAAACTAACCAAAATGATGCTTGATATAAATCAATCTTAAACTGAAGCAATTCTTCTAGATCACAACTTCTTTTTATTAGATCTAAGGTTTTCCCTTAAGATTTAGATGGAAAAATATTCTCACCTCTCCTAACAAATGTGTTTCTCATGATCGAACTTATATTTTCCTTCTTAAGAAAGAGGCCCCCTACCATCTTAACCACAGTTTGTTGGTGAGGTCATAACTTTTAGTTTATACCTTTTGGTTTTTCCGCATTTTTGAAGCTTGTGAAATTGACTTCTTATTACATTATTTTTTAAAAATTTGTCTGACCTTTTTATTATAAAATCTATCTAAACATAAATCATGTCACACCAATTAATTCTTAACCCGACTTACTTAGTATAAGTTAGCTATAAAAAAAAGTCACTTTTCATTATGTTAATCCAAACACGCCGTAAACAAGCCTAGCTTTTTTCTTTTTCTTTTTCTTTTTTGAATAACATCCAAATAACATTACTAACATCAACAATGTACAGAGCCTAAGAATCTAAAAAGACTTTCCTCAGCACACTCCTCCTACCTTAGGTGAAGGCTGATCAAATATCAAAAATTACCCTCCGTTGTGTGGGAGAGTTTTATCAAGTGATAATGTAAGATTTTCCCTAGCTAAAAGTATGATACAAAAGAACCTACAAGTCTCTATGAACACAAAATCGATCTTTTAGAATCATCCGCAATATGTTTAAAAGGATGATTAGCATCACAACCTCTAGATATAAGATTAATAGCCTCACTACAATTACACATAATAAACAGGCCTAGTTTTGAACAATATAAATTCACACAGAATATCTTTTTCTTAGTGCTTCTCTGTAAAATAGCTTTTTCAAAGGGAAAAAAAGCAGTTTGAGATAGTTCTTGTTGTGGAAGAGGTGGTGGGCATGAAAAAAGCCAATGAGTCATTCATTATCATTGGCTTTAGAATTAGAAATTCAGGTTCTGCTTTCGGGTTTGTGATTGGAAGTTGTTTGTCTGCGTTTCGGCATATAGTAGTTGTGGGGATTATAAGTTAGTGACATCCATCGCATTCATTGGCCACTATAATTCTAATTTCCATATATGGATGTCGTTTACTCGTTTTAAGTGGGTCTTTCATCTTTGTTTGGCTGATGTCTTTTGCCCATCTCGTGAGTGCGCTGCCTGCTATGAACAAGAGATCTATCATTGTCGTTGTCACATCATATATGTTTGACATCACATCGATTTGTCCTAGTGTTTTTTTTTGGCACAAATTGCTTCTAATTTTTAGCCTCTCCATCATGCTTAAAACTTAAAAGTATTACTCCATCTACCCTTTTTATAAAGACATATTAACTACTTTAATAAGTTTTAAAATATTTAAATTAGTTAATTTTTTAAAAATTATATTTTTTAAAAAAATTACCCTTGATCATCAAAGGGATGGAGAGAGGATATAAGGTCACTATTTATTCAAGTGACAGCGATAAAAAAGCTTTTTATAATTCATATAATTGATTAATCATTGGATAGAGCTTACTTTGGTCTCAAGTTAGAGGACGAAGTGTCTCGGACAATGGTTAAGGTTTTCTTTTTAATAAAAATACAAAATGATACTACATTTGGTTTTTAATATAATATTTTGTTTGACATGTTAATTACACAACAAATGAGATCTTACATTAAGGATCAGTGGTAGTATTATGATCACTACCATAAAAAGCCCTATAAAATTGTCGCATCTAGACTTCTATAGGTGAAGACAATTTAAAAAGTATGATAAGTGATATTTTTATAAATATTGATATAACTTAAGACCGGTCACGCTTTCGAGAGATCTAAATAATGTTTTTTAGACCGGTTGTATTGTAATGAGATCTCGATAATTATTAAATATTATGAAAATAAAAAAATTTAAATTCTTTTTACATTGGCCGCTAATACATACAATTTTAATATGCTTTTAGATGCCATTGTTTCTTTATACTTGGTCTTAAATGTTTTGGAGTTTCTTCAGCTTCTAAGGTAGACTTATCAACTACGAGTCTCTTTGAAATCTAAAGCCACTTGAATAAATATAATATTTATTCATCTTGCCTATTTAAACTCTTTATTCCTTTCGTTTCTTTATCAGATCATGCTCTTCTCTTCTCTATCGAATATCAATATGGTATGTATTAGGGTTGCTTCAGTTCACCTCCTTTTCTTTCTCCTCCTCTACAGCCTCTATCGGCTCCTCCATAACCTTCAGTGAGGTAACTTCTTCATCACCTCAATGCGAGGGTGGATCACATAGAGAGACACTTAGGAAGACTCTTCACGTTGCTGCACATTATCAACAACAAGTTGAACCTTGAACTCAACACTGATAATGTCGAGTACAATCTTTTGGATGACCTCTTTTCCCTTTTCTATTCTTCCTCCTTTGCCTCCAACATTGAGGAGGAAGATTGAGGGTTTCTTTTTATTATGGAAATTGTTTTTTAATCAATATATTATTTCTGCCTTCGGGCAACAGAAAAAATTATTAATAAAAAAAATATTTTTATTTCTAATCTTGATCTTGAAAACGTCTCTTTTATCTTTATTCTATTGTTGTTTCTATCTTTATTTTGATAAGTTAATTTTACGATATAATAAATATACTTTATTTGTAAATTTCATTATCTGGGATATTGTTAAATATACAATTTGATTATATTTAGACCGGTATTAGTGGCACAACGTCTAAATATGTTTATTTGAATCGTCGATTAACTTTTGACTTGTCCAAATATATTGACTTTTTATTTAGATTGGATAAGATGTGGATTGAGTCTCATAATTATTATTTAGACAATGTTTTCAAAGGCAACCGTTTTGAATACGTAATGTTTCAGCTTCTAACTCATATCATCATGTCTCGTTAGTATCATCTGAAGTTTTTGGCCATCAGTCCCAATTAAAAATACCAAGGCAAATTTGATTCTAAAGTTTAAATTCAAAAGTTCATTTCTAGTTCTCTCTTTCTTCTTTGAGTGACAACACTACCAATGGCAAGAATAAAGATGACCGTGGCGAATAAATATAAGGAATTTTTGGACCGATTATTAAGGATCGTTCCCCCTTTCCTCCTTTTAAGATAGGTTGTTTCAAACAACCGATGGCACTTTTAAGACCGGTTGTAGTGTAAAAAAAAAAATATGACAAAATTTCCGGTGGTTCCTCTTTATATAGCGGCTTAAAAGTGTTAAAAAAAGAGAGAGCCCCTATAACTTTTACTTAGTTATAGATTCAATGAGTGTCCCAAAAACCTCACGAGTTAAATCCTCGGCAAGAATGCCATCCTCTTCCTCAACCTACTCGCAATCTTCGTAAGTCATTCCAAGAGCCTCACCTCCAACCTTGGAGGAAATCGTTGAGTCCATCTTTAGCCTCCAGGGCACTATTTTGGGGGTCATGGCAAAGCAATATCCCTTCTCCGAACAACTAGAGGACTTGGTGACGATGTTGAATGACATCGTCGATCGTTTGGACTAGGGGTACAATTCTCTTGGAATGATGATGATCGTCTAAAGGCTTGGGTTTCAAGAACCATCATTGTTATCATATTTTGATGTAATTTTGATTTTGTGCTTGATCATCGTCATATATAATATGTTGATGTAATTTTAATTTCATGTATGGTCTAAAGAGTGGGCCTTTTATTATTACAAATTAAATTTTTTTAAGACTGGTTGTTTAAACAATTGGTCTGAAAAAGTTTTTTTTAAAATAAAAACCGGTTGGGGGTCCAGTTTTTAAAAGGACAAACCTTTTTAAACCGATTGCTACAGACCGGTCTTAAAACCTTTGTTTCTAGTAGTGAATAAAAAGATAATTCCAGTACATATATAGAATATGAAAAAGCATAATAATTAAAAAACTATTCAAAAGGGTGGGTTGTGCTATTCAAATTATGGCACGAGAAAGAATTCAGCATTTAGAATGTCGTGCCATATGACATGTTTAAATTCGAGTTGCTTTTTTTTTTATGTAAATAACCTTCATAACGTAATATTAAAACCCAGATTGAACCGGGTGGGTTGATCTGAAAATCGATGACATGATCATATGTCTGGTTCAAGTAACTAGAGAAACCGAGAGAAAATGTACTAGTGTGACCCAACCTAACCTAGGGTGAACTGCTGGGTTGGGGGTTGATCAAGGTCACTTTTTTAACATAAAAAATTATTCAAAAATTGCAGAAAACCTAGGAAGTCCAAGAAAAAAGAAGTTTATTGAGAAATAGAAGAAAGGAGAGGAAGAAGAGAAGAAAATATTGAACCTATATAATGGTCAAGGTGACCTTGTTACAATTTGAAAACTTTTGAGACAATTTTGAACCCAAAAAATTTCCAAAGCAACACTTCCTTTAAATTTAGGGTTAAGGGTTTATTTTGTCCCAAAAGTTATCATGGTGGATCAGTTTTACCGTAGAAATTTTTTGGTGTGTAACGTCGCCCTAGAAATTTTCAAACTATAGTAATTTTGTCATGGCTATTATTCCAGTTAAGTTTGATCATTTTTTTTAAAAAAAAATTTGGGTTTAGGTGAAAATTTGTCGAGAAAGTTTTCACTTAAGAGCAATATTGCCCTAAAAGTTTACAAATCGTAGCAATTACACCTTGCTTGTTATCAGGTTAAGTTTACTCGCTAATTGATCTTATATACTTATTTGGCAAGTCCATTTTTTATTCACTTCATTTGTTCAAAGTTAGATTTAAAAATAAGTAATTTTTTTTATTAAAAAAAAATGCATCCTGTCTGAAGGATTAGAAATAATCAATGAGGTAAAAACATCTTATGCAATGAAGAGAAAATCAAAGAGGTACTTGTTTATCTTAGTGTCGTTGGGGTAAAGTGGTGGAGAGTTTTTGATGGCCTTGTTCTTGACAATCATCCTTAATGTGTTATGCACCTAGTGATTGAATCTCTTTTTAATTACTTCTTAATTACTCTCTGGAGAATGTGAGATCCTTCTCTGTATGTAACTTTTTCTTCTTCAATGTTATTCATGTTATTAACTCAACATATTTGATAAACTAATAGTCAAACTTAACCTAGATAACTGTGAGAGCGACATGGCTACAATTTGGAAACTTCAATGGCATAATTGCTCCTAAATGAAAACTTTTGAGGCAATTTTGTATCTTAACAAAAATGATGTGGATGACATGTGGTCTAATAGTTTAGTATATTTAGATAACTTATAATCAAACTTAACTAAAGAAAAATTGCTATGATTTGAAATTTTTTTGGCTGACCTTGCACCCCTGAAAAACTTCTATGGCAAAATTTCTCTATCATGACAACTTTCAGGGCAAACTAGAACTTTGACCCTTAAGAATTATAATAAAAAATTGAAAAAATAGTTAACTAATAGTCAATATATAATTTTTCACATATTTTGGAAATTTATAGTTATTGTTGTCCCTCATAAAAACATTTGTGTTGGGCACACGTTTAGAAAAATCTCAAAAAAAAATTTCCCTCAATGTGTATTTTTACACTTACTTTCAAAGTTCATAGTTACTTTTGACTTTCAAAAAAACATTTAGTGTTAAGCACACTTTTGAAAAAATCTTATGTATATTTTTACACTTTAACCCTTTTATAAAACATTATTTTAGTCTTTTAGCCGTAACACTATCTAATAGTCTCAAGTGGTAATTTTTTGTGCAACCATTATTATTTTTGAAAATAAATTAAAATTATAAAATTGTAAGTACTAACATGAAACTTAGTATACAATTAAAGTTTTAGAGATGCGCTTTTGCCTAAATAATATACTAATTTTTTTATTTTACAAATTTTATATGATATATTGGAAAATGGGTGATTATTCAACTAGATGCGAACAATTTAAGTAATGTGCATTTTGGAAGAAAAACTTTTCCAGATACACTACTTTTCTTGTCCAGTGGTGGAACATCAATTACTGAGCAGATTATAACACGTGAAAATTTTCCTAGTTTTAGGTTCTTTGTGTCTAATAATGATACTGTCTGTTAGAAGTATAGTTTATCTCCTTAGATTTGTTTTGGGTCAAAATATTAGCTGACTCAACACTTAACAGTCAAACTAAAGATTCTGCTGGGGTGGATGAAATTACACCATTTTAATAATTTTAGAAGTGAAATTTCCTCGCAAATTACTTTAGAGTGCTGGATATACTTAAAAAAAATACTGTTACGGACCGGCCCAAAAGCCCCAAGTCCATGGCGCGGCCCAAACGGAGCCAGGAGGCATGATCCGCTAAACATAGGGGGAGATCCGGAAATCTCAGCTAAGCAAGATCTACCCATATGGTAACGGCCTTCCGAGATACTCGCCCCCTTTAATAGCACGCCCCATTAATGGCGTATCCCGGATATCCGCCCCATTAATGGCGCGCCTCATTAATGGCATGCCCCATTAATGGCGTGCCCCGGATATCGCACCAGACACCTCTATAAATACAGAGGGCAGGTAACAAGGTACACAGATTCTAACCTAGACTATTTACATACAGTCTCACTGTGCACACACACCACCCCTTTGTCGTGTACGGTGATTCCATGCTCTCCTGATTGTCTCTTCCATAGATATTCAGGCAGGACCTAACCATCCAAGATCAATATACCAGCCCTTGGCTGGACATCTGTGTTCTATACCAGAACATTGGCGCCGACCGTGGGGATCCTTAAATTTCTATCCCCGTGACCACTCATGGCAAACACCATAAGCCATAGGCAAAGCTAGCAGTTAGACCGGCCGCATGATGAAAGCAGTTTACCACCGAATTAACCTCAGGCCGGACCGAGTCAACCGCAGACTCATGATCAACCTCCACGAGAAAAGACTCCGGAGGGTTACGTTACTGACACGGCGAGCACATCTCCTTCAACCGACGAACCTTCGCAAGAGGAGCCGTGAAGAGTCCAACCCCCGAAAGCCCCGGCTCCAGATGCTCAGGTACTAGACACCGACGTCCACATTTTAAGGAGAACCCAAGAGTTGATGCTTCAGAGGTTCGAAAACAAGGAAAAACGAGATCATCTCCAACGACAAGAGGATTTTCATGCTCTGGAATTAATGATCGAGGAAAAGCTCGAAAACATGTTTCAACACGGAACTCAGAGAAGCTCTCGAAAGGGAAAAGAGGTTGTACGCCTGGACAACAGTAGTCCGCGTAGCAGCCCAGAGTCAAATCGACGGGCACGCGACAGGAAAAAGGGGGAAGCGAGAAAGGAGCGAGAACGCCAGCCGACCCCCACACGGAAGAAGGAGAGGCAATTACGGATTTGAGATGCGGAAGACCGAGGCCGAGAAGACCGCCAAGACGGTTATAAAGACCAAAGCCGTGATAGTTATGAAGACCGAGACCTCGACATGGATCAGGACTCGGATGAGCTTCGGGAGGCAATCACGGCGCCTCGGACGCGGGGGTCACCGCGGCAATATAAGATGAAGTACTTGGCTGGCTCTGGTGGGACCCCATTCTCCCATGCAACGACCTCGGCCCCCTACTCGAAGAATTTTGACCTTGCCGATCTTCCCAAGTACGATGGGACCCAGGATCCACGTCACCACCTGGAGATATTCGAAAAGCTGATGTGGGTCAGGTCAATAGAGGGTCTGGTCATCTTACGGCTCTTCTCGGCCACGTTAACCGGACCGGCCCACAAATGGTTGAGCTCATTACCCAATAATTCCATTCGGAACTTTGAAGACCTCGGGCGCAAATTTGAATTGCACTTTGCCACCAAAGAAAAACAACCAAAATCTCGGTTCACTTTGAGTAAGGTAAAACAAAAGAAAGGCGAGACGCTGCAGAAGTACCTGGATCGGTTCAGAGACACGGCAATGCAGGTACGCTCATTATCTGAAGAGGTCCACGTACATTGCCTCGTCAACGGTCTGGACCCAACGACACGCCTGGCTAGACATCTGTGCAAGAATCGGGTCTATTCATTGACTGAATTCTACACCGAAGCAAAGAAGTACCTAGATGTCAGGAAAATGGAAATTGCCAATGCAGATGAACCTGAGAAGGCCAGGAATGCATCGCCCGAAAGAAGGGATCTGACGGACAAGTAGAAGCTAGAACCCCGCAGACACGGCAGAGAAAGCCGACCCCGACAAGAGAGGACAGATAATAAGGCGAAGTACGGCAACTACACCCCCTTAAATGTCCCGCGTTCGCAATTGTGGAAGGAGGTAGCTCAGACCGAGATGAAAAGGGTTGCCAAGCCGAGGCCTATTAGAAACCGGTCCACTACAGATCGGGGAAAATTTTTCACAGACGAGTGTTATGAACTCAGGGATGCTATCGAAAAGTTTGTGAGAGAAGGGAAACTTCGCCAATACGTCATCAAAACTCAAGGAAAAACAAGCAGGCGGAATAGTAGCCACCGAAGCAGGAGTCCGGCTACGGACACTCGAGAACCAGAGAAGAAACGGAAAATCGGCCCTGTCAACGGTTTCCCAGAGACTGATCTCCAATGCAATGGCATCAGCGGCAGTTTTGGAGGAGGTGGAGATACGATAAGCCAATGCAAGAAATACCTGCGGGAGGTGCTGACAATAAAAGATATACAGAAGTTCAAAGGCGGCTCATCGAAACCGAAACCACCCCCATTAGTCTTCACAGACGAGGAGCTCAAGGATGTTATTCCCGGCCACCAGACGGGTTTAGTTATTATCGAAATCGTAGTAAATTGCCGAGTCAAATGGATCTTTGTGGATGCAGGGAGTTCGGCCGACATCATAAGCCGGGACGCGTACCGGAGGATGCACCTCGATGTTGAAGACCTAAAGACGTGCAAATCCACCCTAATCGGGTTCAATGGAGAGCGTTCCTTCCCAAAATGATATATTGACCTCAGATTGACGCTAGGAACCAAGGAAGCTTTCAATTCAGAACGTGTAAGGTTCGTAGTGGCCGACTTCCGCTCTCCCTACAATATTATATTGGGCCGACCCACTATACACAATTGGGACATGCTAGCATCCACTAAGCACCAGAAACTGAAAATGATCAACGATAAGAATCAGGTGGTCGAAGTGTCCGGGGACCAGAAAGTGTCACGGCAATGTTACTTCGAGACTCTCCGAGTCGAGGAGGAAGGACCATCATCTCCGACGCGGCTCTGAACCAATGAAGTTGTGGCTGAAGTCAGAAATGAAGGGCGCCCCCGGCGGTCGGTTAATATGGTAGAGCTGGATCTCCGTGAACCAGAAACTCCGCGCCCAGAGCCAGAAGGGGAGCTGGAGGAATTGACCCTGGGGACGGATCCCTCTAAGACAACTAAAGTCGGTAGAGATATGAGTGCAAACTTAAAAGCGCGACTGATCAAGTTTCTAAGACAAAATCAGGACGTCTTCGCTTGGACGTCAGCCGAAATACCCGGGATCGACCCACACTTTTGCTGCCACAGACTCGCCATATGGCCGGGATCGAAGCCGGTAGCCCGGAAGAAGAGGAATATCTCGAAGACAAAAAGCCCTTGAAAGTCACATTGAAGAGCTCCTTGCCGTCGGATTCATCGAGAGGGTACAATATACAACTTGGCTCTCGAATGTGGTCATGGTTTTAAAACCAACCGGCAAATGGAGGGTGTGAACTGACTACACCAACCTGAATAAAGCGTGTCCAAAGGACTCCTACCCCATGCCTAACATCGATCAACTCGTTGATAACTCGGTCGGGTACCAGTTGCTTTCCTTTATGGACGCTTACTCCGGCTACAATCAGATTGCCATGCACCCAGAGGACCAAGAGAAGACTGCCTTCATGACCGACAAGGCTAACTATTGCTACAATGTCATGCCTTTTGGATTGAAGAACGCTAGAGCTACGTACCAGCGAATGATGAACCGCGTCTTTGAGGACCAAATTGGGCGAAATGTGGAGGTCTATATTAACGACATGATCGTGAAGTCAAAACAACCAGAGGAGCATATCCGGGACCTAGAGTAGACGTTTGAAAATTAAGACGACATCGAATCGGGTTGAACCCGCCAAATGTGCTTTCGGAGTTCCCGCCGGGAAATTCCTAGGTTTTATGCTGACCAATCGAGGGATTGAGGCTAACTCTGACAAATGCAAGGCCGTGCTAGACATGCAAGTCCCGAACTCTAAAAAGGAAGTTCAGTAATTAACTAGTCGCTTGGCTGCCCTGACAAGATTTTTACCCAGATCGGCCGAGAAGGCGTTAGCTTTCTTTAAATTATTGAAGAAAGAAACTCATGGAGGATGGAATTCGGATTGTGAAGCAGCCTTTGAAGAAATTAAGCGATGTTTGGCAACCCCTCCGGTGCTAACGAAGCCGGAGAAAGGGGAGACCTTGTTCTTGTACCTGTCGGTGGGAGACGAGGCGGTAAGTGCCGCCCTGGTAAGAGAAACCGAGGCCGGACAGACACCCATCTACTTTGTGAGCAAAGCGTTACAAAATGCTAAGCTCATATATCAGAAGCTGGAAAAGATGGCTTTCACATTACTGACGACTGCGAGACGGCTTCGGCCATACTTTCAAGGACACCGGATAGTAGTCCGGACCAGCTAGCCAATCCGGCAGATTCTGTACAAACCCAACCTGGCAGGGCGAATGACAAGCTGAGCAATTGAACTGTCTGAGTTCGACATCACTTTTGAAGCCCGACATGCGATCAAATCACAAGCTTTGGCCGATTTCATCAGAGAATTGACTCCGGTTATGGCTAGCGAGGAGTTCTGGAAGGTATTTGTAGATGGATCTTCCAATCCAAAAGGCAGTGGAGCGGAGTCATCGTTGAGAGCCCCGAGGGGGTCGTTCGAGCATTCCCTCCAGGTTGGAATTCCCGACCTCCAATAACCGAGCCGAATACGAGGCCCTCCTAGCCGGATTGTTTCAAGCAAAAGAGAACGGAGCGCGGCGAGTTAGGTGTTCACCGACTCACAACTTGTCGCCGCACAGATTGATGGCAGCTATCAAGCAAAAGGCCCCCTATTGGCTAAGTACTTGAACAGAGCAAAAGAAGTAATGACGGAGTTCGAAGAAGTAATTGTTGCTCATATCCCGAGAGAAGAGAATACTAGGGCCGATATCCTCTCAAAACTAGCAAGTACCAAAGGTCCGGGGAGTCATAGAACTGTGATCCAACAATCTAGCCGAGCCCACGTGTGTCATGACTATCTCGTCCGCCACGAACCGAAGAAAGCCAATTAAAGATTACCTAGAAAGGGGGATCATCCCAACAGATTCCACTGCCACAAAGAAGCTGATGAGAGAAGCCGCCATCTACACTATGGTCAATGATAAGCTATACAGAAAAGGAGTGCACTGCCCGATGATGTGATGCCTGGGTGAGTTCGAAGCAAGGTACGTATTGACCGAGATACATGAGGGATGCAACGGCCAACACATGGGGGGCAAGGCTTTGGCAAGGAAGGCATTACGCGCCGACTATTATTGGCCCACCATGAAGCATGATGCCATGGAAGCAACCAAGCGGTGCGACAGTTGCCAGAACAGGATGGACCGGCATCAAATGACGACGCCCTAAAGATAGACCTGGACCTAATTGATGAGATCCGAATCACAGCGCATTGCCGGGAACTTGCCGCCAAGCAGCAACTCGCGGCAAAGTATAATCGGAAGGTTCGACCACGATCCTTCAACCGAGGTAACCTGGTACTTCGGCGGGCCGACATCGGAAACAAGAATTCCCGAGACGGAAAACTGGCGGCAAATTGGGAAGGCCCCTATCAAGTTAAAGAAAAACTCGATGCTGGGGCATATGTTCTCGAAACCCTGGCAAGGAAGCCGGTTAAGAGGACATGGAACGCCGACAAGCTAAAGATCTATTACAGCTAGGTCACGGCTCGGCCCCATAAACACAGAGGCTACTATTCGGTTATTTCTTACTTTTCCTTATGTTTCTCCAATTGTTCTTTATTTTGCATCTGAATAATTCATGACCATTTGTATGCTCTTTAGAGCTGTTTTATTTAATGAAGGAATCCATCAAGGAAATTCATCAATGTGCAAATTACTTGCTTAAGCGTGAAACCAAGGCCATTAAGCCCGGTCCAAAACCTGACACCGAGGTACTTACACCCGGTCATTAACATAAAAACATCTAGATGTATGATACCGGCCGTTGTACTCTGACGTACATTGGTAAGAGCTCGGTGAAAATGCCATACGTGGCCTTCGCGAAATTGACGCGTCAACGCTCGCCCGATTTAAGAAAGCAAGCTGTCATTCCGACCCTGATCAAGTCAAAATGTCAGATTTGAGGTAATAGACACCTCGGTTGACATGTGACGGCCTCGCCCTTAATTCGGTTCCTATCAACTTTTTCACTAGTCAAGCCGAAACGAGGTAGTGTGGTTAAGTTAACACCCCCAGAGGTTAAAACATACAACCCTGCCCCATCCTCCCAACCTTAGTGTTGGTCGAGTAAACGACTCGTATCTACTACAAACAATAAATTTCAATTATGGAATTTACAAAATGGCGAAGGGTGAATAAATAATTCATCCATAGTCATAAAAATATGTACAGAACGGCCCAAAGGCCGGAAATGTCAAAATAAAGGGGCACAGACACCCACTGAAGAATGAAGTAAAAACTAACTAGACGGGCCGGCCTCATGAGATCCCTTTATTGCCTCGCTCTCCGCATCTGACTCTGCTCCCTCTTCTTCAGATCGGGACGCATTGATGGAAGGACATTGATACGGAACTAAGACTCCGTCTTAGACAAAGGCGCGAAAATCATAGCCGTCCAGGTTAAGCTTGGTCGTCGGATTCAAGAACTGGATTTGCTCCGAGCATTGTCAAAGAAATCTTTGGCGATCACCGCTTTAACAGCTCATCGGACTCCAAGCGCGCCTGCTGCGCTACGGCGAGGGCCTCCTCGGTTGTTGTAAGCTTAGAGGACAGCATGTCATGTTGCTTCTGAAGGGCTTTCACCGCCTCAAGACTCTCACCCAGCGCTTTCTGGGCCCGGGAACACTCGGAGGCCGACTTTTCCGCCCCTTCCCGCGCTTGTAGAAGTTCTTTATCCATCTTCACGACCGTGGCCTTAGAAGCATCCCGCTCGGTCCGGGCGGCATCCCGCTCCTCTTTCAAAATGCGCAGCCTGGCCTCAGACTCGGCCAGGGCCTTTTTCGTTAACACGGCCTCCTCCAGAGCCTTCTGCTTGGCCGCCACTTCTTTCTGAGATGCTCTCAAGCGTTTATTCTCTGCATCCACCAAAGAATACTTCTCCCTCACGAGAATATAAGCTTGAAGCAGCCCAACAGATTTGCATAAATACCGTTGCGTTGCATACACCTCATCAACGCTAGGCGGGGACAGGGGCCGGCTCTCCATAAATTCCCGGGGAGGAAGGAACGCGACGTCCAGTTCATTGGTCACCCCCTTATCCCATATGAAGCTGCGAGGAAGCACAGAAGAAGGATGGGATGACTCAGTAGAAGGAGGTGGAGGAGGCGGAGTTGGCAAAGGTGCCGGGAGAACCGAAGCCGAAGGAGTAGTCGCGATAACCGCAGGCACAGTTTCGCCCATAGAGACAACGACTTGTTTCCCCTTCGAAGTTTGGAAAACAACTTCTTGAGATGGCCCGGAGGGGATGGACGGAGCCGACCCTTCACCGCCCGAGACCTTAGTCTTCTTAGTAACAACAGTCGGGGCCTTGGGCGCAGCACTTCCGACGTGGACGGCCCGTTTGAGCCCGACATTCGGTGATGCCGCGGCCGGATTCACTTTCGTCAAATAACCGGGAAGAGCCCTCATGTCTTGAGCTGAAAAGGACAAGAAAAGGGAAGTCAGGAATAAACACAGATTACTCCAACAAAATACAAAATTTTACTGAATGACAAATAATATTGTGAAGGAAGGACTCCTGCAAGTAGAGGGGATTGGCCTAGATCCCTCCCCGGAAATGAAAAAGGCTGCACTCTGGACGCCATACTTCTCCACGTAGGCGTCCAACCTAGGCACATAAGGGGCTGTCTCCGGCAGGAGGTCATCTTTCAAAATTTGGAAGGATGAGGGAGTAGCTTTATGATGACTCTCCATCCAATATAGAGGGAAACGCCACTCTACGTTGGCGGCCTCAACCCCCTTCAAAAACCAGGTTTGTTTGCCAGGCACGGCGACAACCTTGAAGAACGTACTTTTGAATCGCTTAAACAAATCAGAGAAGGGCTTCATGAGCTTCCGATCTGGATTGACGCAGAGTGATACCAACCCTTTTAGCTTGTCGCTTTCTTTTGGAGAGCCGGGGGTAAAGGGGCCGAAGTAATAGAAGAAGAGATTGGTTGAGCAGGGAATCGGAACCAGGAAGGAGCGACACAGTTGCTCGAACACAACAAGATAAGCCTACCCGTTCGGATGAAGTTGAGACATGGGCAAGTCTCAAAGTGCAGCGGGCCGGTGATCTGGAAATGGGTGAAAGGGAAGCAAACACCGACCCGAGTAAGGTAATCCCGGTAAAAGAAAAAGAAATTGGGACTGCCTACTTCCCGCTCCGCACAAATAGATCCAAACGTGCAATGTCGGTATCCGACATTGATGACCGGGTCTTCAATACCTCATGGGACACCCAGGGAAACCTACGACACTGAACCTCGGGAGGATTAAAAGAGTCCGATTCCTCAGCCTCGGTCTTTTGCTTGGAGGGCAGAGATTTCAGAGCCATTAACCTATATGCAACATAAAATTAAATTAGTAGAGTTGGAAATACCTGGTAAAAGCATATTAGAAGGCAAAACAGATGGCGAACTCGAACGAAAGGGTACGCCCGAAGAAAGGCCCGAAGGTTGCCGATGCCTAAGAAGAACCAAGAATCGAGGAGGCTCGGAGTCTCCTCCGTGCGCAATATGGAAGGCACCCTCGCCCAAGCGGTCAAAGGGGGCCGAGGTAATCATCGGGATAAGGATCCGAGCTCACAGAAGGTGGACCCTCACAGAAGTTGAGCGGTTGGTCCAACAGGGCCGGAGACCTGGAGCCGGTAAAGGAACCAACCCCGGCCTGTACTGGCGATAAGATAGGAACGTTGAGTGCAGAAGCTTGGACAGGAGAAGGAGACAGAGCTCTAGCTGCAATAGGTTGGCGCTCGATTCATCCTGAGTGACCGAACCCGCCTCGAAGTAAAGGGGTTGACCTCTCCGCTTCCGGAAGCTCGGTTCCGAGAACCCAATAAGAAGCTCGCGGGTAGCGAGTGCGAAGAAACTCCTCTTCCTCAGGGGTTAGCATAGATCTGGGTTTAGGAAAATGCCTATCTCTATCCATAAGGAAGGAACTAGAACCTAAGAGCTAAAGGTAATGTGTCGAAAGAAAGCCAAGTACAGACGCGTATGTGTCAAAAGCAGGCAAATCCCAGAAAATGGTCTCAAATGGATACTCAGAAAACCAAAAAGGAGGAGGAGTAGGAACGCATAAAAGCGGCCAAAGGATATATAATCGGTTAGAAGTACGTTATGCCGTAAAAGAGTAAAGAAGAATAAGGAAAATACCTGTATAAGTAAGAAGAGGGAAACTCGAACGATGAAAATGGAGAACAGTGGAGTTTTCCAAGGGGAGATGATTCTACCAACCCAGAGCAAATTCACAGAGAGGTTGTAGCAGGAAAAAATGAATAGGCAAACGCAAAATAATTACTTCATATATGTGACAAGGAAAGGGAACGCCGGGGGTAATTCGGTCTTTGAACCTAGACAGGACGGGAAATACACAGAATGACGTAGGAGCATTAAATGTGCACGCAAATCGGCACCCAGAGGGGCGCGACGGCTGCAGACCCTTTCCAATCAGGGCAAGCCAGGTGTAAAGCAACAATGATGACGCCTACGGAAAGAATGCCAAACGACTTACCCACGAACGGGGGGCTAATTACGTAAGTCCGAGGCCGTTTGAGACGCCCCGGTCAGGCATGACCCAGGGCACCACCCAGACTGTCACAACAGGGATAAGCCACGGCGTTAGAAGCCGATCCGGATGAAGCGTAGGCCCCGGACCTAAACCGGGGCCGAGGGCATTACACACCTCGGCCGCCCAGAAGCCTGAACAGCCAATCTGGGGGGCAACTATTACAGACCGGCCCAAAAGCCCCAAGTCCATGGCGCGGCCCAAACGAAGCCAGGAGGCATGATCCGTTAAACATAGGGGGAGATCCAGAAATCTCGGCTAGGCAAGATCTACCCATATGGTAACGGCCTTCCGAGATACTCGCCCCCTTTAATAGCACGCCCCATTAATGACGTATCCTGGATATCCGCCCCATTAATGGTGTACCCCATTAATGGCGTGCCCCGGATATCGCACCAGACACCTCTATAAATACAGAGGGCAGGTAACAAGGTACACAGATTCTAACCTAGACTATTTACATACAGTCTCACTGTGCACACACACCACCCCTTTGTCGTGTACGGTGATCCCACGCTTTCCTGATTGTCCTTCCATAGATATTCAGGCAGGGCCTAACCATTCAAGATCAATATACCGGGCTGACATCTCGTGTTCTATACCAACAAATACTTTGGGGTGCCGGTACACCTTTACTCTTAATTATTTCACATGGAATTAATTGGATTTTCCCTTTGTTTTTAGTTTATTTTATTTTTGTTTTTGTTTCTTTTTATAAAATAAACAAATACACACACAAACACATATAAAGACTTTCGCCTATATATATATATATATATATATATATATATATAAGGAGAAAACTTAGGCCTAAATCCTTTAGGTCTATTAGGTCAAGCAAGCCCATCAAAAACTGTTGTTGACGCGTTGACTCAACACTTAACATTCAAACTAAAGAATGTTCAGCCTCGTCCTTGGGCTCAACTGGCAAAAGAGTTGGACACTCTCACTAAAGGGAAGGGGTTCAATCTTGAAGTTGGTCAAGCACCGGGGAGGCATCTCCTAGCTCCTAGGTGCCTAGGTTAACACCGAAGTTGGACACTCTCACTAAAGGGAAGGGGTTCAATCCCGAAGTTGGTCAAGCAAACGGGAGGATCCTAGCTTCTAGGTGCCTAGGTTAACCTGAGGGTAATAGACGGCTCGCCCTGCCCAACATCGTATTACCTAGGAGGAAGGGAGCTTTTGCCTTGCCTTTGGATTGTGGGTGAATCCAACTCCTTTCCTAAAAATTCGTATATATATATATATATATATATAAAAGATTGTTTATGGGTGGATGAAATTGCATCATTTTAATAATTGTAGGAGTGAAATTGTACCACAAATTATTTTAGGATATTGAGTGCATCTGAAAAAATTACTTCGTGGTAAATTATTGCTGCACATGTGGATTCCAAAAACGCAAAAAAATGCCATTGCTTACATTTTTTCCTTATGAATTAAATCAGTTCACAAAAAAAAAAAAAGTCTCAAATTTAAATTTGAAATCTCACAAAAGTCTCATTTAAAAAAATGCCGTTGCTCTTAATCCCCCCCCCGGTTATTTGTATCCAAATTCAAATTTGAAATCTCATAAAAAATATTTTTGACCGTTTAACCTTAACAGTAAAAAATGATAATAAAGCCTCCCCTTCTCTCGTTCAATTTTTCTGACCGTGAAGCTTTATCAAGATTTTTCTGACCGTTATATAATTCCATTTTTAGTTAAAATTTTTGTTGATTAAAAAAAAATATAATTTTTATAAAATTCAAGAATGTGTAATTTTTTCCCCAAAGCTATCTGTGCAAGTTGTGAAAAATAAAAATTAAGAAAACTATTGTTTAATCAAGTGAAACTTAGCATTTCATATTAGTTTCAAAATATAATGTGAGAGAGAATGTAAAAGAGAATACATAAGATTTTGTTAGGGGTATTTTGCTATTTTTTTTAATGTTAAATTTTTGCGCCATTCTAAATAATTACAATTTTTATAGTTATTCACCATAAATATCTTTTTTAGCAGGTTCTTCATTCTCATTTCCCTATTTTTTTCCTCTGTTTTTTGTATCCAAATTCAAATTTGAAATCTCAAAAAAAAAAAAAAAAAAAAAAAAAAAATCTTTTTGACCGTTTAACCTTAACGGTAAAAAACGATAATGAAGCCTCTCCTTCTCTAGTGGTGGACCATCAATTACCGAGCAGATTATAACACATGAAATTTTTCGTTAGATTGCTATATTCTCACGCACTCGCTCTCATCACAACTCCTCTTCCTTAGTTAACTTTTTAAAGAGATTTTATTGGGCCAACCACAATTTTCCTTTTTTTTTTGATTGGCTTGTTGGACCTAATAGCTCTAAAGGACTAGGCCTAAGTTTTTAACAGATCAATATTTGTTTAAGCCAACCTTTTTGTCAAAAAAAAAAAAAAAAAAAAAAAAAATCCCTCCGGTCCTAATTATAAGAGCATATTTTGGAGTTGGTTTTGATCCTAATTATAAGAGTAAATTCTAACTTTTGTCAATTTTTTTTCTATAATATCCCTATTTATAGTTTCTCAATAATAATTTAATAATAGACCAATATATTTTATAAAGTAAATGTTTGCAACTTATTAATGTTATATACATCTTAATTATACTTACAAAAATATCCTGCTTTGTTAGTATGCTCTGTAAATTAATAAACATATTTATTGAATTTATAAAAAGCAATGGTATTTGCAAATATCCTGTTTATTTTTAGTATGCTCTATATATTTGTGTAAATAACATTACCGACTACTAAATTTGACTATTTAGTTGTTTTTGGAGATAAGATTGGCTAGTAAGGAAATTAGGAACAAGTTTCAATGTATACCTAATGCGACCAGCGCGTAAATTTATAAATAGCACTGTTTATCAACTAATTTTGCCTTGATGTAATTTTCAATTTTCAGTAGGGGTATTTTCAGAAAATAATTATAATTAACTAATTTAACTTCTCTCCTTAATCTCTTCAAATTTTGGTAAATAGTTCCTATAATTAGGACTGGAGGGAGTAAAACAAAGGGAAAAGTTCAATTAAATCCATGTGAAATAATAAAAACTGAGATTAGGCTTATACCTACCTTCAATTTTTATTTTTAATTACAGTATAAATCACTAATTTAGTACTCTTGCTTGATTAAGAATTTATTAACATTATAGGCCTGTATTATTATTTTTTTGACCTGACATTATAAGCATTAATTTATATTTAGGTATTTTAGCTGAATTTAATCTAGATTTTTCCTTTTTCTTTTCGTCTTTCTCTTACTTTTTTTTATGCATTTATTTATCTCTAAATTTACGATCATGTTTATTTTGTTAGAAGGTCCATAATTTTGGGAAAGTTGTCTTGATGGAAATTATTGCTTCGTGGGGATTCAAAAACGCAAAAATGCGTTGCTTCCATTTTTTAATCTCTGAATTAAATCAATTAGCCCCAAAAAAAAAAAAAAATCTCAAATTTGAATTTGAATCTATCAAAAATCTCATTTTAAAAAAAAATCCGTGGCCCTTAATTTTTTTTGTTGGGAAAATTAAAATAAAGAACCTAAAAAAAATAATATCTATTATAAAAGAAAATTAAAATAAAGAACCTAAAAAATAATAATTATTTAAAATTGTAATTATTTAAAAGACCGAACCTAATATAAATTTAAAATCATTAAATTGTCTCTAACTAAGCCTCCTATATAATATCTTGTATTCATAATTAAAAAAAATAACTAAAATTAAAACCACTCATTATGATATAATAGATTACTTATATCATCAATTTGCTTGATTTATATTATTAAAATTATTATCAATTAAGATATTTTTATAAAACTAAAAGCTAAACTCATTTCATATGGTTTAGAATATAATATATTATTTATATTTTCTTAAATTTTATTAACATTAAATGATTTTTTAATCCTCATAATTTCTTCTAAAACTAAAATAAATCATATAAACTTTCTTGGTTTAACATATTTGTTAAGTTATAAAAGACCTTGAGTTTTATTAAAATTATATAATTATATCTTTTATTAATTTTTTTTTTTATTTTAAAAATTATAATTTTTACAAGATTCAAGAATATGTAATTTTTTACATAAAATTTTGTTAGGGGCATTTTAGTATTTTTAATTTTATAATTTTGCATTTGGCCCTTCTAAATAATAAAAATTTTATGGTCTTTTCCGTAAATATTTTTTCTACCAGGTCATTGATTCTAATTTCCCCTAATATTTTCCTCTGGTATTTCTATCCAAATTCAAATTTGAAATCTCACAAAAAAACTTTTCGACCGTTTAACCTTAACGGTTAAAAACTACAACGGATAAATATTGGACCCTCTCATTCTCTTGTTCAATTTTTCCGACTGTTACACTTTATCATGGATGATACTTATACTCTCTTCCCTGGCTTTTCTGGTAAGATAAGGTAGTTGAGTTTGGGTGCGATCTCCCTGTATATTTGTTCATCCTGCCTGATCTTGCTTATCGCGAGATGGAGAGTTGGATGAAGATGCTCAAGGAAACTCTTGACATTTTGTCGATATTGGTCTGCTGGCTTTGTTTTATTGTCTTCCATATTTTTATGTCACTTTTCGCTTTAAAGTTCTTTGAATTGCCAGCTTTCTTTTTAGTTATAAATGTACCTACAGGTTATCATTAAAACGCTGAACACCATTATTCTTGTTTCCAGAAATTTTAGTTCACATTTATGATCAGTGATCTAATAGAGCTTTAACTCAGAGATTTTTCCAACAACTCATTGAAGGTAACTCAAGTTTTGATATATTTTCTTGACGAATGGACAGATTCTGGTACTTCTGTAAGGTCTAGTCTACCAATTTTGGAGGATATCGTAGTACTCAAGCTCTTTCACATGCGAGTTTTGTCACACATTTTGGAGGCTGTTGGACTCAGGTAAGCTCGAAATTTATTGCTATTTTACATTTGTAGCCTCTGATACAATGTTTCTGCATAACATGGTTTTCATGAAGTGGTTGCTTAATGAGACTGGAATAATAAATGTCTAACAAAATGTTGAGCTAATTTAGGAATACTAAATTGATTATGTTGTTAGCTCATATATTGTTAGATAGTTAGATTTTGGCATAATGATAACTCTAATTTGATACTCGTATTTTGTTGACGTCAATGGTATGTGTGTGTGTGGGAAAATCTTCTTCGCATAACTTATCTGTATATATACGGAATCAATAATTGTCATAAGCAAATTTGGAATCTTATACATAACAGCGGCTTCACTTATTCTGATCTCGTATGAACTTTGGCTCTCATCTTATACAGATA
The DNA here is from genome assembly GCA_019022655.1 of Acacia acuminata. NCBI lineage: Eukaryota > Viridiplantae > Streptophyta > Magnoliopsida > Fabales > Fabaceae > Acacia > Acacia acuminata. Next base: position 3,918,148 of record JAFJYI010000042.1, on the reverse strand, counting down.
TAGATTCGCATATTTATATTTTTAATCCCGTTATTGAAAATATGGTCTTCTAAATACAGGTAAATGGAGAGATTTTACAACCACGAAGAGCTCAGGAAAAAGCTGTCCAACCACAACTTCCGAACTTGCAGTGACTGAGATGTCATTGCACCTGGTCAGTCCTGTAATCCTTTTTTTTAAAATTAAATTGCTTCTTATGCAGAATTAGTTGTCGTTTTTGTGGTGGATTTAAATGACAAAAAGAAGATATTTGGACTGGGAGTTACCTCTTAGTGTGTCTTGTTATTAAATTAGCTATGTTTAGATTCACATCTAGCTCGGAAAGCAAGTTTTTGTGGGGTTATATGTATTAACTAATTTTGGACTGAACGTTTACCCTCTCAGATTATTTTGTTGAAATAGTATTAGATGGAATATCATGCTTGTTGGCACTTTATGTATTACACCCCTACTGACCTCGCTCTTTGGGGTGGCGGGTTAGAGGAATTCCTTTTATTTAATCATTGTAAATGGAGCTATATACCTAAGAGGGGGGGTGAATTGGGTATTTTAAAAACTTTTCTGAAAGTGCTCTGTTTTGACCAAGTAAAAACAGATTATAACAGAGGAGGAAGGGAAGGAAAGCTTGCACAAGAGAAATTATCCGGTTCGGTCTTATCCTTGACCTACATCCAAATTCCTCAAGTCACACTTGGGATTTTCAATCCACTATACTCACAAACCGATTACAAACTCGTACTCAAGAGTAGTTCTCTCTAGAACTCACTCCCCCTTACAAGTTGCAATCAATACACCCAACCACCAAGTCCCCGACTTGTGGTTATCTCAATCAATAAATGATTTGAGATAGAACTCTCTCACGAGCGGATAAAATGAACATCAAGTACAAGTATCGATTGATACAATACAATGAAAAGCTGAACACAATAAATGGCAATCAATAAATTTTCGCTCTCGGTAGGTGTATTAGCTTGAGAAGAAGTTAATGCACTCTATTTATAGGTAGAGAACATTAAATGACCGTTGCATTGATAATCGATCATTGGAGGTGATCTACGAGAAGTTGTGAGCTACTTAGGTCTTCTTCTCTTCTCAAACTCACTTAGTCCAGTTGGTTTGAAGGTCGAGTCGACTCTCGCAAATTAATCCGTTGGAGAGGATGTTGCTTAATGTAGAAATCATTCTTTAATGCTTTGCAACCGTGTACGATGGATTAACGAAAGGGTGCAAGTTTCGGGTGAAGCATTTAATGTTCGACATCACTTTTGCTTTTGCTTCAAACCTTCGTAAAACTTCCTTGATCCGCATCGAAACTCACTAAAAAATGATTAAATATATCTAGTACCAATAAGGAATAATCATGGAAAGCATTGAGATCAAACATGAAGGTGTAGCAAAATCATTAAGTTCGAATTTCAAACAACGTCCAGAAACCTGGAGGTTTGTTCACAAACCTCGAGGTTTGCTCATTCAAGCTTGAACACGTTTTTACATCAAAACCTCAAACCCGGAGGTTTATAATGTTGCAATTACGAAGGTTCCTTGGGTTTACTCCAAACCTCGAGGTTTGTCTAGAAACCTCGAGGTTTCACATCATGTGTGAAACCCAAAGAAAGATGCGATGAAACCAAACCTGGAGGTTTCTCAAGGAACCTCGAGGTTTTAAGATGAGTGCGGGTTCATTTGCTCTCGGTTGTCACAATACTCGAGGTTTTAAGAAATACTCGAGGTTTTGGCCAAATGACAAGGTTGTTTGTTTTGACCCAAAACACAAACCTGGAGGTTTCTATGGAAACCTCGAGGTTTTCAATTCGCCGAAAACCATTAGCTCTCTAGAAGCCGAAACCCGGAGGTTTCGATAATACTCGAGGTTTCGCATATGATTTTAAAATCCTTAGTTTGGCGCCAAGGCATAACCTCGAGGTTTGGAAGTAAACCTCGAGGTTTCACAACTTGGTGTGAAACCAGGTTTTCTCGGAAGATCAAAACCTCGAGGTTTCTCAATAAACCTCGAGGTTTCACATATATTTGTGAAACCAAGTTTTCTTAAGTTAGAATGCAAAACCTCGACACTTCCCTCATAAGACCAAACCTCGAGGTTTTCCCGAAACCTTGAGGTTTTCTCTCACTCGGGTTTTCCAACATCTCGAGAGCAAATCCTCATTCTTCGTTTACAATTGTTGGCAATCATCAAAATCTCTTCGAGAACCAACATTCTCCCCCTTTTTGATGATGACAACACTTGTAAGCAAACATCTTTGAAAGTTTAAGAAAATTTTCATGTTGTAATTAAAAACTTTGAAATTATCAGAAGTTGCAAGAACATAGTTATGTGCAGAATGTAAGTGCAAGGGAACAATCAGATATGAGCAGAAGCATGAACATATAAGTTGTATTTCAGTTAAAGAGCAATACAAGATACTGTAATACAACACAAAATACAAAATGCACAAAATGCCATGATTCTCAAAACCTCTAAACCTAAGCTTCAAAAGGCTACTAAGGCTATCAAGCACGCTACTCCTTGCTTGTCTCCCCCTTTGTCATCTTCAAAAGGAGGGTTGACCAAGGGAGTGGAGGGAGGAGAAGGATTAAGAATGACAAGATATCGGGGGTGGCAATGGATGGAGAGGGTAATATCTCGGTGGTAGGGGTAGATGGTGAAGGAAGGATTATGGTGGTGGGAGTGGTAGCCTCGAGAGACGGGGAGAGGGGAAAATGGGAGTTGAGGGAGTTTGAGAGAAGGAAGGGATAGGAGGGAAGTGAAAGTGAAGGATGGTGAGGGAGAACTAGGAGAAGGGCCAAAGGGGGCAGGGATCGGGATTGGAGCCGGGAGTAGAGGAGGAGCCAATGTGGAGATGATGCATGATCTTGTCCACCTTATCGGTGAGGACCGAATGAGAGATGAGTGAGTGGACATCTTGAGCTCAATTTCTTCACCTTTTCCTTAACCTCGGTGATTGCCCAAAGAAGCGCCTCAAGGTGCTCCTTGATGGCATCCTGAATTTCAATGAGACCAGTATGTCCACGAGTCAACTCAGCCCGCAATTTGCCTAGTTCAAACTCCATGCGCATAGTCATGGAGGCAAGAGCAGCATCCACAATTTGCTTAATCTGAGAAGCCAGCTCAGATGACAGTGATGGCTGAGGAGGTGGAGGTGGAGGTGCAGACTGTGCCTCTTGAGCTTGTGAGGGCGGATGTGATCTTGAAGGAGCCGAGATTGAGCGGGAACCTTCCCCCTCAAACTTGATCTTCATCGATTCATCCGTGTTTTCCCGAAGAAGGGGGATACTCAAGTGTGTCTCAGCCACATACCAAATCTTGTAGTAGAAAAGGATGACGGATACCAATGAGGGATACGGGATATGGGATAATTGCCTCTTGGCAAACGAAACTCGATCATCCCTTTGAGAAGCCTGGTCCACCAAGGTTGAAGGGAACCTTCCTCACAAAGGCAGTAAAGGGTCTGCAGTCATTCTGAGTGAAGTGAGTCCAATTGCCGCCTTTAGGAATAAAGTTCCTCGAGTAGACATACCATAAGACACGATTCACAGTCGGCATGGAGCTTGGTTTGAATGTGAGTCGAGTTGCTTGATCCGGAGGAAAAGGCTCACCAGGCCTAAGTGTCTCGAAGACCTCCGGTTCTTTGTAAGAAAAAAGTCGAGAACAGGCGGAGGATTGTCAATTCTCAAAATTTTGTTCAGAATGGCAGCTGTCAGGGTAAATGAGACATCCCTAACAGTGGTAGTGACCCTCTCCTCAATCACTTCTCCATAATCACCCAGTTCATTGTTATACTCCATCTTATAATAGAACAATCGAACCAAGTTTGGGGTAAAAGGGGCAGATATGGAAATGAAGGATTCATATGGTTTCAGCCAAGGCGATAAGTCAAAGTGACATTCTTTCTAAAATGTCTTTAAGTCAATAACCACTACAGGACAGAAAAGGCGATGAAGGTACGCTTCCCTGAATTTTTCATTGTCAGGTTTGGGAAGAGTAGCGAGGGTTAATGACAAAACCAGTTGGTGGAGAGATGTGCTTGTATATGTCGATATTGCATTGGCCATGACGGGAGGCACATCTTCTCCTTCTTCTTGTTGAGGATTAGAGGATGATTGACCCTTGGATGGGCAATGGGACACTGGCAAATGAGGCCTCTTGGTTCTTGCCTTAGTTGGACCGTGGATTTTGAAATTCTGTTGCCTTTGATGGATTCTTTCCAAGTAGGAAGCCGACGCGAAGCTTTCCCTTTCCCTTTGCCTTTGGGTTCGTGGCTCTTTCCTTTTCTTTGAAGGACCCTTAGCGGGCTCTTTGAAGGAGACCTCTTTCTAGGCCCCTTGGTTTCCTTTACGCTTTCGATGGAGACTCTTCATCAGGGAGTTCTCCTTGAACGCCTCTGATTGATTTGTCAATGCCATAACGAAGGCGAGTAGACCGAGTCTTTTTCCTGGCTGGACGATCAGAAGGACGAGGAGATGAGGTTTCAACCGGTTGCAGGAGGAGGTGGAGGTGGAGACCATGATTTCGTTTTATCTCCACGGGAATCGAAACCCGAGTAGCTTGGGAATTGGATTTCGATGCCATTTGAGGGTTTAGAAGAGAGGATTAGATCGAAAAATGGGAGATTCAGAGAGTGGGTGACGAGAGAGGAAGCAAAACCTAGAGGTTTAGGTCGAGGTTTGAAGAACATGAGCAGTGACGCATATATATAGGCGATAGCAAACCTCGAGGTTTCATGCCAAACCTCGAGGTTTTGATGAGAGGTTACTAACCTGGACGTCAGAGGTGTTCTGTGAACTGTGACCCATCAGCACGAAAACCTCGAGGTTTGTTCAAAAACCTCGAGGTTTTGCTGTCCTTCAGAGTGATAAGCTTTTTGTCTCATCAAATACTCGAGGTTTCCTCGCATACTCGAGGTTTCTATTCTCTGAAATTTTCTGACTTTGGTTGTGTATCACCAAACCTCGAGGTTTTTAGAAAAACCTCGAGGTTTTGCTCTTTGACAACAAAACCATAAGTGACCATGTTCCACCAAACCTCGAGGTTTTGCTCCTCGACGCAGCAAAAACCACGGTATCCTGCATAAAACATGTCTAGACACTCCGATGCTTAAGTTAGTGATAATTTGAGCAAGAATTACTTACAACTCGTTGGGATTTACCATTTCTTCTAATAAAGTTGAATGACTCTTTGGGCAAAGGTTTGGTGAAGATATCGGCCAAGTTGTAGATGAGTTGGGATGAACATCACTTTGACATCTCTTTTCTGGACATGATCCCGAATGAAGTGATGCCTCACATCAATCAATATGCTTGGTTCTTGTATGTTGCACCGGATTCTTGGCCAAGCTTATTGTGCTTGTGTTGTCACACAAAATTGGGATTTCTTTCAAGTGAACTCCCAAGTCGGCAAGTTGTTGCTTCAACCATAGCACTTGAGCACAACAACTTGAAGCGGCCACATATTCACTTTCGGTAGAGGACACGGCCACGAGATGTTTGCTTCTTGCTGAACCAAGAGACAAGTGAGTTGCCAAAGAATTCGCATTGGCCACTTGTGCTCTTTCTATCTGTCTTGTAGCCGGTATGATCCGAATCCGAGTATGCCACCAAGTGTTCCGTTGACCTTTGGGAAACCATAGTCCAAGAGTCTTCGTGTCTGAGAGATATCTGAATATCCTCTTCACATGTTCAGCATGGGATTCTTTTGGAGCGGATTGGAACCTTGCACACATCCCAACACTGAATTGGATGTCCGGGTGACTCGCTGTGAGATAGAGTAGTGATCCAATCATTCCTCTATACTTTGTGATGTTGAAATCTTTGCCCTTCTCATCAGCATCTAATGAAGCAGTTGAGCTCATAGGAGTGTCAGCTCCATTGCATTGGTCCATCCCAAATTTCTTCAGCAAATCATTCAGATATTTGGCTTGGGAAATAAATATCCCATCTTTTCTTTGCTTGATTTGTAGTCCAAGAAAGTAGTTGAGCTCTCCCATCATGGACATCTTAAACTCTCCCTGCATAGTCTTTGAAAATTCTTCACACAAAGCATCATTAGAAGCACCAAATATTATATCATCCACATATATTTGAACCATTAAAATTTCATTAAGCTTATTACTCTTTATGAAGAGAGTTGTATCTCGCTTTTCCTCTAACAAAGCCTTGATCAAGAAGGAATTTGCTTAATCGCTCATACCAAGCTCTAGGAGCTTGTTTTACACCATATAGAGCCTTCTTGAGACGATACACATGATCTCGGACAATGTTCATTTTTAAAACCAGGAGGTTGTTCTACATAAACTTCCTCTTGTATAAAACCATTCGAAAGCACTTTTCACATCCATTTGATATAATTTAAATCCTTTCACACATGCAAAGGCTAGAAGTACTCTTATGGCTTCCAATCTTGCCACTGGGGCATAAGTTTCTTCATAATCAATTCCTTCTTGATTATAGCACTTTTCTTCATAATCTTGCCTTGTTGCGGACAATGATTGCAGACTCATCACGTTTGTTCTTGAATACCCATTTGGTGCCAATGACCGGATGGTCTTTGGGCCTAGGTACCAAATCCCAAACTTGATTTCTATCAAATTGATGTAACTCCTCTTGCATTGCTATCACCCAATCATTATCGGAAAGGGCTTCATCAATCTTAGAGGGTTCTATATGAGATATAAATGCGAGAGAAGGTTACTTCATTCAAAGTACTATTTCGGTTCTTACACCCCGATTAATATCACCTATAACATGGTCTAAAGGATGATTTCTAATAAATTTCCAAGCTCTAGGTTGAGTCTCGATCGATTTTCAATATTGTTTTGGGGATCACCTCAAAAAAATTTTCGGATTTTCAATAGAAGCGGGAGTAGTTTTCGAAAAGAATTGATTTTTGAAAATATTTTCTTCTTCATTATCCAAGGCTTTATCAGATTTGGATTCACGTAAAACAACATGTATTGACTCTTCAACAATACGAAAAGCGAGTATTAAAGACTCTATAAGCTCTACTCCTATTACAGGCTTAATTTTTCTTTCATTTCTATGAAAGCAAGATGAGGTAGAATGACCCTTCTTATTACAATAATTGCAATGTGCAAAGGGATTTGAAGAGTGAACTGATTTTGTGAAATAGTTCATGTATGTTTTTTGACCACTCTTCTTCTTGCCTTTCTTCTTATCAAAATCCGATTACGTAACCAATGCCTGATCTATCATTTATAAAACGTTGTTGTTTCAAAATGACATTGAGCATTTCACTTCCTCTAGTGAATTTCTCAAGTACCTTTGTAAGATATGAATTCTTTTTCTTCAGATCGACAATCTTCACAAATAGTATTTTTCGAAGAGGAAAACTTTTCAACTTGAAGTTCAAGAGTAAGATTTCTGTTTTTCAATTTGAAATATTTTTCAAAGTTTTTCAAACTCAGATTGCACATACCATATATTCAAAAATAACTCATCATAAGGTGGTTTGCAATCATATACCTCTTCAAGGTTGATGCGTAATTCTTCTTCTTCAAAGAACTAAGCATACGTTTGCTTTTTCTTCCTCATCCTCATCATCTTCATCGATGAGCTATCACCCCAAATGCCCGAGACATAGGCTTTCTTCTTATATTTGTTGAACTTCTTCTTTTCTTTGTCTTTGTTGTTCAACGAGGGCACTCACCTTAATGTGGCCGGGCTTTTGGCACTCATATGCATCGATCGGTTTCTTTGCCTCATACCGGAGCTAGCTTTGTGAAATTTCTTGAAACCTTGGTCCCTCTTGTAGAATTTCTTGAATCTACGAACCATCATGCCTATTTCCTCATCTTCGTCTACATTCTCATTTTCCTCATCTGAATTTTTAACTTCTCTTGCGGCCTTGAGGGCAATTCCTTTGTTCTTGCCATGAACTTCATCAAGTCCCTTCTTGAATTTGAGTTTAGCCTCATACTCGAGATCGCCAAATAGAGCAGCTTCGACGTCATTGACTCTCCTCGAGCCTCTTCAATAGCGTGACCTTTGCTTCCCATTCCTTGTTAAGGATGTTCAAGATCTTCCTTACTTGGGTGGTTGGTCATATTCTTTTCCCAAAGCAAGAAGTTGATTGATGAGATGGGTGAACCTCACTGAACTCACCAATGGATTCGCCATGCTTCATTCGTAGAAGATCATATTCGGTCATAAGAGTATTGACTCTGTTTTGCTTTACTCCATTGTTCCTTCATGAGCTATCTCGAGAGCATCCCACATGGCCTTAGCGAGATGATAAGGTGCAAATACGAAAGTATTCTTGTTGACTTAGAGCACTTTGGAGTAGTAACAATGACCTTCTTTGTTGAGTGTGACATTTCTTCGTCATTATCATCATATTCTTCTTCTAGCTTAGGAACTCTAACTCCATCTTCAACGGTTGATGGCGCATAGTCTCCTCTTTCAAATACTCTCCGAGACCATACTCGTTGCCATGACGAAAACTTTGAACTTTGCTTTCCGAAGGAGTAATGCTCTCCATTGAAACCAGGTGGTCTATTGATGGAAGCTCCATCAGGTAAGATACCTTCCATATTGATCCTTCTCGAGATGTTAAGCTCTTTTGAGAAGACCTTGCTCTGATACCAAATGTAAATGGAGCTATATACCCAAGAGGGGGGGTGAATTGGGTATTTTAAAAACTTTTTCTCAAAGTGCTCTGTTTTGACTAAGTAAAAAACAGATTATAACAGAGGAGGAAGGGAAGGAAAGCTTGCACAAGAGAAATTATCCTGGTTCGGTCTTATCCTTGACCTACATCCACCAAGTCACACTTGGGATTTTCAATCCACTATACTCACAAACCGATTACAAACTCGTACTCAAGAGTAGTTCTCTCTCTAGAACTCACTCCCCCTTACAAGTTGCAATCAATACACCCAACCACCAAGTCCCCGACTTGTGGTTATCTGAATCAATAAATGATTTACGAGATAGAACTCTCTCACAGAAAGAGATAAAATGAACATCAAGTACAAGTATCGATTGATACAATACAAAGTGAAAAGCCGAACACAATAAATGACAATCAATAAATTTTCGCTCTCGGTAGGTGTATTAGCTTGAGAAGAAGTTAATGCACTCTATTTATAGGTAGAGAACATTAAATGACCGTTGCATTGATAATCAGACTGTTGGAGGTGATCTACGAGAAGTTGTGAGCTACTTAGGTCTTCTTCTCTCTAAAACTCACTTAGTCCAAATTTGGTTTGAAGGTCGAGTCGACTCTCGCAAATTAATCCATTGGAGAGGATGTTGCTTAATGTATAAATCATTCTTTAATGCTTTGCAACCGTGTACGGAGATGGATTAACCAAAAGGGTGCAAGTTTACGGTGAAGCATTTAATGTTCGACATCACTTTTGCTTTTGCTTCAAACCTTACGTAAAACTTCCTTGATCATCAAAACTCACTAAAAATATGATTAAATATATTTAGTACCAATAAGGAATAATCATGGAAAGCATTGAGATCAAACACGAAGGTATAGCAAAATCGTTAAGTTCGAATTTCAAACAACGTCCGAAACCTAGAGGTTTGTTCACAAACCTCGAGGTTTGCTCATTCAAGCTTGAACACGTTTTTACATCAAAACCTCAAACTGGAGGTTTATCATTAAACCCGGAGGTTTATAATGTTGCAATTACGAAGGTTCCTTGGGTTTACTCCAAACCTCGAGGTTTGTCTAGAAACCTCGAGGTTTCACATCATGTGTGAAACCCGGAAAGATGCGATGAAACCAAACCCGGAGGTTTCTCAAGGAACCTCGAGGTTTTAAGATGAGTGCGAGTTCATTTGCTCTCGGGTTGTCACAATACTCGAGGTTTTAGGAAATACTCGAGGCTTTGGCCAAATGACAAGGTTGTTTGTTTTGACCCAAAACACAAACCCGGAGGTTTCTATGGAAACCTCGAGGTTTTCAATTAGCTGAAAACCATTAGCTCTCTAGAAGCCGAAACACGGAGGTTTCGATAATACTCGAGGTTTCACATATGATTTTAAAATCCTTAGTTTGGCGCCAAGGCATAACCTCGAGGTTTGGAAGTAAACCTCGAGGTTTCACAACTTGGTGTGAAACCAGGTTTTCTCTGGAAGATCAAAACCTCGAGGTTTCTCAATAAACCTCGAGGTTTCACATATATTTGTGAAACCAAGTTTTCTTAAGTTAGAATGCAAAACCTCGACACTTCCCTCTTAAGACCAAACCTCGAGGTTTTCCCAGAAACCTTGAGATTTTCTCTCACTCAGGGTTTTCCAACATCTGAGAGCAAATCCTCATTCTTCGTTTACAATTGTTGGCAATCATCAAAATCTCTTCGAGAACCAACAATCAACCATTCACTGGCAATTATCTCATTGATCCACTGTACCCACTTAAGAGTTCTTGGAAGGAAATACAGAAGTACCCTTTTCTGCTGCTTGAGTGGGTAGACCACCCCATTGACCTCGCTGTTATTACAAATATTCCTCATTCTTATCATATTGCGACAGTATTAGGCTATTGGGGTATTCCTTGTTGGTTCTCGAAGAGATTTTGATGATTGCCAACAATTGTAAACGAAGAATGAGGATTTACTCGATGTTGGAAAACCCCAGTGAGAGCAAACCTCGAGGTTTCGGGAAAACCTCGAGGTTTGGTCTTATGAGGGAAGTGTCGAGGTTGTGCATTCTAACTTAAGAAAACTTGGTTTCACAAATATATGTGAAACCTCGAGGTTTATTGAGAAACCTCGAGGTTTTGATCTTCCGTAGAAAACCCGGTTTCACACCAAGTTGTGAAACCTCGAGGTTTACTTCCAAACCTCGAGGTTATGCCTTGGCGCCAAACTAAGGATTTTAAAATCATATGTGAAACCTCGAGTATTATCGAAACCTCCAGTGTTTCGGCTTCCAGAGAGCTAATGTTTTTCAAGAAATTGAAAACCTCGAGGTTTCCATAGAAACCTCCAGTTTGTGTTTTGGGTCAAAACAAACAACCTTGTCATTTGGCCAAAACCTCGAGTATTTCCTAAAACCTCGAGTATTGTGGCAACCCGAGAGCAAATGAACTCGCATTCTCATCTTAAAACCTCGAGGTTCATTGAGAAACCTCCAGTTTGGTTTCATAGCATCTTTGCCGGGTTTCACACATAACGTGAAACCTCGAGGTTCTTAGAGAAACCTCGAGGTTTGAGGTAAACCCAAGGAACCTTCGTGATTGAACATTATAAACCTCCGTGTTTAATGATAAACCTCCAGGTTTGTGGTTTTTGATGTAAAAACCTTCGTGTTCAAGCTTAAATGAGCAAACTCGAGGTTTGTGAACAAACCTCCGTGTTCGACGTTGTTTGAAATTCAACTTAATGATTTTGCTACACCTTCGTGTTTGATCTCAATGCTTTCCATGATTATTCCTTATTGGTACTAGATATATTTAATCATTTTTTTAGTGAGTTTCGTGACAGATCAAGGAAGTTTTACGTAAGGTTTAAAGCAAAAGCAAAAGTGATGTCGTAACATTAAATGCTCAACCCGTAAACTTGCATCCTTTGGTTAATCCATCTCAGTATTACACGGTTGCAAAGTATTAAAGAATGATTCTACATTAAGCAACATCCTCTCCAACGGATTAATTTGCGAGAGAGTCAACTCGACCATCAAACCAAATTGACTAAGCGAGTTTCGTAAAGAGAAGAAGACCTAAGTAAGCTCACAACTTCGGGATCATCTCCAACGGTTCGATTATCAATGCAACGGTCTATTAATGTCAGTCTAGCTATAAATAGAGCTGCATTCAATTCTTCTCAATAACTACAACAACTGAAAACGCACAAGCATTCAAGTTTCTTAACTACCTTTCGGTTTTCACACTTGTATTCGTCTTTGACTTTATAAGCTTCAAAGTGTTTATTATCATCTACTCTTAGAGAGAGTTTTTATCTGTAAATCATTTATTGAAAAGAATCACAAGTCAAGGGGACTTGGTGATTTGGGAGTTCATTGATTACAACTTGTAAGGGGGAGTGAGTTCTAGAGAGAGAACTACTCTTTGAGTACATAGTGTGTAATCTTTGTGATAGTGAAAAACCCAGAGAGTCCGGGACCGGATGTAGGTCAAGTTGTTAAGACCGAACCAAGATAAATTCTCTCGTGTTCAGCTATTCTTCTTTCTACTGCTTCATCTCTGTTTTTGTTATCTAAAAACAGAAGCATTTCCAAAGTTTTTAAAATACCCAATTCACCCCCTCTTGGGTATATAGCTCCACTTTCATTTGGTATCGAGCAAGGTTTTCTCTAAAGAGCTTAACATCTCGAGAAGGATCCAATGGAAGGCATTCTACCTGATGGAGCTTCTATCAACAGACCACCCAGTTTCAATGGAGAGCACTACTCATTTTGGAAAGCAAAGTTCAAAGTCTTTGTGAATGCTACGAGTATGGGTCATGGAGAGTATTTGAAAGAGGAAATTATGAGCCATCAACCGTTGAAGATGGAGTTAGAGTTCCTAAGCTAGAAGAAGAATATGATGAGAATGACAAGAAATGTCACACTCAACAAAGAAGGCCGTCCCGCTTTTTCAAAGTGCTCTTAGTCAACAAGAATACTTTCATATTTGCAATCTACCTTCCGCAAAACATATGTGGGATGCTCTGGAGATAGCTCATGAAGGAACAAATGAGTAAAGCAAAACAGAGTCAATACTCTTATGATCAATATGATCTTCTACGAATGAAGCATGGCGAATCCATTGGTGAGTTCCAAATTGAGGTTCACCCATCTCATCAATCAACTTGCTACCTTGGGAAAAGAATATGACCAACCACCCAAGTAAGGAAGATCTTGAATATTCTTAACAAGGAATGGGAAGCAAAGGTCACAAACTATCAAGAGGCTCGAGGAGAGTCAATGACGCGCGGGGCCGTCTATTCGGCGCCTCCGAGTATGAGGCTAAACTCAAATTCAAGAAGGGACTTGATGAAGTTCATGGCAAGAACAAAGGAATTGCCCTCAAGGCCAAGAGAAGTTAAAGATTCGAGATGAGGAAAATGAGAATGAAGACGAAGATGAAGAAATTGGCATGCCGGTCCGAAGATTCAAGAAGTTCTACAAGAAGGACCAAGGCTTTAAGAAGTTTCACAAGGGTAGCTCTAGTTATGAGGCAAAGAAGCCAATCATCTCGCTACGAATGTCAAAAGCCCGGCCACATCAAGTCCGAATGCCCTCACCGAACAACAAAGACAAAGAAAAGAAGAAGTTCAAGAAATACAAGAAGAAAGCTTATGTCTCCCAGATTCAGGGTGATAGTTCATCGATGAAGATGATGAGGATGAGGAAGAGAAAGCCAATATATGCCTAGTTGTCTTGAAGAAGAAGAGCAACGTGCTAAACTTGAAGAGGTATATGATTGCAAACCTCCTTATGATGATCTATTTGATGAGTATATGACTGTGCAATTTGAATTTGAAAAACTTGCTTGAAAAATATTTCAAATTGAAAAACGTAAATATCACTCTTGAATTGCAAATTGAAAAACTCTCTTCTTTAGAAAATCCCGCTTGTGAAGAGTGTCCCGATTTGAAGAAAAAGAATTTACATCTTACAAAGGCACTCGAAAAAATTCACTAAAGAAAATCCTCGCTTGTGATGTGATTTTGAAACAACAACGATTTATAAATGATAGATCGGCATTGGCTACAGACCGGATTTTGATAAAAAGAAAGGCAAGAAGAAGAGTGGTCAAAAAACGTACATGAACTATTTCACAAAATCAGTTCATTCTTCAAATCCCTTTGCACATTGTAACTATTGCAATAAGAAGGGTCATTCTACTTCATCTTGCTTTCATAGAAATGAAAGAAAAATTAAGTCTGTGGGAAATTATCAATGGGTACCGAAAGGAAAGGAACTTATGTTCCTAAGGTCAAAACTAACTCCAAAGGACCCAAGAAAAGATGGGTACCTAAGGCAAGATCCTTTGTACATTGATAGTGGGTGCTCAAGACACATGACCGGAGATGAATGAATCCAAATTCCTTTCAATCAAACCAAAGGATGGTGGTAGAGTCACATTTGGAGGAGACCAATCGGAAAAATTGTTGGGATTGGTGAGATAGGAAACAATGAAGGTCCTCTCATCAAAGATGTCTACCTAGTAGAAGGATTGTGTCACAACCTCCTAAGTGTGAGCCAAAGCACCGACAAGGGTAACCTAGTTATCTTTGATTCAAATGAATGCTTGATTGTTAGAAAGGATTTAGTCTCCATTGATGATTTGAAAACTAAAGCCTTAACTTCTCCAAAGAATGCTTCAGTTTTTCAAAATTGTTTTGTTAGTAACTTGAATGAGAGTTGGCTATGGCATAAACGATTAGCTCATGTTAATATGTTTCAACTTGACAAGTTGTTGAAAAAGGATTTGGTCATTGGTATTCCTAAATTGAATTTCAAAAATGATATAGTCTCGTAATGCTTGTCAAAAAGGAAAACAAACCAAATCTTCTTTTAAAGCAAAAAATGAGATCTCAACTAGTAGACCTCTTCAATTACTTTATATGGATCTAGTTGGACCAAATAGAGTAAAAAGTCTTGGTGGAAATCTTTACACCTTGGTCATAGTTGATGATTACTCTAGATTTACTTGGACAATATTTTTATCATCTAAAGATGAAACGTTTGATCGCTTTGTTGTCTTTGCCAAAAAGGTCCAGAACGAAAAGGTTTCGCAATTTCGTGTATAAGGACCGATCATGGTGGCGAATTTGAGAACAACGCCTTCGAAGTTCTCGTGACAATGTGGGGATTGATCACAATTTCTCGCCTCAAGGACTCCTCAACAAAACGGTGTTGTTGAGAGGAAGAATAGAGTCCTCACCGAGATGGCAAGGGCAATGTTAAATGAGAACAACACTTCTCAAGTGTTTTGGGTCGACGCGATGAGTACAACTTGCTACATCTCCAACCGAGCCTATTTGAGGAAGAAGCTGAACAAGACCCCATATGAACTCTACAAGGAAGGAAGCCAAATCTCACCACCTACACGTCTTTGGATGCAAGTGCTATGTGCACAATAATGGTAAAGAGAATCTTGGTAAATTCGATTCCAAAGCTGATATAGGTATCTTCATTGGTTATTCAAATAGGAGTAGAGCTTATAAAGTCTTCAATACTCGCACTTGTATTGTTGAAGAGTTAATACATGTTGTTTTCTCGGTATCCAAATCTGATAAAGCCTTGGATAATGAAGAAGAAAATGTTTTCAAAAATCAATTCTTTTCGAAAACTACTCCTGCTTCTATTGAAAATCCCGAAAATGTTTTTGAGGCCGATCCCCAAAACAATATTGAAAATCCCGATCGAGACTCAACCTAGAGCTTGGAAATTTATTAGAAATCATCCTTTAGACCAAGTTATAGGTGATATTAATCAAGGTGTAAGAACCGTAAATAGTACTTTGAATGAAGTAACCTTCTCTACATTTATATCTCATATAGAACCCTCTAAGATTGATGAAGCCCTTTCCGATAATGATTGGGTGATAGCAATGCAAGAGGAGTTACATCAATTTGATAGAAATCAAGTTTGGGATTTGATACCTAGGCCCAAAGACCATCATCCATTGGCACCAAATGGGTATTCAAGAACAAACGTGATGAGTCTCAATCATTGTCCGCAACAAGGCAAGATTGGTTGCCAAAGGCTATAATCAAGAAGAAGGAATTGATTATGAAGAAACTTATGCTCCAAAGGCAAGATTGGAAGCCATAAGAGTACTTCTAGCCTTTGCATGTGTAAAAGGTTTTAAACTGTATCAAATGGATGTGAAAAGTGCTTTTCTCGAATGGTTTTATACAAGAGGAAGTTTATGTAGAACAACCTCCCGCTTTTGAAAACGTCCATCATCCAGATCATGTATATCGTCCTCAAGAAGGCCCTATATGGTCTTAAACAAGCTCCTAGAGCTTGGTATGAGCGATTAAGCAAATTCCTTCTTGATCAAGGTTTTATTAGAGGAAAAGCATTACACAACTCTCTTCATAAAGAATAACAAGCTTAATGAAATCTTAATTGTACAAATATATGTTGATGATATTATATTTGGTGCTTCTAATGATACATTGTGTGAAGAGTTTGCTAAGAATATGCGGAGAATTTGAGATGTCTATGATGGGAGAGCTCAATTACTTTCTTGGTCTGCAAATTAAGCAAAAGAAGGATGGGATCTTCATATCTCAAACCAAATATCTCAATGATCTGCTGAAGAAGTTTGGGATGAATCATTGCAATGGAGCTAATACTCCTATGAGCTCAACTGCTTCATTAGATGCTGATGAAGAAGGAACAGACTTCAACATCACAAAATATAGAGGAATGATTGGATCATTGCTCTATCTGACAGCCAGTCGTCCTGACATCCAATTCAGTGTAGGGATGTGTGCAAGGTTCCAATCCGCTCCTAAGGAGTCCCATGCTGAGCATGTGAAGAGAATCTTCGATACCTTGCCGACACAAAGACACTCGGGATTGTGGTTTCCCAAAGGACAACCTCGAACATTTGATAGCATATTCGATTCGACCATGCCGGATACAAGACCGATAGAAAAAGCACAAGTGGCCAATGTGAGTTTCTTGGAGGTTCACTTGTGTCTTGGTTCAACAAGAAGCGTACGAGTGTGGCAGTATCATCAACTTGAAGCCGAGTATGTGGCAAAGATCAAGTTGTTGTGCTCAAGTCTTATGGCTCAAACAAAGAACTGTCGATCTAGGAATCAACTTGAAGGAAATCCCTATCTTGTGTGACAACACAAGCACAATAAGTTTAGCCAAGAATCCAAGACAACATACTCGGACTAAGCATATTGATGTGAGGCATCATTTCATAAGGGATCACGTTCGAAGAAAGATGTCAAAGTCATGTTCATCCCAACTCATCTTCAACTTGCCGATATCTTCACCAAACCCTTGCCCAAGGAATCATTCAACTTTATTAGAAGAGAATTGGGAATGGTAAATCCCAACGAGTTGTAAGTAATTCTTGCTTAAATTTGTAATACATTGTAATCTTGATGTTTAAAAGTCACTAACTTAAGCATCGAAGTGTCTAGAAATTTTTGCAGGATACTGTGGTTTTGCTGTCGAGGAGAAAAACCTCGAGGTTTAGAAGAAAACCTCGAGGTTTGGTGGAACATGGTCACTCATGGTTTTGTCAAGTCAAAGAGCAAAACCTCGAGGTTTCGCTAAAAACCTCGAGGTTTGGTGATACATAACCAAAGTCGAAAGTTTCGAGAGAATAGAAACCTCGAGTATGCGAGGAAACCTCGAGTATTTGATGAGACAAAAGCTTATCACTCGAAGGACAAAGAAAAACCTCGAGGTTTTTGAACAAACCTCGAGGTTTTCGTGCTAATGGGTCACAGTTCACGGGAACACTGTGACGTCCGTGTTAGTAACCTCTCATCAAAACCTCGAGGTTTGGCATGAAACCTCGAGGTTTGCTATTGCCTATATATATGCATCACTGCTCATGTTCTTCAAACCTCGACCTAAACCTCTAGGTTTTGCTTCCTCTCTCGTCACCCACTCTCTCGAATCTCTCATTTTTCGATCTAATCCTCTCCTCTAAACCCTTAAATGGCATCGAAATCCAAATCCCAAGCTACTTCGGTTCGATTCCAGTGAGATAAAACGAAATCATGGTCTCCACCTCCACCTCCTCCTCGGCAACTAGTTGAAACCTCATCTCCTCATCCTTCTGATTGTCCTGTCAGGAAAAAGACTCGCTCTACTCGTCTTCATTATGGCATTGACAAATCGATCAGAGGCATTCAAGGAGAACTCCCTGATGAAGAGTCTCCATCAAAGAGCAGAAAGGAAACCAAGGGCCCTAGGAAAGAGGTCTCCTTCAAGGAACCTGACAAAGAGCCTACTAAAGGTCCTTCAAAGAAAAGGAAAGAGCCTGAACCCAAAGGCAAAGGGAAGGGGAAAGCTTCGCGTCGGCTCGAACCTGCACGGAAAGGATCCATCAAAGGCGGCGGAATTTCAAAATCCACCGGTCCAACTAAGGCAAGAACCAAGAGGGCCTCATTTGCCAGTCCCATCAATCATCCAAGGGTCATCATCCTCTAATCCTCAACAAGAAGAAGGAGAAGATGTGCCTCCTGTCATGGCCAATGCAATATCAGACATATACAAGCATATTTCTCCACCAAATGGTTTTGTCACTGACCCTGCCACTCTTCCCAAACCTGACAATGAAAGATTCAGGGAAGCGTACCTTCATCGCCTCTTTTGTCCTGTGGTAGTTATTGACTTAAAAACATTTCAGAAAGAGTGTCATTTTGATTTATCGCCTTGGCTGAAACCATATGAATCCTTCATTTCCATATCTGCCCCTTTTACCCCAAACTTGGTTCGATTGTTTTATTATAAGATGGAGTATAATAATGAACTGGGTGATTATGGAGAAGTGATTGAGGAAAGGATCACTACCACCGTTAGGGATGTCTCCTTTACCCCGTCACCGCCATTCTCAACAAAATTCGAGAATTGACCATCCCCGCCTGTTCGACTTTTCTTACAAAGAACCAGAAGTCTTCGAAACACATAGGCCTCAGTGAGCCTTTTCCTCCAGAGCAAAGAACTTCGACTCACATTCAAACCAAGCTCCATGCCTACCCGTGAATCGTGTCTTATGGTATGTTTACTCGAGGAACTTTATTCCTAAAGGCGGCAATTGGACTCACTTCACTCGAATGACTACGGACCCTTTACTGCATTTGTGAGGAAGGTTCCCTTCAATCTTGGTGACTGGCTTCTCAAAGGGATGACTGAGTTTCATTTTGCCAAGAGGCAATTATCCCATATCCCGTATCCCTCATTGGTATCCGTCATCCTTTTCTACTACAAGATTTGGTATGTGGGTACCGCAGATACACTTGAGTATCCCCCTTCTTCGGGAAAACACGAGATGAATCGATGAAGATCAAGTTTGAGGGGAAGGTTCTGCTCAATCTCAGGCTCCTTCAAGATCACATCCGCCCTCACAAGCTCAAGAGGCCCAGTCTGCACCTCCACCTCCTCAGCCATCACTATCATCTGAGCTGGCTTCTCAGATTAAGCAAATTATGGATGCTGCTCTTGCCTCCATGACTATGCGCATGGAGTTTGAGCTAGGTAAATTACGAGCTGAGATGACTCGTGGACATACTGGTCTCATTAAAATTCAGGATGCCATCAAGGAGCACCTTGAAGCAGTTGCTGGGCAATCAGCTGAGGTTAGGGAATCCACTCAGCTCATTTCTCACTCAGTCCTCACTGATAAGGTGGACAAAATCATGCATCATCTCCACATTGGCTCCTCCTCTACTCCCGGCTCCAATCCCGATCCCAACCCTTCCGGCCCTTCTCCTAGTTCTCCCTCACCATCCTTCACATTCACTTCCCCTCCTCTCCCTTCCTTCTCTCAACCTCCCTCAACTCCCATTTTCCCTCTCCCGTCTCTCGAGGCTACCACTCCCACCACCATAATCCTTCCTTCACCATCTACCCCTACCACCGAGATATTACCCTCTCCATCCATTGCCACCCCGATATGTCATTCTTAATCCTTCTCCTCCCCCTACTCCTTGGTCAACCCTCCTTTTGAAGATGACAAAGGGGGAGAGACAAGCAAGGAGTAGCAGTAGCAGTAGCCTTTTGAAGTTTAGGTTTAGAAGTTTTGAGAATCATGACATTTTGTGCATTTTGTATTTTGAAGTTGTATTACGGTATCTTGTATTACTCTTTAACTGAAATACAACTTATATGTTCAAGCTTCTGCTCATAACTGATTGCTCTCTTGCACTTACATTATGCACATAACTATGTTCCTGCAACTTCTGATAATTTCACAGTTTTTAAATTACAACATGAAAATTTTCTTGAACTTTCAAAGATGTTTGCTTACAAGTGTTGTCATCATCAAAAAGGGGGAGAATGTTGGTTCTCGAAGAGATTTTGATGATTGCCAACAATTGTAAACGAAGAATGAGGATTTGCTCTCGATGTTGGAAAACCCCGAGTGAGAGCAAACCTCGAGGTTTCGGGAAAACCTCGAGGTTTGGTCTTATGAGGAAGTGTCGAGGTTGTGCATTCTAACTTAAGAAAACTTGGTTTCACAAATATATGTGAAACCTCGAGGTTTATTGAGAAACCTTGAGGTTTTGATCTTCCGAGAAAACCCGGTTTCACACCAAGTTGTGAAACCTCGAGGTTTACTTCCAAACCTCGAGGTTATGCCTTGGCGCCAAACTAAGGATTTTAAAATGATATGTGAAACCTCGAGTATTATCAGAAACCTCCAGGTTTCTGGCTTCCAGAGAGCTAATGTTTTTCAGCAAATTGAAAACCTCGAGTTTTCCATAGAAACCTCCAGGTTTGTGTTTTGGGTCAAAACAAACAACCTTGTCATTTGGCCAAAACCTCGAGTATTTCCTAAAACCTCGAGTATTGTGGCAACCCGAGAGCAAATGAACCTGCACTCATCTTAAAACCTCGAGGTTCCTTGAGAAACCTCCAGGTTTGGTTTCATAGCATCTTTCTTTGGGTTTCACACATAACGTGAAACCTCGAGGTTCTTAGAGAAACCTCGAGGTTTGAGGTAAACCCAAGGAACCTTCGTGATTGGAACATTATAAACCTCCAGGTTTAATGATAAACCTCCAGGTTTGTGGTTTTTGATGTAAAAACCTTCGTGTTCAAGCTTAAATGAGCAAACCTCGAGGTTTGTGAACAAACCTCCAGGTTTCTGGACGTTGTTTGAAATTCGAACTTAATGATTTTGCTACACCTTCGTGTTTGATCTCAATGCTTTCCATGATTATTCCTTATTGGTACTAGATATATTTAATCATTTTTTAGTGAGTTTCCATGATCATCAAGGAAGTTTTACGAAGGTTTAAAGCAAAAGCAAAAGTGATGTCGAACATTAAATGCTCAACCCGAAACTTGCATCCTTTTGGTTAATCCATCTGTACACGGTTGCAAAGTATTAAAGAATGATTTCTACATTAAGCAACATCCTCTCCAACGGATTAATTTGCGAGAGTCAACTCGACCATCAAACCACCGGACTAAGTGAGTTTCGAGAAAGAGAAGAAGACCTAAGTAAGCTCACAACTTCGTGGATCATCTCCAACGGTCGATTATCAATGCAACGGTCTATTAATGTTGTCTAGCTATAAATAGAGCTGCATTCAATTCTTCTCAATAACTACAACAACTGAAAACGCACAAGCATTCAAGTTTCTTAACTACCTTTCAGTTTTCACACTTGTATTCTGTCTTTTGACTTTATAAGCTTCAGTGTTTATTATCATCTACTCTTAGAGAGAGTTTTTATTTGTAAATCATTTATTGAAAAGAATCACAAGTCAAGGGGACTTGGTGATTTGGGAGTTCATTGATTACAACTTGTAAGGGGGAGTGAGTTCTAGAGAGAGAACTACTCTTTGAGTACATAGTGTGTAATCTTTGTGATAGTGAAAAACCCAGAGTCCGGGACCTTGGATGTAGGTCAAGTTGTTAAGACCGAACCAAGATAAATTCTCGTGTTCAGCTATTCTTCTTTCTACTGCTGTTCATCTCTCGTTTTTGTTATCTAAAAACAGAGCAGATTTCCAAAGTTTTTAAAATAATTCACCCCCCTCTTGGGTATATAGCTCCACTTTCATTCCTTTCTATGCAAGCCACACAGTATTCCTCCTTGGCCACCATCAAATAATCCTTCATCGATCTCCCAAGGAAATGGCAGATTATCACCAAATTCACATTCACCTCATTTAAGAGCTCGGCATTTTCCCCTATGGATGAATGGACCGATATGTTGTCCTCTTCCATTCCTTCCACTACTTCTCCCTTTCCTTCCTCCTCTTTCGGTTCCCATTCAGGCTCTGGCTCAGGCTCAGGTTCGGGCATTGGCTCATGCTCAAACGGGGGCACAATCAGTAGAGGAGGGGCAAGTATTGCTTCATTCTCAAAGTTTGGCACTAAAAATGGAAACAACTGGTATATAGGTTTTGGGTCAAGTGGGATTTTAGGAAGGGGTGGAAATCCAAGCATTTGTGGCGATTCAGGCTTCGGTGGGGGAGATATGGGTTCTTCTTTTGGTTCCACTAGAAATTCGGTGCCAATGGTTCAAGTTCGTTGCGGGTTTAGGTTTTGGGGTTTAAGGCAAGCTGGCAGAGGTGTCGATATCTCATTTGTAGGCATAGGTGCTTGAACCGGTGAAAGTTCGGGTGCGGGTGGGTCTACCTAATGCCTGGCCTGTTCGTGAGCTCCATTCCTTTGTGCTTCCCTTTTTTGGCACACTTGTCTGAATCTTTACTCCATTTTCCTACTTCATTCACCCAAAACTTCGTCAGTACCTTATTCTACTGTTTATCAGTACTGTTCAAACTGTGCTCTGATACCAAACTATTACACCCCTACCGGCCTCACCCTTGCCCTTTTGGGTGGCGGGGTAGAAGGATTCCTTTTATCTAATTACCTTTCCTTATTACTTAGTCCATTTAACATTTAACAGAGTAAACGCAGCAGAGCATAGTAGCGTTTTGGACAAGTTCAACGTACTGATAAACATATAAAATCCAAATACGTAAGTCCCCAAAGGGTTAGATACAGTTATCCATAACAAAGTATTGATCAACAGCAACATTCATCAAAAAGCGATAGGGCATCCCCTATTTCTTCAATCTGCAGCATGACCTACCTTCTTCAAGCCTTCCAACTGTTACTACCCTGTATCTCTGAAATGGTCGGAGTTCAAAGTGAACCTCAGAGTAACTGTTGAACTCATATACAATATGTATGCAATGCAAATAAATCATAATCAGGAAGAAAAACCTGGCATGTACACAATCCACAGGACTGCTTGGTCAAGATAAGCCCCCGGAACCATCAACGCTAAGGGCCCTCAGTAGCCAGGGCAGCCAACCCTAACTACCTACCTACCCCAAGAAGCCTCAGTAGCAACCTAAGGACATGCAGTCTAATAGACTCCACCTACCTCATATACCTTGGGCCTCAGTAGTACCCTATGAACATGCAGTCCAACAGGTACTACCTACCCTATATGCCTCGGCCTCAGTAGGACACACCATCCCAAAGTACCTAAGCATCATACCTCGGGCCTCAGTAGCAACCATGGAACATGAAGTCCCATAGGTACTACCTACCCTACATCCACAATCATGATAAAACACATGCAAGAGCAACATAGAATATGCAAGTCAACATTACTACCTGGCACTCCTTGAAAATAGTAAACTCTTCTCCAGTGCTTGAAATATGTCCCACACATGTTAACACCCTAGATACAGAAAAATCTCATGCTTTCAATCACATATACAACTTTACTTCAACTTCCATAAATTTCGCCTAACACCAGAATTTCCCAAAAACTTTGATTTGACTTCGACGATTTTTAATAAATTCTAGAAAACTCATATGGACGTGAAATCAGTGGCCATTGAACCCTTAGGATGTCTAGTTTACCATAAACCCTTAGGATGTCTAGTTTACCATAACAATAATTCCCAAAGTCATCTGGGTTTGAGTCCTTCCCTTATTCTCAAACTTAAGCCACTAGTCCGAGACAAAGTCCATGTTTTTGGGTCATTTTCAACAGCAAAGAACTCTTGGTAGGAAAATCAAAATGACATGAAATCCTATATCAAAATCATCCTTAGGATGTCTACTTTCACCATGTAAAATTTCAAAGCTTTTAAAACCATTGATTTCCATTCACGCCCAAAACTATAAAGTTGGCAGATTTACATAGGTTTTTTCGGGTTAGGAAAAAGGTGATCCTACTTGTCTGCACTCAAAGTCACATTTTGGACTCAATGAAAAAAATCAAAAATATCAAATTCCTATTGTAACTCTATGTTAAACATCATTGGGCAGAAACAAGAATCACTGAGTTGTCGGTTAGGTGCTTACCTTGGATTTTCGGTTGCGTATGACTTCCTCTACCTCTTGAACCAAGAACTTCGGCTGAACACTCTCCTCCTACTCCTTGAGCTCGTCCTTGGCAGATGGAAAATGGGCAAGTGAAGTGCTTAAATAGACCCTCTTGGTTAGGGCTATTATCCAAGATTGGTTATTATCCAGTGGTCGGAAGAATGCTTCAGATTTAAATATAATTCCTTGACTAGTTTTCCAATAGAATTTCTTGAGAATTCTTGGCAGATGTGTGGTTCCTTCCATGCCCTAAAAATCAGATTCCTAGACTGCCCTTGATGATGGTTTTCCAATTTGCTAAGTGTAGGTTTTTGTACCGTGGTTAAAATAACACTTCAGGGGTAAAATGGTCATTTTGCTTGCTTTTTCTCCAAGTCAGTGGGACCCACCTTGGATGCCCATAAATGGTGCCATTTATGACCATGTGGGGCTTGTCATGTCAGATTCAAATATGTGGTGCAAATTAATCCTGATTATTTTATTTTCTCTCTCCTCATTATTACTTGATGTGACCTTTGCCTTACTCTCCAAGTCACTTTTCTCTCTCTTCAGGCCCACAAGGTGGCGCCATTTCCCTGTGTCCATGATTCTGGGCCTGTCTCCGAAAAACCCTAACCGTTCCCGCTCGACTGCTTTTTGCCAGTTACACTTTTCCTCAGGATTTGTGCGACTCAATTGGACTTGTGTGGGGTCGGATCAACAGTCTCTTCTCCCTAACCACAAGTGGTTGAAACACAATGCCTTGGGGAGCAAGAAACCCATATTTCAATATCCCATGACTACCTCATACTATGTGCTACCGAAAAATCCAACCTCTGACCCTGAAACACCACAAGTCCGACGAATCATCACTACTACTGAATTTTCCTTCTACACATGGTCCGGATTCACACACACACACACATTCTCTCTCTCTCTCCCCTGTTGGACATGCATACCATGCATGTCCCACAAGGTCAGAGTTCACATCCTACTAATGTCTTTTGTCACTTATACATTACAGCTTACACCTCTTCGAGCTTACTTCATGCACAAAGTTACTAAGTAACTTATCATGGTTTCCTTCTCATTTTGACTTCGTAATTTTCCATTTAATTATAAGCAGTGGATTTTCATCTTAGAGTCCTTAAAATAATTCATGCTTGTACACATGTTACGTAGTAGGGGTGTTATAATCACCTTGGAAGATTAGCCAACCGAGAGTTCAATTGATCAATAATAAACTTGGCATTATTGGCGGGAGAGCGGAGCTTGAGACAAAAATTTGGGGGGCCAAATATATACTTATCAACTAATTAAGATTTTTTATGATTATATAACATTTTTAAAATATTCAGATTTATAATAAATGTTGGGAAGAGAAAAAATAGGTAAAAGATAAAATCAAAGAAATAATATTACAAGTATTACTCGTATTTTGATGGACCAGAGAAAACACAAAGAAGATAAACTTTATAAATTAAAAGCCATATGTAGAGAAACTTTCTATCTTCTGTGTTATAACTATGATGATGCACCGAAGATAAAGCAGCTCCATTGTAAAGAAATTGGAAAACTCTACAATGGTATTGTTGTACTTTACTCTGATTCAACAACATCATCTGTTGGGAATGTATTTTTCCTAGATTAGTTAAATTTACAGCAAATACTTCTACTTCTAAGGTTGAGGTTGAGGTTTAGCATGAAAAATCAATTAACTTCATCCAAAGGTGTAGTATAGAATGGGTAAAAGCATGGTAAAGAATACACCACAAAAGTAAATTTCATTGATAAGCTAAAAATTTTAGGCAATTAGATTGGAATATCGAAAAAAAATGACAAGATTAACATACCACATGGGACAAAGATTGAATTATAAGCCCCAAAGATATAAAAGGCTGACTTGCAAATGGAAAAATAAAAGAGGGAAAAATGTTATAAAAAAATTGAGGGGGCCAAAATTAAAATTTACATATTATATTAATTTTTCTAAAAAATATTCCAAACAAATTTCTTTTTTCTTGGGGGGCATGGCCCCCTAGTCATACTTAAGTTCCATCTCGATTATTGGGAAATTCCTTTTTGCTCTAATCAATTAAGTCCTTTCTACATCGCATCAATTTGCCAATAAAGGCCTCAAGATCTGTCTAGTCACAAGAAGACATCACCACCATCTTTCTCTCGATTACCTCCAAAAAATTTCCATAAGATGCCTAGATTTATTCAAATATAAAGACTGAGTAGGCTCTTAGCCTAAAGAGTTGGAGAAGTTACTCTCGGATAATATAGTTTTGAAGGTTGCTTCATATTTTGATGATTAATCGAGATTAGATTGTTTAGAGAATCGATTCTCAAGCCTTTTGAGGTTAGAAATCTCTTTGACCTTAGAAATAGTAGATTGTGGAGTTTCGGGGATTGTTGTTTGGATCTGACTTTGTTAGAGCTGTTTGATTTGTTGGTCAATTTATTGTAACAAATCTGATTTGGATTTGTTTTTTGGTCAAGCTGGGAAGGTTTAAATGAAGGTGTTTCTATCTAAGATGTTTCCCCTCCGATTTTGGTTTAGAAGTTTGAACAACATGATCTCCAAAGCACTTGAAGATATTGATTATTGTAATAATTTTTTTTGTTCTATAAGATTCTTAATATCTTTGGAACACACACCTTCAAGATTATCAAGATGTTTAAATTGAGGAAGTCGAAATGATGACCTTGGTGGAGGGATTTCTGAAGAAATTGTTTGTCCTTCAGATATGTTCATATCTTTTTTGGTCATATTAATTGTTTGAAAAATGGATACTCCGATTTTTGATCTAAAGCGTAAGCTTCAAACCATTCAAAAAATCTAAAGGATGAATGCTTCCGGGAAAAACCCCATTTAATCTTCATCCTGATGGAGACTAACTAGAAGGCGAGAGTAGCAAGAAAGGTTAGAAGGTGATGTGGACTCAACGAAGAATGGTCAAGTTGATCCAAGAGTGGCGAGAGTGGAGGTCTTGCATTATGGTGGTTTGAAGATATCACGGTTAATATTCTCTTGTCATCCCTTAATATTATTCATGCCAAAGTTGCATTTGATGTCTTTTCTATTCCTTGTTATATATCACTTTCATTTATGGCCCAACTAATGAAGAGGAAAGACTGTTGTGTTGGCAAGAGGTTTGGAGGATTAGTAAAAATATCGATGATTCTTGGTTGTGTCTTGGGGACTTTAATGATATTTTAACTCAACATGAAAAGGAAGGAAGGTAGTAGAGCTATAGCTTAGATTTAGGTTTTAATGGGTTTAGCTTTACTTGGTGTAATATCTCAGAGAGAGTCGAGATACCATTCGAGAACGCATTGATATGGCCTTTGGCAATTTTTTTTATTAAGGGAGCAATTTCCAACTCTTCAGGGTTTCAATATGGATCCTGTTGGGTTTGATCATCATCTTATTTTAATCCGAAGTAAGCTGAGAGCCATTGGCATACTTAAGGTCTTTAGATTTGAATCACTCTGGGCGTCTTATGGAAGTTTTTTGGAAGTAATCAAAGAAAGTTGGCAGGTAATGTCTTCTTGTGACCAGACAAATCTTGAGGCCTTTATTGGCAAATTGATGCAATGCGGGAAGGACTTAATTAATTGGACTAAAAAGGAATTTCTCACTTGCAACTGGTTAATGGAAAAGAATGCTATTTCCAAGATCATTGTTAGCTTTTTTAGGATATTTTTGCTACCTCTGGTTCACACTCAATAGATGTTGTCTTGAGCTATATTGACCCCAAAATCTATGAGAAAATGAATCAAAGTCTTATGTTACCCGTTTCAAGGGAGGAGATTAAATGTGCAGGCCTTGGTAGTATAAAGGCGCCTGGACCTGACAATTTTTCTAGTAAATTTTATCATTCTGCATGGTCAATTGGTGATTTTGTGTGTTCTATGGTCGATGAATTTTTTTGTAAGCCATTCTATTTTAGATGGGATTAATATGATTAACATCATACCCTTAAGATTCATAAATCAGAACATGTTTCGCATTTTCGCCCTATTCGCATATGTAACTTATAAAATTATTTCAAAAATCATGGCCAATAGGAAGCGACCATTGCTTGATGATTGTACCTCCTAAAATCAGGATGCCTTTGTCCCTGGCCGCTGTGTTCACAACAAGATCATTATAGTGCATGAGGTTTACGATTATCTTCATCGTAAGAAATATGGGGGTAAGTATGAGTTTTCTATTAAGATAGATATGAGTAACGCGTATGACCGGGTTGACTAGGACTTCCTTATGAATGTCCTATTACGATTTGGCTTTTGTACGGAGTGGATGTCTCTTGTTATGAAATGTGTGTTCGATTAGCTTAAATATATGTTTATCTATTCGCCAGGGAGACCCTTTCACCATATCTGTTCAATATTGTTGCTGAGGTACTCTCTATTATGATTAGTAAAGCCAAAATGACAAGCGGATTAAAGGAATTAAGTTGAGTAATGGGTGCCCAGCTCTTACTCATAGTTTTTGTGTGTGCTGATGATGCCCTTTTATACATGCATGCTAGTCATCGTAGTTGTATTTATTTGTGCTGATTTGTATTGTGCAGCCTCAAGTTAGGTCATTAATCTTAATAAGTCCAGTATTTTTTCCTCCTCTCCAATATTAGTGAGAAGTCTAGTGGGAAGCCTGTTGGGCATCCCTGTAACGGAAGACCTGGGAAAATATCTTAGTATACCAAGAATTTGGGGGAAAACTAAGCATCAGGCATTGGCTTTTATCAAAGAGCGAGTAACGAGTAAAATTCAAGGAAGGGTCAGTCCTTACTATCTTTTATCAGTCAAGGAGTAATGATTAAAGCTGCCATCCAGGTGATCCCAATATACACGATGAATTGCTTCATAAAGCTGTTAGTAGGATGGTAGTGCCTTTGGAGGCAAGACTCATTGGAAAGCATAGGAGTTTATGACAAGTAGGAAAAGCACTGGTGGCATGAGATTCTAGATGAATGATGCTCTCCTGGCTAAGATGATGTGGAAGCTTTTCTTGAGGTGCTAAAAAGTGTGTGCTTCCATAAGTTGTCGGAAATTATGCCCTAGGGGCAAGTCATTGTACTTTAAACATTAATGTCATTTAAAGTATTCTCCATTTAGTTATCATTTCATTTGCATGTTTATAGTGATAACTGTATCCTTGGATATATCTTATAGATTATCCTAAATGTCCATGGTCGGTTATCTATGCAGGAGCGAAGATGAAATAAGACCAGTATGACTTTGATGAGGTATAGAGATACGAATCAAAGTCATAGGCACTTGTAAGAGTACAAGGTACTGGACCGACCCACAATGAGAAAGCCACATGGATTTTAATCATAAGCTTATCTCATGTATAACCGCGTCACAACGCCCTTTGACCTGAGATCATCATGGATTCTTACATGAGAGTCGCTGATTTTGACCTAGTCAACAGTAATCTTTGACCGAGTGATGATAAAGACTTCAGGATCAGTGGTTTTCATACAAAGGAATGTGAATGGTCAAGATGAAATTTTGTCCCTCACATTTGTAGAGAGATAATATTGGGCCCCTCGATAAGTGAGTCTGAGAAATGTATGGTCATACTATGATGGAAAAGAGTTTCCATTTCAATTGTTAGACTACTCGAGAATCGAGAAAGTAATGGCCAAGAACAGGAGGTTGACATTATCCGTGCTCCATCCTTGACCAAATTATCGCTTGACAAAAGGGACGTGACATGGTTGTATGATAGGTTGTATCGTACCAATGATCCCCATATGAATTGGGTAGTCGTAATGTCTTGCTAGAGACCACTTGTGGCTTGTGAGCTGGTACAATATTGGCCCGCCAATCTCGGGCTTTTTCCCTATTTGCCCCTTTTAAAATAACTAATTACCATTTTGCCCCTCTTTCCAAACTATTTCCCAATGTGCCCCTGTTTAGTCGACTAAAACACGGGGCGTTGATTTTTTTGACTGCCCCCATGATTTAGTCGACTAAGCACTGTGGCTTAGTCAACTAAATCGAGGCAGAGGGGTTTTTTAAAAACCCCCAACCGCGGCTATAGGAACCCTAGTTGACTAAAATTCCTCCCCAAACCTCTCCCCTTCTATTTTTTTCACCAAATCGTTCTTGAATTCGTTCGTGGGTTGCGGAGGAAACTTCAATCTAGTGGCATTTGCGTCGATATCGGTATGTTTTCTCTCCATTTCGGATTTCCACGTAGTTTTTGTGTTTATGCAAACCCCCATTTGCGTTTTTGTGTTTTGTGCTTTCTTTGGGTGGTTTTGTTGTGTATCTTTGATTGATTTGAGTATTTCATTCCTATTTATGGATGAAATGATGAATGTACATGTGAAAGTGAAAAGATTTACATCGGTTGAGATTTTTTTTTGGACGAATTTCACTTCGGTTTTCATCAAATTCTTTGTTGTTGATTGTGTTCTTTTGTTAAAATGATGATTGTTTGTTGTTTATATTGATTAATGTTTGTTTATGTTGCTTAGATGGTAATTTTTTCGAATAACTGATCTTCTTGGATGTTTGTTGTTTATGTTGATTGTGTTTGTTAGTGAAAATGATGAACATATATGTGAAATCGAGAATGATGAATGTTTCTTCTTTGTTGATGGTTTGTAATGTCCCTTTGTTGGTCTTTATTGTCATCATGCATCGTAGAGAAGCTCCTTCTAATACCGGCAATGAGAGTGGGATACGGATTAAGCACCGAGCGACCTGTGAGGCATCCTCCTCTAGGACACAGCAGCCATCGGAGGCTGAGCCCGTTGTTGACCTCCTGTTTGGTTATTTGTTTGACAATAATGAAGCAGAGCATGCACAATTTATGGCGAATCTTGCTACCATACCCATTATCAAGCTGAAGTTATTAGACATGGCATTCTTTGCAAATGAGGGATTTGAGATAGTGGCGATGTTGCGGACTTCCCATTTGACGGGGCTGGCGGAGATGACTTGTCCTATATCGAGGTTATGGTGAGAGCTTTCTACCATAACCTGAGCTACATAAATGGTGATCTACAGTCTCGCATCTGCGGGGTTGACATACTGATGACGGCTCTCATCTGGACGGTTCTACTGGGATTTGATTTTGATGCAGAGGATAGATACCAGTATGATGGGGATAGCAATGTAGCCATTAAGGGATTTAATCGAGATGAGGCTATGCATGAGGCCAGGAGGTCATAGACCTAGAGTTTCTGTGGGGCAGCTGACTGTTAGTTATCCTCTTCTACGTCATGACCCACATATTGTTCCCTTGGGCTTACAATCATTCGAGGGTGTTGGAGGGTGACATCCATGTTATGTGGGCTATTCGTCATGGCATTCCGTTGAATTGGAGGCACTACATTTGATGGATGATGTATAAGGCCAAACAAAAGAATACAGCTGCACTCCCATACGCCTATTTGGTTTAGAAGATATTGGAGCATTTTCGTGTTCCTATGCACAATGAGCAAATGGTGAGTCAGGAAACGTGGAATGCTAGGTTTGGACAGCGGCTATTGGAGTAGTGCAAGATCGCCAAGGTGGAAAATGGTGTATGGCAATACAATGGTGTTGATGAGGATCTACCTGATGCTGGCCTGGATCCACCCATTGTTCCTCCTGAGGTCCATGATGATGATGATGCCGATGTTCATATGGAGGACTTTGTTGAGCCAGACGGTGGATTCTCCCTTCATGATGTCATGCAAGCCATCAATGCTAGCATGAAACATATGTCCCGGATGGAAGCCAAGCAGAATAAGAGGTGGAAGACAGAGGATGAAAGGTGGACATGGATGCAGGGTTAGATTAAGGGGTTAGAGGATACACTTGGTCAATTGCGGCTTGGACGCCCGCTGGAGGAAGCCGATGACAATGATCAGGGAGCTGGTGTTTCTGATGAGGACGAGGAGGATCTCGAGACATCTAGAGATGAAGATTAGATCTAGGGATTTTATGTTTGATGTTTGCTCTTTCACTTTATGTTTTATATTTGGTCTTTGACTTGATGTTTTATTGTTTGTCGGCTTAAACTTTGTGAATTTGATCCGGAATTGGTGCTTCTTTTGTAATGAATGTTGATGCTTTCAGTTTATATGGTTTAAGTTTGTCCATTTCGGTTTAGACGGTTTATTGACCTATGAAACTCATTCCGGGACATTAGAGGACCAAACCTATGTATCGCCCTCAATTGTTGCCAAAAATACCTTCCCCAAGTCACTTTGACATGTAAAAATGAGTTGGTAATGGTTTAGTGCAAGCAGCAAACCCACATATTATTTATGTTGGAGGCACCCTCAGTTGTTGATTTAGGTTTGTTGCTTGCACTAAACCATTACCAACTCATTTTTACATGTCAATGTGACTTGGAGAAGGTATTTTTGGCAACAATTGAGGGCGATACATAGGTTTGGTCCGTTAATGTCCCGAAATTTCATAAACCGTCTAAACCGAAATGGACAAACTTAAACCATATAAACTGAAAGCATCAACATTCATTACAAAAGAAGCACCAATTCCGGATCAAATTCACAAAGTTTAAGCCGACAAACAATAAAACATCAAGTCAAAGACCAAACATAAAACATAAAGTGAAAGAGCAAACATCAAACATAAAATCCCTAGATCTAATCTTCACATCCAGATGTCTCGGGATCCTCCTCGTCCTCATCAGAAACACCAGCTCCCTGGTCATCGTCATCGGCTTCCTCCGGCGGGCGTCCAAGCCGCAACTGACCAAGCGTCTCCTTTAACCCCTTAATCCGACCCTGCTCCATGTCCACCTTTCATCCTCTGTCTTCCACCTCTTATTCTTCTTGCCATCCATCTGGGACATCTGTTTCATGCTAGCATTGATGCCTTGCATGACATCATGAAGGGAGAATCCACCGTCCGTCTCAACAAAGTCCTCCATATGAACATCGGCATCATCATCATCATGGACCTCAGGAGGAACAATGGGTGGATCCGGCCAAAGACGTAGATCCTCATCGACACCAGTGTATTGCCACACACCATTTGCCACCTTGGTGATCTTGCACTACTCCAATAGCCACTATCTAAACCTAGCTTCCACGTTTTCTGACTCACCATTTGCTCATTGTGCATAGGAACACGAAAATGCTCCAATATCTTCTAAACCAGATAGGCGTATGGGAGTGCAGCTGTATTCTTTTGTTTGGTACATCATCCAGCAAATGTAGTGCCTCCAATTCAACGGAATGCCATGACGAATAGCCCACATAACAGGGATGTCACCTTCCAACACCCTCGAATGATTGTAAGCCCGAGGGAACAATATGTGGGTCATGACGTAGAAGAGGATACTGAACTAACAAATACCGCCTACGTAAATTATAGGTCTATGACATCCGTGCCTCATGCACAAAATTCATCTCGATTAAATCCCTCAATGGCTACATTGCTATCCCCATCATACTGGTATCTATCCTCTCCATCAAAATCAAATCCCAATAGAACCGTCCAGATGGGAGCCTTCATCAGTATGTCAACCCCGCAGACGTGAGACTGCAGATCGCCATAACCTCTGAATAGGGACAAGTCATCTCCGCCAGCCCTGTCAAATGGGAAGTCCCCAACATCGCCACTATCTCAAATCCCTCATTTGCAAAGAATGCTATGTCTAATGACTTTGGCTTGATAATGGGTCTGGTAGCAAGATTCACCATGAATTGTGCATGCTCTCGCTTCATTATTGTCAAACAAATAACCAAACAGAGGTCAACAACGGCTCAAATTTCCTCCTAAGTGGCTACCGTGTCCTAGAGGAGGATGCCCCGCGGTCACTCGGTGCTTAATCCATCTCCTACTCTCATTGCCGGTGTTAGAAGGAGCTTCTCTACGACGCATGATGACAATAAAGACTTACAAAGGGACATTACAAACCATCAACAAGCAAGAAACATTCATCATTCTCGATTTCACATATATATTCATCATTTTCACTAACATAAACAACAAACATCCAAGAAGATCAGTTATTCGAAAAAATTACCATCTAAGCAACATAAACAAACATTAATCAAGATAAACAACAAATAATCATCAATTTAACAAAAAAAAAACACAATCAACAACAAAGAAATTGATGAAAACCGAAGTGAAATTCGTCCAAAAAAAAAAGTTTCTCAACCAATGTAAATCTTTTCACTTTCACATGTACATTCATCTTTTTCATCCATAAATAGGAATGAAATACTCAAATCAATCAAAGATACACAACAAAACCACCCAATGAAAGCACAAAACACAAAAAACGCAAATGGGGTTCGCATAAACGCAAAAACTAAGGTGGAAATCTGAAATGGAGATGAAAACATACGATATTGATGCAAATGCCACTAGATTAAAGTTTCCTCCGCAACCCACGAACGAATTCAGAACGATTTGGTAAAAAAATATAGGGGGCGAGGTTTGGGGAGGAATTTTAGTCGACTAGGGTTCCTATAGCCGCGGTTGGGGGTTTTTAAAAAACCTCTCTGCCGTGATTTAGTCGACTAAGCACCGTGGTTGAGTCAACTAAATCTTGGGGGTTTAAAAAAAAAACCCTATCGCGATTTAGTCGACTAACCGTGGCTTAGTCGACTAAATCTCGAGGTTTAGAAAAACCCCTATCTCGATTTAGTCGACTAAGCCACGGTGCTTAGTCGACTAAATTGCGAGGGCAAAAAAAATCAACGCCCCGCGTTTTAGTCGACTAAACTAAAAAGTTTAGTCGACTAAACAAAGGCACATTGGGAAATAGTTTGGAAACAGGGTAAAATGGTAATGAGTTATTTAAAAAGGGGCAAATAGGGAAAAAAGCCGATAGTCGCGAATCTCATGTGGGCCTACGGGGTCGCACACAAGAATAGCCCAACATGAGCAATAGTGCCCAAATTCATTGAATCTTAGATATGTCTAAGATTTAATGAATACAATGTTTAATCTAGGATGGATATATATATATATATATTATATATATAATATAATATTAATATATATTAATATTATATATATATATATATATATATTAATATTATATTATAACATAAATTCGAAATTAAATAATAGTGATATTATTAATATAGATTATAATTTTATTATATATTATTTGTTTTGTATTTAATTTATTTGATAAATTAAATATCTAAAACAAATAGAGATATCTTATCTCGATTTAATTTTTGAATAGAGATATCATATATCGATATAATTAGAATTGAGATATATAGTATCTCAGATTTAATTAAATAGATAGATATTCATATCTCGATTTAATTTATCTAAATCACTGGGCTTTTAATTCGGATTAAATAAATAGATTAGATTAGATCTATTGGATAGATTTAATTAATATATTATTTTAATCCAAATTCGAATTTCAAGATTAATAAGGATTAATTTTGAATATATAATATGCCTTTTTGGGTTTTGAAAACCTACCCGGACAATTTGCAAGACGTATTAGAAAAGCCGCAATAGAAACCCTAGAGGAGAGACATGAGACGCAAAGCTTGAAGGCGCTAGCATCTTCTTTGTCCGTGTTGGAGTGCTGTTTGGTGTTGATACCGGTAGAGGGAGTGGATTCTCAGAGTCGGCTCCTGTTGATCATGTAGGACGAACACAAGTTCGAATTGAACAAGACGCTTACAAGTTTAAAGGTATGATTCTTTTCTAACCCGATTTAAACGCCGTTGATAGATCCTCCTATGGGATTCGTAAGATTTTATTGGATGAAATCCTTCGCGCATGTACGGATCCCAACATAAGCAAGATTGATCCAGGAAAATATTTAAGGTAGGATATTGGTGGTGGTATTGTGAAAGAGATTTGCTGTGTGACTCAAAATAACCAGATTCGACAAAAGATTTGTAGTAATAGGGAACCTGGGTCGTTTTCCTAACGAATTCGTAAGCAGTCCGAATGGACAAGAATAAATAAAACCAAAACAAGAAAAATGAGGGGATTTTTGGTTCAAACAGAATAAAAATGAAATAAACAGACACAGAACAAAATAAACACAGATTAAATAGATAAATGGAAGATCAACCCATGATTTTGAATTCCACCACTTTCCCTCCTTGGATGAAAACAGATTTTGAAACGAACTCGTAATTGATTCTGGACGAACCAAAATCTCTGTGTTCGTCCAGAAAATCCCTCAACTAGACGATTTCCTAGCGTTTATCCAAAAAGTGGTGTGTCACCGTGCGATCGCACAACAAGCACTTAAACCTAATTCGAACTCGATTCTTGGGATATCTCAATCTGGGTGTTAAATCTAATACTCAATCCGAAAGTAAATCGAATCCAAAATTACAAAATAGAAATGAATTTGTTACCATTAAGAACAAGTCCTCTGGATAGTGGAATCCTCAATCCGTGGGCCAATCATAGTAGCTTAGCCCATCATGGCTATGCAGAACGAAAATTGAACAAAAATGAAGTTCATCGTGAACACGAAGAACACAACGAACAGATGAAGAACAGTTGAGAGAATTTCAAAACTTCCATTTCAATTTGAAAAATAAAGTTAACCTAAAGTGGAAATGGGCTCCAATGGTTCAGCCCAAAACGGAAATAAAATAAAATTGGGCTTTAATTACAAAATTTGAGCCCAAATAAAATCCAGAAATATAGATCTGACTTCGGCTCCAAAATCAACAGCCCTCTTGTTTGAATTTGCCCTTCATGTCTTCATAACAATTGTAGCTCTCTGAATCATCTAAAATATCAAACAAAAATGAGGCAAATCCAATGTCTGGTTCAATAGTTATGATAAAAATAGTGAAGCAATGTAAAACTAGAATTTTTTTAAATTAAAAATGGCTAAAATATAATCAAAGGCCCAAAGCCCAAATAAGTATAAAAGCCATTATTTATTAACTAAAGAGTCCTAAATTATTAATCAAAAGATAAAAAGAAGTGTATGAAATATTCAATTATCACATTGCTATCAGAATATGGAGTGGGGTGCCCCTGGGTCCCAGAAGTTAAAGTCCCGAAAAGACCTAGCACCACCGTGACCCGATTATCTCACAGGGTGGTAGAGTCTGTGACCTGATAATTAACCAATATTTGTCTTTTGAAGTCAAAGATGTGATCTATAAAATCCCTATCCCCACCAACGAGCTGGAAGACAAGTTATTATGGACTAACGCCAAGAATGGAGTATATACGATGAAGTTGGGATACTATTGCTTGGAAAGGTTGGAATTCTTTTCATGTATCTTTCCATTTTATTATTTCTATATACTCAAATATAGAGAAGATATGGGTATGACGATACTATAACCAGCCATCAAGCTCTAGAGTTTGACCAAATATGATCCGGGTCATGGAAGGATACCTATCCTCTTTCATATAGGAATACTTTTATAGAGAGTATAAATCTCTCAGACCTTCCTCCTTTAGATTACATTCAGCACATCCTTCCTTCGTTTCCTACAGGAGGCGTAAGTAAAACTTGATTTTATGGTTTTTTATATGACTACAACCAAATCTTAACCTTACTTGAACATATAACCATGTGTGTCTTATAGGACCATAACTAACAGATTGTTGATAATATTACTCCATAATTTTGATCCCCTTAGAAAATTAAAAACTCATACCTTAAACTTGTTCCATGGAAATTTGAAATAGACTTCAAAGAAAGAAATGATTAAACTGATGGAATTTTATTTCTCAAGGAAAAGCGAATACAAGAGAGTATGTAGGCAAAGTAGTGAGCTGAGTGATATTTCAAATTCGGTGTGTGTTACGATGTAGAGTTACATGGCTTTATATAGACAGTCGGCATCCCAACTGCTTCCTATTATGATAATACATTTTGATAAGTCTAGACGTAAGGCTATTTTTATAGGACTATAACTGACGAATTGCTGATAATATTACTCCCTAATTTTGATCCCCTTATAAAACTAAAAACTCATACTTTAAACTTGTTCCATTGCAATTTGAAATTGACTTCAAAGAAAGAAATGATTAAACTACTAGAATTTTATTTCTCAAGGAAAAGTGAATACAGGAAAGTATGTAGGCAAAGTAGTGAAAATGAGTGATATTTCAAACTTGGTGTGTGTTACGATGCGAGTTACATGGCTTTATATAGACAAAGCATCCCAACTACTTCCTATTCTAATAATACATTTTGATAAGTCTACACGTAAGGCTATTTTTACAAAAAGTCTAAAAGCCTATATTCTACTTTTGTACTTTTGTCGACATCTATAAACCTTTTACACCTTTGTACTTTGCATTTATTACACATGATAATTATTTACAAAATTTTTACGTAGCACTTCTGCATATAAGAGACATATAAGACACATACATGACTCATGCACTTTTTTTTTTTTACAACTTTTGCCAATGTCGGCAAAATTTTCACCTTACACATTGCATCTTCTTTTACACTTCTCTGCTTCCAATTTTTAACCTGTCAGCACTTTCTCAGTGTCGGCAAGCTTCCTTGTCTTCTAGTCTTCAGAGAACATGGTGTTGGAAATTATGCCCTAGGGCAAGTCATTGTTCTCCATTAAGTTATCACTTCATACGCATGTTTATGGTGATAACTATATCCCTGGATATATCTTATAGATTATCCTAAATGTCCCTCGGGTCGGTCATCTACGCGGGAGCGAAGATGAGTTAAGACCCGCATGACTTTGATAAGGTATGGAGATACGAATCAAAGTCATGGGCACTTGTAAGAGTACAAGGTCTTTGACCGACCCACTATGAGAAAGCCGCATGGATCTAGTCATAAGCTTATCTCATGTATAACCGCGTCACGATGCCCTATGACCTCGAGATCATCATGGATTCCTACATG
The DNA here is from genome assembly GCA_019022655.1 of Acacia acuminata. Lineage (NCBI taxonomy): Eukaryota > Viridiplantae > Streptophyta > Magnoliopsida > Fabales > Fabaceae > Acacia > Acacia acuminata. The sequence continues at coordinate 3,879,321 of JAFJYI010000042.1, read as the reverse complement.
ATGAGTCATCGACCTTTGACCTAGTCAAAAGTCACCTTTGACCGGAGTGATGATAAAGGCTAGGATCGGGATCGGTGGTTTTCATGCGGAGGGATGTGAATGGTCAAGATGGAATTTGTCCCTCACATTTGTAGAGAGATAATATCTTGGGCCTCTCGATGAGTGAGTCTAAGAAATGTACGGCCGTACTTGTGATGGAAAGGAGTTTCCATTTCACTTATTAGACTAACTCGAGAATCGAAAAGTAATGGTCAAGAAAAGGAAGTTGACATTCTCCATGCCTCATCCTTGACCAAATTATCGCGTGACAAAAGGGACGTGACATGGTTGTACGATAGGTGTATCATGTCATCGATCCCCATGTGAGTTGGGTAGTCGCAATGTCTTGCTAGAGGCCGCTTGCGATTTGTGGGCGACACGGTGTTGGCCCACCGCCAATCTCATATGGGCTGCGGTCGCACACAAGAATAATCCAACACGGGTAAAAGTGTCCAGGTTCATTGAATCTCGATTAATGCGAGATTAATGAATATTGAGTTTAATGCTGGGGTAAATATATATATATATATATATATATTTAAATTCGAAAATAATATAATGATATTATTTAATTGAGATTAAAATATTATTATTATATTATTTGTTTTATGTTTAATTTATTTGATAAATTAAATATCTAAAACAAACTGAGATATTGTATCTCATTTAATTTTCGAATAAAGATATTATTGTCTATTTAATTTAAATTGAGATATTAGTATCTCGATTTAAATAAATAGATAGATATCATTTCTCGGATTTAATTTATTGAGATAAATTAAATCGAAGGCTTTTAAATTTGGATTAAATAAATAGGTTGGATTAAATCTATCGGATAGATTTAATTAACTATTTTTTAATCTAGATTTGAATTAAATTTCAGATCTGGTTTTTAATTCGATTAAATAAATATTATTATATTAGATCTATCGATAGATTTAATTAATATATATTTAATCCAGATCTAAAGTTTGAATTCAAAAGTTAATACGATTAATTTTGTATTAAATACGCCGAACGGTTTTAGAAACCTACGGGACTTTCGATCGAGCGTATTCTAAAAAGCCGCGAGAAACCCTAGAGTGAAAAACGAGAGAGACGTAAAAGAGGGCGCTAGCACGCCCATAGCCGTGAACGAGGATTGTTCGTGTGGATACCAAGAGAGGAAGAGGATTCTAAGAGTCGTCTTCTCGCGATCGAAAAGGTAGCCCACCTGTTCAACGAAGTAGAAATCGCGAACGAGTTTTCAAAGGTAATATCCGGATTCCCTAGCCTTGATTTAAACGCACCTGAGTGATCCTCGGGACGGATTCGTAGAAATTTTAATCCGCTGCGTTGTACGAATCCCAACACATGGACATCTATCTCTAGATCTTCAATATCTTGCATGGCTTTCTCTCTTTCTTCGTAATTCTTATACCTGTGATTTGAGTACTCTACGAAGAGATTACAGATGTAAGAATTGCGAAGAAAGAGAAAAAGCTATGCAAGATATTGAAGATCCAAAGATAGATCTCAGTGTTCTTTGAAGACTAGAAGACAAAGAAGCTTGCCGATACGACAAAGTGCTGACCCGTTAAAAATTAGAAGCAGAGAAGTGAAAGAGAAGATGGAACGTGTAAGGTAAAAAAATTTCCGACACTAGTAAAAGTTGTAAAAAAACAAATAAAAGTACATGAGTCATGTGTCTTATATGTCTCCTATATGCAGAAGTGCTACGTAAAACTTTTGAAAATAGTTATGTGTAATAAATGCAAAGTACAAAGATGTAAATGTGTAATAAATAGATATAGACAAAAGTATAATATAGACTTTAGACTTTTTGTAAAAATAGCCTTACGTGTAAACTTATCAAAATGTATTATTAGAATAGGAAGCAGTTGGGATGTCGACTATCTATATTAAGCCATGTAACTCTCCATCATAACACACACCGAGTTCGAAATATCGTCAGCTCACTTCTTTTCCTACATACTCTTTTGTATTCACTTTTCCTTAAGAAATAGAATTCCAGCAGTTTAATCATTTCTTTCTTTGAAGTCTATTTCAAATTGCTATGGAACAAGTTTAAGGTATGAATTATGGTCCTGTAAGACACACATGGTTATATGTTCAAGTAAGGTTAAGATTTGGTTATGATCATATAAAACCATAAAATCAAGTTTTAGTTATGCCTTTTGTAGGAAACGAAGGAAGGTTGTCTTGAATGTGGTAGTATCGAAAAAAGTATAATTCCTGTCTTTGTAAAACTATACAATATCACTTAAAAGAAAAACTAGAATTATTGTCAAGGATATGAATAAAATAATAATAAGAAATTATTATGTGAATAATAGAAATAGAATATTAATATCAGAAGTAGATAAATGTTTTATGAGAAAAATGTTAAAAAAATTAGATATATTAACACAAAGACAACAAATAATATTAAATAATAGAGAACCAATACATTATTATAATAGAAGATTCTTAAGAACACATTTTAACATAAAATTAGAATTATTATCTAGGATATGAATCAAAACCCTACACTTACATATAGTAGAGAAAACTATAGAACAAAAGTACCACTGACGGTATAAATTTACATAGAATTATGATAAATGTTATAAGAAAATTTAATAAACAAGAACATGGAAGAGTATTACAAGCACAAAATAGGTTTATGGAAGCACAAGAACCTTATAACCCAAGTAATAGCAAATCAACCTATGTTTATAGGCATAGGTTTGTTTTTTCAGGTTCTATTATTTTTGCTTCATAATAATATTTTTTATATTCACAAATATACTGATTTATATGTGTAGGTTCTAAACTACAAATTTCAATTTCATAAAAATATCTTATAGCTCTTAGAATTTGTGTGTATTCTATATTTGTTGCATTCGTTCCTATGAATTCATTTGTTAACACATTTTCATATTTTCCTAATATTGCCTCATATAAGACTTCTCTTCTTTCATAAGTTGTTTCTCCTAATATTCTAACTTTCATTCTAAACTCTAGTGGTCTTCCTTCCCACCAATTAAATACATTTCCAATAAAACTTACTTTTATTATCATATTTACACTTCTGGTTCTATACTTCTATTTATTAATGCTATTAATTGGGATTTTCTTCATTCTTCTATTCTTCTTTCATTATCTAGGTTATAATCTAAATCTAACCATATTCCAATTTGGAATTTGTCTAGTTTCATGTTGTTCTAGTGAAAATTTTCTAATATTCTTTGTTCTATAATTTTTTCTTCTCTTATTGTTAACGTGGCTAACATATGTTCTATTTTTGCTAATTCGTTATTTTGTAAGAATTGTACTTCTTTATGTTTTTTCTTTTCATATTTTTCATCTTTTCTTATATATGGGCTTGTTATTCTTACTCCTCCTTTAGTATTAACAACACCCTATAAACATCCTCCTTTAGTATTAACAACACCTGTAAATATCAAGCTATAGGAGTAAGAATAACAAGCCCATATATAAGAAAAGATGAAAAATTTCAAAAGAAAAAACATAAAGAAGTAAAATTCTTACAAAATAATGAACTAGTAAAAATAGAACATATGTTAGTGACGTTAACAATAAGAGAAGAAAAACTATAGAACAAAGAATATTAGAAAATTTTAGTGAAAATCCTTTAATACATTGGGAAAAATCTAAACCAATGGCAAAAATAGAATTGAAAGATTATAGTAAAGAAATAAATTGTAAATCTTATCCTTGGACAGCTGAGGATAAAGAAAAATTTATAATGCATATAAATGAAATGAAAAAATATAATTTAATAAGAGAAAGTATATCAAAATATTCTTTACCAACAATGATTGTTAAAAAAACTAAGTGAAGAATGAAGAGGAAAAAGTAGAATGGTTATAAATGATAAGAAATTAAATAGTATAGCTATTAGAAATAGATATCCAATACCTAAAATGGAATTATTATTTAACCTTATAAGAGGAAAGAAAATATTTAGTAAATTTGATTGTAAATCGGATTTTTCAAGTAAAATTAGAAGAAGATAGTAAAAAATATATAGCTTTTAGTACATCTAAAGGTTTATATGAATGGAGCGTATTATCCATGTGATATCATAAAAGTCCAAGTATATTTCAAGAATTTGTATCCAAAAGTAGGGTCATCAACTTGTCATCCACACTACATGTTGGAATTCAATTTGGAATATTAAAGTGATCCCACGAGAACAACAGTTCATATGGCGTCTTTTGAGTAATGCAATTGCTACCATTTACGCACTACATCGGTGTAGAAGATCCTATGCCCAATATGTGCCCAAGTGAAGGAAACTATTGAGCATGTATTTTTCCATTGCCCCTGGACTCGGTGTATCGGTTTGGCTGTTCGCTAAGTGCTAGAGTTGATGTCTCCATAACCTCAAACCTTAATGCTTGGTGGATTTTGACAACAGGTACACCCCTGCTGAGTAAGTAGGATCTTTCTTTGATTTTCCAGCTTCTATGATTTATTTGGAAAGCTAGAGATGCAATGATTTTTTACCATAGATAACCGAACCCAGGTATTGTTATTGAATTGGCTAAGAAAAGTAACTTTGATTTTTGGTCTAACTATGATATAGGGCTTAGGGATCCTTTTTTGTCGAGGGGTTGTGATATTCCTGGCATTAAATGGTCCCCTTGCATGAGATAGGCTCAAAAATTAATTGTGATGGAGCCTTTTCACCTTATGAGAAAGATGTTGCGATTTTGTTGGCTTTTTTAGATGGGGATTTGTGGATAAAGTTAACTCTATTTTTTTCTTTTATAACCAAAGCCTTAGCTATAAAAAGGGCCTTGGTTCTAGTTTGTAGACCTAGGACATGATAAAGTGGTCTTTTTTTTTTTTGCCCAAATATAAAGTGGTCTTTGAAACCAATTGTCTTTCTCTGCTTACCTATGTTGAGGCAAAGTCACTGGATTTGTATGATTAAAGGTGTAGAAGTATTATCCATGATGTTATTTGTCCTTTGTCTTCTAAGGTTGGGTTCTCCTTGTCCTTTACCACGAGAGGGGCAACCGTGTTACGGATCTTTTTGCAGCTGATGTTATAAAGGGTTGTGCCCTATTGGGTAGGTTTCATGACCAACACCTGCTTGGATGTCACTTCTAACTCTGGAGGCTCATAAGACTAGTGTTGGTGCTGATAATCCTTCACATACCAATTTGTCCTTAGGTAGTGGCTAGTTTGATTATTCTAGTTTACATGTTGTATTTGTTTGTTTCTGTCATGTTTTGTTGCTTGTTATTCAGAATGTTGTTTTTATCCTCTTCGTAATCGTTACTTGTTTATTAATAGAATATTCTTGAAGGAAAAAAACCATTCAAAAAAATGGAATATTCACTTCATACTTTTCAAGGAAACTATAAATTTTTCCTAGATTTGTTTTCTCAACAATCCTTGGAAGTGCTCTAAGAACCAGTTTCTCTACAAAGTGTTTTCTTTAGAGTAAAATTTCTTTTGCAAACTTTGTTTTTTTAATTTGAAATTCCTTTTCAAAAACGTTTATTTGCAGAGGATCTCCTAAAGATGAATAGGTCAGTGACTCTCTTGATCTTTAGTCTTCCTCTTGATAGTTTGCATGAGAAATAGTACCCGACTTGTCAAGTCCATTAATTAAGACATTTTGTGGGTAAAGGTTTTTTTTGTTGTTGCTATCGGTGGAGGTGGCAAATGAATAATAACCAAAGAAAGGGTTTGTTCAAAAGAACAAGAATGTCTTGGTAATTCGAGTTTGTAGATCTGAAATCCTCAAACTTGGAAGATACATATCTAGTGATGTAAGACGAATTTCTAGGTCTGTCAAAGGCTAATTTAATAGTTCCTGTTCGAGTTTGTGAAATTTGACGTATTTGAGGAATGGGTCTTGGTACGACTTGAACAGCTTTTTCCATAACCTAAGACAACATCTTTCCTCATGATAGTTTGAGGAATTGTGATGTTTGTGTTTGTATGGTTAGTGAGGAAGACAACAGTTTGAGGAATTGTGATGTTTGTGTTTATATAGTCAGTAAGGAAGACAACAGTTTGTCCGTTGTCAGGTAGTCGCTGAACCATATGGGCAGAAGAGTTTGAGACCTTATATACATTAGGATAACATGTATAGATCCTGATTTTATATTGAAACCATCAAGTTGAATGTTGAGTTTAAGGACTTCAAGGATATGTTTATCTTTTAAATCTACTGTCTGATTGGGATAGTAGTTAAAATAAACTGGTCCATCATGAAGTCTGAATTCTGCAGCTGCTAGAAGAGAATTGGCAAAATTGTAATTCCTTGCATCTCTTAGACAGACTAAGCAAAAAGTGTTTATACATTTTTGCACAAGCAGTTTAAGAGCAATTTGTACACAACTAATGTGTAGGAAATTATAAATTTGCTTGTGTTTGGAAATAGAGTTTAGAGAGAGAAGAAAGAATTCTTCTTTCTCAGGTTGGATAGAGATGGATTTTTCTACAATCTTGATTACATAATCAAACTTTAAAAACCAACTCTTTTTTGTTTGAAAGAGGTTGTTGTTGTCAATCGGAGGAAGAGTCCAATCGTCAACAGTTTGGTTTCTATCTTTGAATTGAATTTCTTCATCAAAGATATTGTTTGTTAAGGAACAAGATCCCTCATTGTTTAAGGAAGAGTTTGGGGCGAAAGATGAGGAAGTGAGAGAAGAAGAATGACGAGATAAGGAACAGAAAATAGAAGACACAATTAAAAACCAAATCAAAATAAATACACAAATTTTTTTATAAAAAAATTAAAACAAGAAATAAAAGTGCAGAAGATAAAGAGCGAAAAGAAAAAGGTGCAGATGATAAAAACTGAGAATTAAAAAAGCATAAGATAAAACGAAACAATAAGTTGTATTCTCCCTTGATTGACTGTCAAGTTACCATACAGGCCTATTAAGGAACTCCCGTCCGTTTGGTACCTGAGCCAGAAGGGGAAGTAGAGATGTATTGATTAGATCTGGATTGGGAGTTACCCTCTAAGGATGTCTCGTCATTAAATTAGCTATGTTCTGATTCACATCTAGCCCGAAAAGCATGTTTTTGTGGGGTTATATGTATTAACTAATTATGGACTGAACGTTTACCCTCTTAGATTATTTTGTTTAAATAGAATTAGATGGAACATCATGTTGGTTGGCATATGGTCGGTTCTTCCGCCTATTGAGTATATGATTCTCCTCCGTGATTCCTTTTCGCGAAATGAGTTCTGAGGGACCATAAGGCTATAAGGTCCAAGGATAGGGCAGGCAAGTTCAAGCTTTATATGGGGATAGCACATGGAGATAGTATGCTGTTGTGTTGCTTTAAGCACATCAGTGGATTTCCTGGTATGATGGAAAGTCTAGTTTATACTATTTGATAAAATAATCTGATCAATAAATGTTGAGTAAATTATTAAATTAATACATGTGTTGACCAACAAATCATTTGACTTAAGTACAAATGTGCGACTCGTGCTAATGTTTGACAACACATTTATGAAGGGTAATTCTTTAATCAATAGACCCCTATGGTAACCTGATGGTAATGATATCAATCAAGGGAAAATACAACTTATTGTTTCTTCGTTTTATCTTATTCTTTTTTAATTCTCAGTTTTTATCATCTGCACCTTTATCCTTTCGGTCTTTTGTATCTTCTACACTTTTATTTCTTGTTTTAAATTCTGTTTTTAAATTTGTGTGTTTATTTTGGTTTGATTTTTAATTATGTCTTCTATCTTTTGTCATTCTTCCACTTCCTCATCTTCCACTTCCTCATCTTCCACTCCACCTTCTTTAAACCATGAGGGATCTTGTTCCTCAACAAACCAAACTGGATCTATATCCTACAAGGATTTCAAATTTACAAACACTTTCCCTGTAAATGTCTCAATTCAAGGAATTGACAACCTGAGAAATATTCCTCATGCAAACTACCAGAAAAAGAAACATCTAAGATCGATTAAGTCTTTAGACTATACGGATCTTTTTGTTTGTTTTTGAAAAATAGTTCCAAATTGACAAACCAAGTTTGCAAAAGGAATTTCACTTCAAAGAAAACACTTTGCAAAGAAACTAGTTTTTAGAATAATTCAAAGGATATTATTGAGGAAACAAATCCAAGAGAAGTTCTACAATTTCTTTGAAAAATATGAAATGAATATTCCATTTTTTGAATAGTTTGAAGCTTATGCTTCAGATCAGAAATTGGAATATCCATTTCTTCCAACTTTGAATATGATCAAAACAAATTGAAAAACATCTAGAGCACAAACTATTTCTTCAAAAGTTCATCCAAAAGGGTCTATTCCAATTCCTCAAATTCAGGACGATAAACAAGAATCCACCTTGATTTCACCCTCAAAACCTATTTATTCATGAGATAAAGAAAATATCACTAAATGCAACATGATTCAGAATGTTGAAACTACTAAACATCATTTTGTTTCAACAACGTAACATTACAACAAATGTCCCAATTTCATCAAACAGCTCCTGAAATCATTCAAGCTCCTATCTCTTCAACAGAAGTCATAAGCCTCGATCAAACTTCAGAAACAGAATATTCTACTCAAACCTTAAGATCTGATCCTCCTAGAAAAAGAAAAAGAAGAAGCCAAAATACAAACCAATTTGTTTTATGTGTGGTAAACCTGGACATGTCCATAAGTATTGCCACCATACTAGGAAAATCAGAAAACTTCAGAAAACTGTTTGCAATTAGATAAATGATCTTCTGATCAAACCCTCTTATGAATCTGAGGAAGAACAAAATTCTTCTAAAGATGTTAAACATGTTCAAGATAATAAATTCGATTTATTATCTGACAATTTTCCTCTTGTAATTAATGCCATCACTAGAGAAAATGATATACTCTTAGATATCATTAACAAAATTCCTGATTGTGACAAAGGTGATTGTCTCCATAAACTTGAAAGAATTTTTAATAAACCATCGTCATCTTCATCAAACTTCAACTTGTTAGAACTGTCAAAACTTTTTGAAAAATATACTGTCAAACCGACAACTTTGCATGATCTTCAATACGAGATTAACAATCTCAAAAATGAAGTTCAAAATCTTAAACTTTGCAGAAAAACTCATGAGCTCAAACTTTCCCAGAATCAAGAGTTTGCAACAATTCTGTAAAATTCCTTAAACGAGAATGATTATATGATTTTAGAAAATAATCAGAATGTTCAATCTCTTTTACAAACTAATAATAAAGAAGCACAAAACAAAACCTTTCTGAACCATTATTTATAAACTTGATTTCAAAAATTATGACACATAAGTTTTATATACAAGTAAAAATCGTTATCAATTAATGATCTTGTTAAGGAAAAATCCAGCATATTCTTCTCTTCGAATACTCCAGTGAGAATTAAGGAAACGATATCCTCTTGCCTTGGTATCAACTACTCAGATCAGACGGGGAAATACTTGGGTCTCCCTGTCATTTGGGGAAGATCTAAGGCAGCTGCACTTGCTTTTGTGAGAGACAGAATTGGGCTGAAACTTCAAGGGTGGAAACAAAAGCTTCTTACCTTCGCGGGGCGTGAAATTCTGATTAAGGCAGTAGCTAATGCCATCCCCACATATCCCATGACCTGTTTTTGTTCCCAAAGAAATCCTGCAGTGAGATTGATAGTTTGATTTCTAAATTCTGGTGGGGACAGAAAGGAGAGGAGGGCTCCATTCATTGGAAAAATTGGAATCACATGACCAAGAGGAAAGGGGAAGGAGGGATGGAGTTCCAAGATTTACTATGTTTTAATAAGGCTTTGTTAGCAAAGACGGCATGGAGACTAATCACCCAACCCAATGACTTATGGGGCAAAATCCTTAAAGGAATTTATTTTCTTAAGGGGAACTTCTTAGATGCAAGGAAAGGTAGACATGCTTCATGGGGATGGACTAGCCTATTGGAGGGAAGGGATTTGCTATTAAGGGAGTTGTGTTGGAAGGTGGGTACTGGAACAAATATCAGGATATGGATGGACCAATGGATCCAAGGAATTGGAGGATTTAAGCTGCACAATGAGGGGCTAACGATAGAAGACGAAAAAACAAAAGTAGCTGATCTGATAAGGAATGGACAATGGGACCTTAGCTCAATCATTACACGGATTAGCAATGAGGAAAAGGATATGATTCTAAAAATTCCTATTTCTCCCTGCTCTCATCCTGATCGTGCAATCTGGCTGGCTTCTAGAGATGGTGTGTATACAGTCAAATCAGGCTATGCAATAGATAAAGCCAGCATGGAAGAGGTCAAAATCAGAGATCCAGGTACATCTTTTTCTGTGTCTAAGGCCCTCTGGAAATGCATTTGGAAAGTGGTAGCCCCACCAAAAATTCAACACTTTCTGTGGAGGTTAGGTAATGGGGCAGTTGCAACTAAAGACTCACTGTTCAAAAGAAAATGTGCCAACAACCCTACCTGCCCCATTTGCTTGTCTGAAAGAGAAACTATTGAGCACCTATTATTTCTATGCCCATGGACTAAATTGTGCTGGTTTGGTAGCCCCTTAGGACTTAAATTCAGTAAATGGTCCATGAAAAGGTGCGAGGAATGGCTTTGTGCTTTGTTACATGAGAAGGAAGGTCTGGACGAGTATGGCAAATCATTATTTGCAACAATGTCTTTGGTGGATTTGGAAGAAGCGATGCAACTGGGTGTTCAAAGAGGAAGTACCTGATGCCAATGTGGTAGTGTGAATGGTTACAACCCAAGTAGAAGAGTTTTGGAGCAATAAAGCAAGAGGGGGTAATGGCTGCAAGAAAATATTCTCGGATCGATCGAAGGAACCGCTCATGGGTGGCGCCTCCATCGGGATCTCGTGAAGATTAATGTGGATGGTTCCTACAAGGGCTCTATGGGAATGGCGGGCATTGGGTGGTCGGCGAAACGAGAAGGGGGAGTTTGTTGGTGGTCTAGGTGTTCTTGTTATTGGAAGTTCTCCATTTATGGCGGAATGCTTGGCGTTGAGGGAGGCCTTGGTAAATAGGAGTAAGTTCCGGCGATGCCATATAATTGTTGAAACGATCATGCGAGATTTTGTATAGAATGATTTCAGGAAATTCTGTGGTTGGGTGTGAATGGGAAAGTCGTGAACTAATGCAGGGAATCCTTGGGCTGGTAGAGTCGCTGGATGAAGTGTCCTTCTCCTTGGTTTCTAGACAGGGAAATAAAGTCTGCAGATTGAGTCGCGGTGATGCAAGGAAGATGTACCAAAGCATGCTTGGTGGAGTTCATCCCATCTTCTTTAAGCAATTTATTAATCCAGGATTCTAACCGGTCGGGGAATATAATGCTAATTTTGATGATATAAGGGAAAGGGAGGGCGTGGCCGATATGATATATCTTTGCCGCTAACGATACGTTGATACGATATAGCTTTTCTTTTGGTTTGATATAGGTATCTTGATCTGACATTCTGTTTTGACTAGATATAGGTTCTTTTGATATAGGTATCTTGTTATCGGTATAGCATGTTATTTTGATTTGACATAGGTTTATTTGGTAAGATGTGAGTTAGATTGTATCTGTAGGTATTTTCTGAGTGTTTTCTTGGCTTCGGCTATTGGTGATTGTAGATCTTATTTTTGATATTAATAAAATCAATATTTTGGGGAAAAAAAATTAATGATCTTGTTATAGAACAATCTGTCTTATTTGAAAATGGGGCTCAAGCCAATTGCTTTCTAGAAGGCCTTATCTCTACTAAACATTTTGAGAAAACAATAGCGAGATTTAGTGTTGTTAATAGATCATTAGTATTTGTTCAATATAAAATCTCAAATGTCATTATAGAAAATAAAAGTTTGCGAATTAAAACTCCATTTTTCTGGTCAAAGATATGGGAACCCAAATTATTCTTAGAGCACCTTTCGCTCAACTTTTGTTTCCTTATATGACAGAGATGTTGACAGAATTTCTAAACAACATCTAGGAAAAACAATTTTATTTCCTTTTACTAAAAAAATCCAAACTCAAGGAAATAAATCCTCTTTTTTCTAAACAAAAACATATCAACTTTCTCATAGATGAGATTTCTTTCAAACGTGTTGAACAACAGCTTCAACAACCCGTTATCCAACAAAAAGTCCAAAACTATCTGGATAACATCCACCAAGCTATTTGTTTCGATTTACCAAAATGCTTTTTGGGAAAGAAAGAAGCATGAAGTAGATCTTCCATATGAGCCAAGCTTTTCGGAAAAACAAATTCCTACTAAAGCCTAGCCCATTCAAATGACTCAAGAACTTAATGAAACTTGTAAAAAGGAAATTCAAGAACTTCTTGGCAAAAAACTGATCAAAATATGTCGTAGTCCATGGTCTTGTGCTGCTTTTTATTTTAATAAAAATGCAGAAATTGAATGTGGAACTCCCGACTTGTCATAAATAGAAAACCTTTAAATGAGGCCTTACAATGCTGATTTACTAAAATGTTTGCATTACGCAAAAATATATATATATATATATATATATATATATATTTTCAAAGTTTGATATGAAATCTAGATTCTAGCAAATCCAAATTTCTGAAAAAGATAGGTATAAAACTACTTTTATTGCACCATTTGGTTAGTATGAGTGGAATGTTATGTCTTTCAGTTTAAAAAAATGCCCCTTTTGAATTTCAAAGGATTATGAATGAGATCTTCAATGATCAAAGTCAGTATATCATTGTTATATTGATGATGTTCTAATCTTTTCTCATTTAATTGAGGAACACTTTAGACATGTTTTCAAATTTATAAGGACTGAGAAACAAATAGTTTAGTAGTCTCTAAAACAAAAATCAGTTTTTCCCAAACAAGAGTTAGGTTTCTTGGCCATTGGATACACCAAGGGACAATAACTCCAATTAAACGAGCAATTCAATTTCTTGACAAATTCCCAGACCAAATCCTTCATAAAAACCAACTTCAAAGATTTTTGGGATGTTTAAACTATGTTGTTGTTTAAGCTCCTTAACTACAAGATAAGGAGGATTATTGAGTATATCAAAGGAACTTGAAACTCTCTCCCGATTTCCTTACTTGTGAGTTTTTACGGGTAAATAACACCCGAGAAAACCCGAAACCCATACAAACATGATGCCTATAAAAAAGAAACATGGTGTTAACCGAAAGGAAAAGTAAACAGATGGTGTCTCAAACTAATGATGACCAAGACTTCTCCTAAGAAGCCCAGTGGCCAATCATAGAAGAAGAGGTCTTCCAAGAAATTATTAAACAATTTTGTAAATAGTCTCAATATGCTGGATCCACAAGCCAGACTAAGTCCCAAACATAGGACTTATTGGCATCTCAAACAATCTCCCTCTCTAAGGGAAACCAAACAAAGTCTGGATCATCTATCCAGCCTGGGTCATCTACCCAGAAACATCAAACAGAGTCTTCAACCTAAAGACTCAAATCTAATAAATAAAAAAATCGGTAGCATCTTATGCTAGGAAACTCCCAAACCAAACATAAGGAGAAGTAGTAGCTAAAAAAGATAAGAAAACTTTAGCTCTTGAGTTGATTGCTAATCCTGCAAAAACTAAACAAGAGTATGATTTAATCAAACACAAGCCAAATCTCCAAAAATAGATGTTAACCCAGACTCAAACCCAATTGGTAACTACACCAATTATCAGATCACTTGAAACTCCTTACTTTCAAAAGGAAAATCAAGTTAAAAATATAATCCAAATTGAGCCTGAGTTTTTCTATTCAAACCCCAACCAGGTAGCTTTAAATGTCTTCCCAAGTGGTAGCCCCTTAGGACTTAAATTCAGTAAATGGTCCATGAAAAGGTGTGAGGAATGGCTTTGTGCTTTGTTACATGAGAAGGAAGGTCTGGACGAGTATGGCAAATCATTATTTGCAACAATGTGCTGGTGGATTTGGAAGAAGCGATGCAACTGGGTGTTCAAAGAGGAAGTACCTGATGCCAATGTGGTAGTGTGAATGGTTACAACCCAAGTAGAAGAGTTTTGGAGCAATAAAGCAAGAGGGGGTAATGGCTGCAAGAAAATATTCTCGGATCAGTCAGTAAGGAACTGCTCATGGGTGGCGCCTCCATCAGGATCTGTGAAGATTAATGTGGATGGTTCCTACAAGGGCTCTATGGGAATGGCAGGCATTGGACTGGTCAGCAGAAACGAGAAGGGGGAGTTTGTTGGTGGTCTAGGTGCTGCTGTTATTGGAAGTTCTCCATTTATGGCGGAATGCTTGGCGTTGAGGGAGGCCTTGGTAAATAGGAGTAAGTTCCAGCGATGCCATATAATTGTTGAAACTGACTGCGAGATTTTGTATAGAATGATTTCAGGAAATTCTGTGGTTGGGTGTGAATGGGAAAGTCGTGAACTAATGCGGGGAATCCTTGGGTGGTAGAGTCGGGATGAAGTGTCCTTCTCCTTGGTTTCTAGACGGGAAATAAAGCTGCGTAGATTGAGTCGCAATTGATGCCGATGCAAAGGAAGATGTACCGATGCTTGGTGAGTTCATCCCATCTTCTTTAAGCAATTTATTAATCCAGGATTCTAACCAGTGCAGGGAATATAATGCTAATTTTGATGATATAAGGGAAAGGGAGGGCGTGGGCTGATATGATATATGCTGCTACTGATACGTTGATACTGATATAGCTTTTCTGTTTTGGTTTGATATAGGTATACTGATACAGCATTCTGTTTTGACTAGATATAGGTTCTGTTTTGATATAGGTATACTGTTATACTGGTATAGCATGTTATTTTGATTTGACATAGGTTTATTTGGTAAGATGTGAGTTAGATTGTATCTCGTAGGTATTTTAAGTGTTTTCTTGGCTTCGGCTATTGGTGATTGTAGATCTTATTTTTGATATTAATAAAATCAATATTTTGGGGAAAAAAAATTAATGATCTTGTTATAGAACAATCTGTCTTATTTGAAAATGGGGCTCAAGCCAATTGCTTTCTAGAAGGCCTTATCTCTACTAAACATTTTGAGAAAACAATAGCGAGATTTAGTGTTGTTAATAGATCATTAGTATTTGTTCAATATAAAATCTCAAATGTCATTATAGAAAATAAAAGTTTGCGAATTAAAACTCCATTTTTCTGGTCAAAGATATGGGAACCCAAATTATTCTTAGAGCACCTTTCGCTCAACTTTTGTTTCCTTATATGACAGATGTTGACAGAATTTCTAAACAACATCTAGGAAAAACAATTTTATTTCCTTTTACTAAAAAAATCCAAACTCAAGGAAATAAATCCTCTTTTTCTAAACAAAAACATATCAACTTTCTCATAGATGAGATTTCTTTCAAACGTGTTGAACAACGGCTTCAACAACCCGTTATCCAACAAAAAGTCCAAAACTATCTGGATAACATCCACCAAGCTATTTGTTTCGATTTACCAAAATGCTTTTTTGGGAAAGAAAGAAGCATGAAGTAGATCTTCCATATGAGCCAAGCTTTTCGGAAAAACAAATTCCTACTAAAGCCTAGCCCATTCAAATGACTCAAGAACTTAATGAAACTTGTAAAAAGGAAATTCAAGAACTTCTTGGCAAAAAACTGATCAAAATATGTCGTAGTCCATGGTCTTGTGCTGCTTTTTATTTTAATAAAAATGCAGAAATTGAATGTGGAACTCCCGGACTTGTCATAAATAGAAAACCTTTAAATGAGGCCTTACAATGCTGATTTACTAAAATGTTTGCATTCTGCCAAAAATATATATATATATATATATATATATATATTTTCAAAGTTTGATATGAAATCTAGATTCTAGCAAATCCAAATTTCTGAAAAAGATAGGTATAAAACTACTTTTATTGCACCATTTGGTTAGTATGAGTGGAATGTTATGTCTTTCAGTTTAAAAAAATGCCCCTTTTGAATTTCAAAGGATTATGAATGAGATCTTCAATGATCAAAGTCAAGTATATCATTGTTATATTGATGATGTTCTAATCTTTTCTCATTTAATTGAGGAACACTTTAGACATGTTTTCAAATTTATAAGGACTGCAGAAACAAATAGTTTAGTAGTCTCTAAAACAAAAATCAGTTTTTCCCAAACAAGAGTTAGGTTTCTTGGCCATTGGATACACCAAGGGAAAATAACTCCAATTAAACGAGCAATTCAATTTGCTGACAAATTCCCAGACCAAATCCTTCATAAAAACCAACTTCAAAGATTTTTGGGATGTTTAAACTATGTTGCTGTTTAAGCTCCTTAACTACAGTATAAGGAGGATTATTGAGTATATCAAAGGAACTTGAAACTCTCTCCCAGATTTCCTTACTTGTGAGTTTTTACAGGGTAAATAACACCCGAGAAAACCCAGAAACCCATACAAACATGATGCCTATAAAAAAGAAACATGGTGTTAACCAGAAAGGAAAAGTAAACAGATGGTGTCTCAAACTAATGATGACCAAGACTTCTCCTAAGAAGCCCAGTGGCCAATCATAGAAGAAGAGGTCTTCCAAGAAATTATTAAACAATTTTGTAAATAGTCTCAATATCTTTGGATCCACAAGCCGGACTAAGTCCCAAACATAGGACTTATTGGCATCTCAAACAATCTCCCTCTCTAAGGGAAACCAAACAAAGTCTGGATCATCTATCCAGCCTGGGTCATCTACCCAGAAACATCAAACAGAGTCTTCAACCTAAAGACTCAAATCTAATAAATAAAAAAATCAGTAGCATCTTATGCTAGGAAACTCCCAAACCAAACATAAGGAGAAGTAGTAGCTAAAAAAGATAAGAAAACTTTAGCTCTTGAGTTGATTGCTAATCCTGCAAAAACTAAACAAGAGTATGATTTAATCAAACACAAGCCAAATCTCCAAAAATAGATGTTAACCCAGACTCAAACCCAATTGGTAACTACACCAATTATCGAGATCACTTGAAACTCCTTACTTTCAAAAGGAAAATCAAGTTAAAAATATAATCCAAATTGAGCCGAGTTTTTCTATTCAAACCCCAACCAGGTAGCTTTAAATGTCTTCCCAAGTGGATTTCATTACAAGCCAACCGGTCTTCAAAAAATTAGGGAATATTATGAGTTGATTTTAGTTCATTCTGAATCTATTAGCTTATCTCCAAAAACTGATAAGAATGATGAAACTTTAATTACTCATTCTACCCTTCAAATGTTAAACATCATCGCACCATCTCATTGGGGACATGATTTAAACAAATCAAAATTTTGGGATATTTAATTTGATCCTAAAGGATACAATTACTCCGATTATTGTGATGCTTGGTATGCGCTCTTTTGGAATCAAAATAAACTTTTTAAACATACTTGGTTTATTATTTCAAAACTGAGCCAAGTACAATTTCCCACAATAGTTTCTGTACTGGTGGAATTTCTTTGGTCCTGTACCTAAAATTCTTCCACCTAATGTTTAGAAAGCATTAAACCTTTTTGAAACAAAATCTAATATTAGGAGAGATCCTTTTCCAATTGATCTCCACTATTTTTCAAAACTATCTATCTCCTGGATATTTTCCTGGTAATACAGATTTTCCCATTTAAACAAGAATCCTCAAGTTCCACCAATTCTTTAGAGAATCCCCTCTGTGAGATAGTAGCCTAGATTCGATCTAAGGAGGATTGATTCAAAAGCAGTAGAGATTTGGTTTAAACAAAACCCAGAGTACCTCTTTATCACTGAACACAATAGATTTCTGAATCAAAAGGTCCAAATTCAATCTAAACTTGCTTCAGTGACAAACAAGGTAGAATACATCAACCAGTTCAACTATATGCTAAAACAACTCCAAGAGGAAACTCAAACTACTATTCTGAAGATATCACCTAGAGGGGGTGAATAGGTGATCTCAAAAACTTCTCCGAAGGAGCACACGAATACGATTAATACGAGAGACGAGAGAAGAAAAACAACACAAGGCAATTTATACTGGTTCGGTCTAATCCTTCAACCTACGCCCAGTCCCTAAGCACACCTTGGAATTTCCACTAACTTTTCAAATATGAATTACACATTCTATAACTTAGGATGATCCTTTCACTCTCGGACTTACTCCCCCTTACAAGTTGTAATCGTACACCCACACTTAAGGTTCCACAACCTTAAGATTTACAAAATAATAATCAAATAATTGTTTAGAAAATCTTCACGAGTAGATAAATGTTAAACACTGAAGTACATAGAAATATCTGAAGATATTAATGAAACAGATGAAACAGCAAATTGCAATAAGTTCGAATTGAATGCACAACGTTTCGGTAGTTGGTGAATTCAATGCTTCAGCTATTTATAGATGTTGCATTTAATGACCGTTGGTGGAGCTTGAAGATTAGCCGTTGAGAGTCTTGAATATATCCGTTAGACAAATGAAGCTAGGTTAAGATTTTCGCCGTTCAAATATTCCATGTGGATTTTGCAGTCATGACATTCTATTCATTTCTTTTGTTTTGCCCATTGTGAAATAGCATTTAATGCACGGTCAGAATATCAGTGAAAGGCTTTACATTGATCAGAGTATTGGTTATGGAGATTATCACCAGTTTTGGCAACCGCATTTAATGCTTTTGACACACAAATTGCTTTATATAAATTTGTGATTAATCCATCATCTGAAACTCATTAGCAAACTAATTAAAAGCAATTAGGAATAATAATAAGTACTGATATGTAGACATAAGTTTAACACGATGATTCATTGTTTTCGAAGATGGAGATTTGAAAGCAGAGGTGATCATGCTCGAGCATGAATAAGTAGTGTGCTCGGGCATCAATTGAGAAAGAGTATTTTCAAAGAACGAGAGATCACCCAATGCTCGAGCAAGGACACAAGCTTGCTCGAGCAAGCTTCCCTTTATGTCTTTTTAAAATTAATCACTATCGTTGATGCTCTGGCAACTCATAAAGGCATGCTCGGGTGACGGAAAAGAGAAGACATATATTTATCGACACTGCTTGAGTAGACTTTTTCTTCTGCTCGAGCATGGTGCTCAAGCATGATATATTCATGCTCGAGCACAGGTCATTCAGAGGCTAACAATGAGGAATGGAATGATGATGCTTGAGCAACCTTAATCCTCCACTCGAGCATGGTTCTCAAGCAAGCATTTAGCTCTACTCGAGCAAGACTCGTCAATCTTGCAGTTAACTTACTCAGCTCGATGATGCTTGGGCATGCAACATGTTCTGCTCGAGCATGATTTGATCATTTGCATTTCTTTGCTTTGAGCCCGATGATGCTCAGGCATGCTCTCTGAAACACTTGAGCAATCTATTAGTTTGACTATGCTTGGGCATGAGTTAATCTCTGCTCGAGCAAACCTCATTTTAGACATAGATTACTTGATTCAATAACTCAGAGATTGTGATCATCAAAATATCGAGAGCTAACATATTCAAGCAAGTTCTTCATCAGCTACAGAAGCTTACGAAGAAGAAGATACTGATGATAATATTACTATCAACTTGGACAAAGATTGAAGATTAAACTCTACAGTCTTTACAGTTTTCACTCGAACACATTGTAATCACTGATCACTGTAGTTTTCACTTTGTAAACTGTTGATTTCACAAAAATACTGTAGAAATCATCAAGTCACTGTAGCAATACTAAAGTGTCGGCAATCACTGTTCACTGTTGCAAACAATAACTTCCTAAGGACTATATAAGTCATGCCTCATTGAGTTGAAAGGTAGGACTTGCTTAGGCATTTCTGAAGTTCCTCTCCTCTCTCTCTCTCTAAAACCTCTCTCTTTCCTCTCTTTGTAAGTTCTTTCTCTTTCAATAAAACTTGTAGTTCCTTTATGTCTTGCATTAGCATGTCCTCTTTCTCTTGATGGGCTAAGTCCTAGTGATGACCACCTCCGCTCTTAGTTCATTTCTTTTCCTTCTTTTGCATATTTAATTTGTTTCCTTTATGCTTTGCATCCGCATCTTCTCCTCCGTCTTCTGATGGGCTAAGTCATGGTGAGGACTACCTCCATTGTTAGTCCTATCTTCTTTTTCTTTATTTTGCATATTTACTTTGAATGTTTTAAGGAGTATGTCTCCTCTCTACTTCCTTCCCCCATCTATCCCTCTGTGTCTCCTAACCCTTCGAGAACTCTCATTCGTTTAGTATCAAAACGGAGGTAGGATATCAATGCTTCGATAGTATGAGGAATTAGATGGTATACTAAAGTGGGTTCGATTTCTCTCTTAAGCCATTTTTGTCCTTATCCCTCATTAGCTTTAAATCTTGGCCAACCATTCGATATCTAACTACTAAAAGAAAGCCACATCACCTAAAGTATTTTTTTTAGTACCGGTTAGTATTCTGAAATATTTTTCAAGATCATATAGTATTTTTTTAGTATTAGTTAGTATTTTGAAAGATCTTTTTAGTTAGTATCCTAAAACATGTTTTTAGTACTAGTCGATATCCTAAAATATTTTTTCAAGATCATGAAGTATTTTTTCAAGATCATTCAACCCTAAAATATTTTTTTAAGATCCTAAAATTATTTCTCAAGATCATAAAGTATTTTTTTAGTACCAATCAGTATCTTCAAGTATATTTTTAGTACCATCAGTGTCTTAAAGTTTTTTTTTTTTAGTACTAGACAGTACCTAGAAATATTTTTTTCAAGATCCTAAAATAATTTTAAGATCTTGAAAAGTAATTTTAGGATCTTGAAAACAAATTTAAGAGTATTGGTGATACAAAAAAGATACTTGAGATGAGACGATCAAAATTAATTCAAATTAATGATCTAGATTGGATGAGGAGAGATGATGAGATGCCAATGAAAGGATCTCATTCTATATACGGGTCACTTCTGTTTACATTGGTTAGGGATTACATGGTAATAACACGCCTTCCATGGTCGACTTAGTAATTAACATGCTCCAAGTGACTGATAAATTAGTTCTTGTTACAAGTTTACTTATTGCCTTTTTTTGGTTATTCAATTCATTAAGGCCTGTTTGGATTTCATTGGAGTTGAAAGGCCTAAATGATAACTATAAACACTTTTGAGTGGTTCCCTCCTGGTCACTTTAATCCAGCAAAATGCTTCATGGTTCTTTGGGGCCATTCCTTCTACTGCTTATGGATCTCTTGATCTCTCACACACATTTGATAAGGTATATAGTGGAGCCGGCTTTCCCCTTTGCTCCTTATATCTTCGCCCTTTTTGCTTTGAAACGCTCGCTGTTTTGGAGCAAAAAACAAGCAAATGTCTCTGTTTTTTTTTTTTTTTTTTTTTTAAAAAAAAATATTTTAGGATACCGATCTTATTTGGTACTAAAAAGGTACTTCATGATACTGAATGGTACTGAAAAATTATTTTGGGATCTTGAAAAAATATCTTGCAATATATTTTTAGTACCAATGAGTACCACGAAATATTTTTCCAAGATCCTATAATAATTTTTTGACATCATGAAATATTTTTTAGTACCAATGGATATCCTTTAGTACCACCCAATACCCTTGAAATAGTTTTTCAAGATTCTAAAATAATTTTTCAAGATCATGAGGTATTTTTTCAATACCAGTTAGTATTATAAAGTATCTTTTTAATACCAGTTAGTACCCTGAAATATTTTTTCAAGATCCTAAAATAATTTTTTAAGATCATGAAGTATTTTTTAAGTACCAAATCGGTACCATAACGTATCTTTTTAGTACCAATCTCCCTGAAAATATATTTTTTTTAAAAGAGAGAGAGAGAGAGAGAGAGAGAGAGAGAGAGGCACTAGCTTGTTTTTTTGCATCAAAATGGCAGCATTTTAGAGCAAAGGAGGCATCGGATATAAGAAGTAAAGGAGGAAAGCCAGCTTTGTATATACCACTATGATGCTTTTTACTAAGTCTAGTTTATCTAATTCTCACATATCAAAGAAAGTTAGTTAACTAATTAAATATGTCATAAATTAAGATTTTTCCCAATTTTATCTTTCTTTATGAATGGGTGAGTATTAAATGATAAATTTTCTATCTCTACATTTATAAATTATTCTCAATATTTCTCTCCTTCTAACATAAATTAATTCATTTTTATTTCATTTAATAGAGACAAAATTGTAACACTGTACTATCATTAATTACTGTCCATATTGACTTATAATAAGGATAAATTTTTTTTTAAAAAATAAACTTATAAAAATACCAAACTGTTATAGAGTGAGAGAATCAATCAATTACCAATCCATTCATATAACTAACGATTTTGTTAATGGATGTGACTACAAAAAGGCTGTGATCACAAGTTTGATGGTAGATGTTCCTTTTTGTGTGTTAACTATCAGGATGGCTTAGATTAGAGAATAGCATCCTTCACTTATTCAATTGATGGATTTGTGAAATAACGAATGTACAGAAGAAGGAGGATATCAAAGTACTCAAACTCTTCCACAAGCGAGTTTTATTTAACATTTTGGAGTCTGTTGAACTTAGGTAAGTTCTAAATTTATTGCTATTTTTAACTTAAAATGACTGATAATACATTTATCATAGATCGATCAAGTTCACTTTGCCACTATTTAGGTTTTGGTTCATCTTTAACTTGAAACGTTTAAATATTTGAGTCAATGAAAGCGGTAAATAATTGCTAAGTTACTCTCACAAAGGGATGATTGCATAAATAAATAGCTTCATGCAAGGGGCAATTCCATCATCAATCAAATTCTGAAATTTGGGAAGAAAACATAAAGAAAAATCTGTTTATAAGGTTAATTAGTAGAATGCAAGAAATAAAACTCAAAGTGATTCAAGTATCTTCAAGAGGAAATTAAAACTCTGGCTATCGAACAATGAAGAACCCTCCTTAAAACCAAGTTATTGTTGTCACCAGCGAATTTCTTCTCTTGATTGAAACTATACTCTTCTCATAACTTGTAGCTTCAATTATGTCAACGATTTGTTCTCCTTCAACCTCGATATTGATATCCTAAATTTCCTTGGTGTCAACATTGTAGGATCCTAGCTATACATTGTTGGACTAAATTTTAATAAGAAGCTCCTTTCCCTTCCAAAAGCCAAGCCTAATGGTATTCATGGAATATACTCTATAGTCAAATGTTTGGTCCAAGAAGAAGAACCCTTGACACCATCTCCATCCATCAGCTAAATATCAAAGCTCAAGTTGAGAGAATAATAATTAGGCCAAACTAATTCTATAGAGTAATTCAACACACTTAAACATTTGCTATCACGACGGCTAATATCAATGTTATTTGGCAAGGATACCTTATAGAAAACCCCAGCTCCCTCTTCCAATGCAAGGACTGTTGGGGTGGAATCTCCTAGTTTTGCACACCAATAATAAACTCCCCAAAAATGCATGGCAAAACAATGAGTATCAAACACACAACTACATGGAACAACACTTTCAATTTTCCTCCATGAATCGGTACTTGATAAATCCCAATTTTCATATATTTTATCCCACCTTATTCATTTATTTTGGGGACTATTTTGGGCTAATTTGGAATTATTAGATAATATATGGATTGTTAGCCAATTTTAGGAAATAATATAAATCAGCATTAATTATGAGATTATTGGGCTTAAATTATCAATATTCTGATTGATATCTTGTGATTGAATAATATTTCTAAATATATGATAGATCACGATTTTATTTATTCCTTGTAGGACAAGGAAAAGCATGTTAGAAGATCCTACGATGCAGAATTGACCTTGGAAGCTAAAAGAAGATCTAATGGTGGAATTTTGTTAGGCTTCTTAAATTTTAATAGGCTCAAGTTGATACCCAAAATTCTCCCCTCCTTTTATAAAAAGACCTAGCAGCTAAGAGAAGAGGGACGCTCTCTTTGGGGAGCCACAGACGTACGCGGAGATTTTCATGGAAGCTTAAGCTCTTTAGGGAGGCAACTTGGGAGGAGCATGGAGGAAGCTAAAGCCTAGGGACTTACACTTGAAGAACACAAGGGAGTGTTGTTCTTTTTATCTTCTTAATTCAAACTTGAGGTTCTTTAGTTTTAAAGGATTTCAAGTTGTGTTAAATGAGAACAATCTAGTTTTAGATTGTAAATATATTTCTTTTGGATTGGATTGATAATTTGAAGTTTTTATGTTTGAGACAATTGTTGGATTTTTGTTTGCAACCTTTGGATTGTCATTTGAATTATTAATTGAGTTTTCGTTATTAATTTAATTGACAATTTATTTTATCATCTTAATCGTTTGATTTGGTTGATAAATTGTCTAGTTGTTCATTGGATAATTGTAAACAAGATTTCCAAGATTATTTTGTGATTGGTTTTTAAAGAGTTTAATTAGCCACCGCTTATTTTATGAGTTTTCTAGTAGAATATGTGTTATTGAGCTAGAGGGTTTCCCATGTTCAATTAGGTAATTAAATTCATTAATCTCCCTTTGGTCTAATTAATTAGTTTGGGCTAAGAAAGTTAACTCATGCAAATCCTAAATTGTCCCCTTCATCATCATAACTGAACTAAACCTTTGTTATTTAATTTGATTTTAATCAATATTTCCCTTAGGATTTTAATTCTTCTCTCATAACAAAAAAAAAAACCCAAAAATTGCATTCAAATTCATATAGATTAGTTTCATCTTCATTTAGGTTTTAGAGTCAATTGCATCTTGCATTTAGTTAGTTTAGTTTCATTTTATTGCATTTTTCATCATCTGAATTCAACCTAAAGAAAAACCTATAGATTGCTCCTTGGGAGAATGACCTAGGTTGATCCTATATTGTATAATTAATTAGGACTTAGTTTAATTGATTGTTTTAACGACAAAAGCGCGATCGATACTCAAACCATATACCTCAACAATAAGCATCCTATGACCACCCCAATAACCACTCATCTGCATCCTACCAACCTTGTAGTCATTAGTTTTGAGATGATGTCCAAAACCTAGTACCATCCAATTGCCTATTTTTGGGGTAACATGGGATTCAGGAAGAAGCCTTGCTTCTCTGGTTATGTTAGGTTGCATAAAGCTACATCTCTTGCATTACAATAATACCCCCAATTAAAACTAGCTCTCTTAAATCTGTCATTGTCGCATCGAAAATTAAGTTTCCCTTATGAACTTCTCTTCTTGTCGAAATGAAAGTAATAAATCATGTTCTGTCAAATCGCCGGTGTTTGTGTGTTGCTTTATCGCTGCTTCGCGTTTCTCTCTTGTCAAGCTAGTGCCGGTGAGCTTATCACTTTCTAGTTTCTTAGCTTATCAACGATAAACCAAGCCGTTGTAAGAGGTGTTTTGGTTTGATATCACTTTTTTATTTTTCTTCTTATCTTTTTGGTTTTTCTCAAGGGTTGAATCAAATCATTGAAATGTACTTGTGAGTTCCTTGTTGGTAATGAATATTTAGTTTTCAAGATTATATTTGAAAGTGGAGCTATATACCCAAGAGGGGGTGAATTGGGTATTTTAAAAACTTTTTGTAAGTTGCTCTTTGTTTTTAGACAACAAAAACGAGAGATGAACAGTAAAGGGAAGAACAAATTTGGACACGAGATTTATCTTGGTTCGGTCTTAACAACTTGACCTACATCCAAATCCCCGGACTCTCTGGGATTTTCCACTATCACAAAGATTACACACTCGTACTCAAAGAGTAGTTCTCTCTAGAACTCACTCCCCCTTACAAGTTGTAATCAATGAACTCCCAAATCACCAAGTCCCCTTGACTTGTGATTCTTTTCAATAAATGATTTACTGAGATAAAATCTCTCTCTAAGAGTGGATAATAATAAACACTGAAGCTTATAATGTCAAAAGACAAAATACAAGTGAAAACAAAAGGTAGTTGAAGAACTTGAATGCTTGTTCGTTTTCGGATGTAGTTGTTGTTGAGAAGAATTGAATGCAACTCTATTTATAGTCGATAGCATTAATAGACCGTTGCATTGATAATAAGACCGTTGAAGATGATCTGCGAAGTTGTGAGCTACTTAGGTCTTCTTCTCTTTCTAAACTCACTTAATCCAGCTGGCTAGATGGTCAGAGTTGACTCTCTGCAAATTAATCCGTTGAAGAAGATGTTGCTTGTTGTAGAAATCATTCTTTAATGCTTTGCAACCGTGTGCAGATGGATTAACCAAAAGGATGCAAGTTTCGGGTTGAGCATTTAATGTTCGACATCACTTTTGCTTTTGCTTTAAACCTTCATAAACTTTCCTTAATCTGCGAAACTCACTAAAAAGATGGTTAAACATATCTATAACCAATAGAGATTAATCATGGAAAGCATTGAGATCAAACAAGAAGGCATAGCAAAATCGACACATTTGATTTTCGAACAACGTTCAGAAACCTGGAGGTTTGTCCACAAACCTCGAGGTTTGGTCACTTAAGGTTGAAAACGATTTAAGACCAAAACCTCAAACCTGGAGGTTTATAATAAAACTTGGAGGTTTCTCATGATGCAACAAACAATGGTTTTTCGGCTTACTCCAAACCTCGAGGTTTTCTCGAAACCTCGAGGTTTCACATTGTAAGCGAAACCCGGCGAAACACGATGGAAGTAAACCTGGAGGTTTCTCAAGAAACCCGGAGGTTTTAGAATGAGTGAAAGTTCATTTGCTCTCGGAACTCACAAACCTCGAGGTTTGTAGCAATACTCGAGGTTTTGTCCAAACTCCAAAGTTCTTTGTTTTGAGCCAAAACACAAACCTGGAGGTTTCTATGGAAACCTCGACGTTTTCTATCATACTTGAAAACCATTAGCTCTTCGGAAGTCGAAACCTCGAGGTTTTGTCAATACTCGAGGTTTTGACATTTAATTTCAAAACTTTTAGTTTGGCGCCAAGGCATAACCTCGAGGTTTTGTTGTAAACCTCGAGGTTTCACAACTTGGTGTGAAACTGAGTTTTCTCTGGAAGTCCAAAACCTCGAGGTTTCTTAATAAACCTTGAGGTTTCACATAACCTTGTGAAACCAAGTTAGAACACAGAACCTTGAGGCTTCCTTTGTAAGGCCAAACCTCGAGGTTTCTGGGCAAACCTCGAGGTTTGCTCTCACTTAGGATTTTCCAACTTCTGAGAGCAAATCCTCATTCTTTGTCACAATTGTTGGCAATCATCAAAATCTTTTAGAGAACCAACATTCTCCCCTTTTTTGATGATGACAACACTTGTAAGCAAACATCTTTAGAAAGTTCAAGAAATTGTTCATATTGTAATTAGACTTTCAGATTAGCAGAGGTTTTGAGAACTTAGCCATTTGGGAATATATTTTTGTGATTTGCATAATGTAAATACAGGCATCAATTAGAGATGATCAGAAGCATGAAAAACATAGGTTGTATTTCAGTTCAATAGATAGAGCAATACAGGATAATGTAATACAACACAAAATACAAAATGCACATGATCGTCAAAGCTCTCTAAACTTCAAAGGTTACTCCTTGCTTTTCTCTCCCCCTTTGTCATCGTCAAAAGAAGGGTTGACTAAGGGTGTAGAGGGAAGAGAAAGATGAAGAACTTCAGTAGCAGGAGTTGCTATGGATGGAGAGGGAAGAATCTCAGTGGCGGGAGTAGATGGTGAAGGAAGGACTACCATGGTTGGAGTGGTAGCCTCAGTGACTGGAGAAGGGAAAATGGGAGTTGAGGGAGTTTGAGAGAATGAAGGGATAGGAGGGGAAGTGAAAGTAAAGGATGGTGAGGGAGAACCAGAAGCAGGGCCAGAGGTGCTTGGACCAGTAGTAGAACCAGGAGTGGAGGAGGAACCAATGTGAAGATGCTTCATGATCTTGTCCACCTTATCAGTGAGGTCCATATGAGAAATGAGCTGAGTGGACATCTTAAGTTCAATCTCTTCACCTTCTCCTTAACCTCGGCTGATTGACCGACAAGAACTTGCTTCAAGATGCTCCTTTATGGCATCTTGAATCTCAATTAGACCAAGTGCCCACGAGTCATCTTAGCCCGTAACTTTCCCAATTCAAATTCCATGCGCATAGTCATGGTGGCGATGGCAGCATCCACAATTTGCTTAATCTGAGAAGCAAGGTCAGAAGACGGTGATGTCGAGGAGGTGGAGGTCTTGGCTGGCCTCTTGAGCTTGTGAGCGCGGATGTGATCTTGAAGGAGCTTGAGATTGAGCAGAGCCTTCTTCCCCAAACTTGATCTTCATTAAATTCATCTGTGTTTTCCCAAAGAAGGGGGGATACTCAAGTGTGTCAGGAGCACCCACATACCAGATCTTGTGGTAGAAGAGAATGACAGACACCAATGAGGGATATGGAATATGAGATAACTGCCTCTTTGCAAAGCTGAATTCGATCATTCCTTTGAGGAGCCGGTGACCAAGGTTGAAGGGTACTTTCCTCACGAAGGCGTAAATGGTTTGTAGTCATTCGAGTGAAGTGAGTCCGGTTGTCGCCTTTAGGAATGAAGTTCCTAGAGTAGACATACCATAGGACACGATTCTCAGCAGGCATGGAGCTTGGTCTGAATGTGAGTCTGAGTTGCTGATTTGGAGGGAAAGGCACACCAAGCCTAAGAGTTTCAAAAACTTCCTGGTTACTGTAAGAAAACTCAGGAACAGGCGGAGGATTGTCAATTCTCAGAATTTTGTTCAAGATGGCAGCTGACAGTATAAATTTGACATTCCTAACAATGGTGGTGACCCTCTCCTCAATCACTTCACCGTAGTCGCCCAATTCATTGTTATACTCCATCTTGTAATAAAACAGTCGAACTATGTTTGGAGTATAAGGAGCAGATATTGAAATGAAAGGCTCATATTGTTTCAACCAAGGGGATAAATCAAAGTGACATTCTTTCTGAAATGCCTTCAAATCAATAACAACCACAGGACAAAAGAGACGATGAAGATATGCTTCCCTGAATTTTTCATTGTCGTCTTTGGGAAGAGCGACGAGGGTAATGACAAAACCATTTGGTGGAGAGATATTCTTGTAGATGTCGATATTGCATTTCCATGACGGGAGGCACATCTTCTTCCTCTTCTTGTTGAGGGTGAGGATTATGAGAGGATGGCCCGACCCCTTGATGATTGTTGGGACTTAGCAAATGAGGCCCTCTTTGTTCTTGCCTTAGTCGAAGATTTAGTGGATTTGGAAGTTCCTGATTTCTTCGATTGATCCTTTCCGATAGGCTCATTTCCGGAGCGAAGCTTTCCCTTTCCCTTTCCCTTTGGGTTCAGGCTCTTTCCTCTTCTTTGAAGGAGCCTCGGCAGGTTCTTTGGCAGGTTCCTTGAAGGAAACTTCTTTCCTTGGACCCTTGGTTTCCTTTCTTCCCTTCGATGGTGATTGCTCATCAGCAATCTCACCCTGAACACCTCTAATTGATTTTTCTATACCATAACGGAGGTGAGTAGAGCGAGTCTTTACCCTTACTGGGTGACCAGAAGAAGAAGGGGGTGTTTGTGCAGGTTGATGAGGAGGAGGAGGAGGAGACCGTGATTTCGTTTCTTCTTCACTGGAATAGAAGCAGAAATAGCTTGGGATTTTGATTTCGAGGCCATTTGAGGGTTTAGAAGGGAGGATTAGGCCGAAAATGGGAGATTCAGAGAGTGGGTGACGAGAGAGAGAGCAAAACCTAAAGGTTTAGGTCGAGGTTTGAAGAACATGAACAGTGTACTCTCATATATAGACGATAGCAAACCTCGAGGTTTCACGCCAAACCTCGAGGTTTGATGAAAAATACCAACTTGGACGTCAGAGGTGTTCTGTGAACCTTTGACTCATCAGCACGCAAACCTCGAGGTTTGTTCCAAAACCTCGAGGTTTTTGCTTGTCCTTCGATTAGTCGGTTTTTTGTCTCATCCAAACCTCGAGGTTTCCTTGAATACTCGAGGTTTCATTTCTCTGAAGCTTTCTGTCCTTGGCTATGCACCACTAAACCTCAAGGTTTTCATCAAAACCTCGAGGTTTTGCTTTTTGACAGCAAAACCACGATTGACCATGTTCCACCAAACCTCGAGGATTTCTCCAAAACCTCGAGGTTTTGCTCCTCGACAGCAAAACCACGTTACTTAATATCCTACATAAAAACATATCTAGACACTCCGATGCTTAAGTCAGTGACTTTTAATCATCAAAACCACAATTTATCACTAATTTGAGCAAGAATTACTTACAACTCGTTGGGATTTACCATTCTCAATTCTCTTCTAATAAAGTTGAATGGCTCCTTGGCCAAAGGTTTGGTGAAGATATCAGCAAGTTGAAGATGAGTTGGGATGAACATGACTTTGACATCTCTCTTGAACATGATCCCTTATGAAATGATGCCTCACATCAATATGCTTAGTCCGAGTATGTTGCCTTGGATTCTTGGCTAAGCTTATTGTGCTTGTGTTGTCACACAATATAGGGATCTCCTTCAAGTTGATTCCTAGATCGATAGTTGCTTGTTTGAGCCATAAAACTTGAGCACAAGAAACTTGAGGCAGCCACATACTCGGCTTCAGTTGATGATACGACCACACTTGGTTTGCTTCTTGCGAACCAAGACACAAGTGAACCTCCAAGAAACTCACATTGGCCACTTGTACTCTTCCTATCAGTCTTGTACCCGCATGGTCCGAATCTGAATATGCTACCAAATGTTCGGAGTTGTCCTTTAGGAAACCACAATCCAAGTGTCTTTGTGTCGGCAAGATATCTGAATATTCTCTTTACTTGCTCAAATGTGACTCCTTAGGAGCAGATTGAAATCTTGCACACATTCCAACACCGAATTGGATGTCTGTGCGACTTGCGGTCAGATAGAGTAATGATCCAATCATTCCTCTATATTTTGTGATGTTGAAGTCTGCGCCTTCTTCATCAGCATCTAATGAAGCAGTTGAACTCATAGGAGTATCAACTCCATTACAATGATCCATCCCAAACTTCTTCAAGAGATCATTGAGATACTTGGTCGAGATATGAAGATTCCATCCTTCTTTTGCTTAATTTGTAGGCCAAGGAAATAGTTGAGCTCTCCCATCATGGACATCTCAAATTCTCCCTGCATATTCTTAGCAAACTCTTCACACAAAGCATCATTAGAAGCACCAAATATAATATCATCAACATATATTTGGACAATTAAGATTTCATTTAGCTTATTACTCTTTATGAAGAGAGTTGTATCCGCTTTTCCTCTAATAAAACCTTGATCAAGAAGGAATTTGCTTAATCGCTCATACCAAGCTCTAGGAGCTTGTTTAAGACCATATAGGGCCTTCTTGAGGCGATACACATGATCTGGATGATGGACATTTTCAAAACCAGGAGGTTGTTCTACATAAATCTCTTCTTGAATAAAACCATTCAAAAAAGCACTTTTCACATCCATTTGATAGAGTTTAAAGTTTTTCACACAGGCAAAGGCAAGAAGAACTCTTATGGCTTCCAATCTTGCCACTGGAGCATAAGTTTCTTCGTAATCAATTCCTTCTTCTTGATTATAGCCTTTGGCAACCAATCTTGCCTTGTTACGGACGATGATTGCTGACTCATCTCGTTTGTTTTTGAATACCCATTTAGTGCCAATGACCGGATGGTCCTTAGGCCTAGGTACCAAGTCCCAAACTTGATTTCTATCAAATTGATGTAACTCCTCTTGCATTGCTATCACCCAATCAGCATCGAAAGGGCTTCATCAATCTTAGAGGGTTCAATGGGTGATATAAAAGCTGTAAAAGTTACTTCATTTAAAGTGCTATTTCTGGTTCTTACTCCTTGATTAACATCACCTATAACTTGGTCTAAAGGATGATTTCTAATAAATTTTCAAGCTCTAGGTTGAGTCTGATCAGGATTTCCAATATTGTTTTGAGGATCGCCTCAAAAACATTTTCGGGATTTTCAATAGAAGCGGGAGTAGTTTTCGAAAAGAATTGATTTTTGAAGACATTTCCTTCATCATCATCCATAGTTTTATCGAGACTTGGATTCACGAGAAAACAACATGCATAGACTCTTCAATAATGCGAGTACGAGTATTAAAGACTCTATAAGCTTTACTCCTATTAGAATAACCCAGAAATATACCTTCATCTGCTTTGGGATCAAACTTTCCCAAGTTATCCTTACCATTGTTATGGATGAAACACTTACATCCAAACATATGCAAATGAGCTAGATTTGGTTTTCTTCTTTTGTACGCTCATAGGGAGTCTTGTCCAACTTCTTCCTGAGGTATGCCCGATTTGAGATGTAGCACGCGGTGCTCATTGCATCGACCGAAACACTTGAGAAGTGTTGTTCTCATTCAACATAGCTCTTGCCATCTCGGTGAGAACTCGATTCTTTCTTTCCACAACACCATTTTGTTGGGAGTTCTTGGGGCGAGAAGTTGTGGTCTATCCCCATGCTGTCACAAAACTCAGCAAATGCATTGTTTTCGAATTCTCCTCCATGATCAGTTCTGATTCCTGAAATAGAGAAGCCTTTCTCGTTTTGGACCTTCTTGGCAAAAACAACAAACTGATCAAATGTTTCATCTTTAGAGGATAAAAATATAGTCCATGCAAATCTTGAGAAATCATCAACTATGACCAAAATATAAAGATTGCCCCCAAGGCTTTTCACTCTAGCTGGTCCAACTAGATCCATATGAAGCAACTGAAGAGGTCTATTAGTTGAAATCTCATTTTTAGATTTGAAGGATGATTTGGTTTGTTTCCCTTTTTGACAAGCATCACAAAGCATGTCATTTTTAAAATTTAGGAACACCAATCACCAGATCCTTTTTAAGTAATGTCTGTCAAGTTGAATCATGTTGACATGAGCTAATCGCTTGTGCCATAGCCAACTCTCATCCAAATTCTTGACAAAACGTCTTTCGAAAATGCAGAACCATTACTAGAGAGATTAAGTGTATAACAATTGCCATCTCTAGGGGCTCTAAATAAAGCTTTTGATTTTATGTTTTCTAAAGGGAGAATATCCTTACTCACACTCAAGCACTCCTCAGAATCGAAGATAACTAAGTTACCTTTATCAGTGCTTTGGCTTACACTGAGGAGATTGTGGCAAAGTCCTTCGACTAGGTAGACATCTTTGATTAGTGGTCCTTCATTATTGCCAATTTCACCAACTCCGACAATCTTTCCAGTTGATCTCCACCAAAGGTGACCTTGCCACCATCCTTGGGCTTGATTGAGGCAAATTTGGATTGGTCCCCGTCATGTGCCTAGAGCATCCACTCGAATGTACCATTTGTTGGATTTTGATGCTCTTAGACAAACCTGCAAGACACAATAGATCAAGGCTTAGGTACCCATCTTTTCTTGGGTCCTTTGGGGTTAGTTTGTGTCTTAGGAATCTTGTAAGATCCCTTTGGCACCCATTGATAATTTCCTATGGGTTTACTTTTTCTTTCCTTCTTATGAAAGCAGGAAGAAGTAGTATGACCCTTTCTATTGCGATAATTACGATTGTGTGCAAAGGGTTTGAAGAATGAACTGATTTTGTAAAATAGTTCATATAGGATTTTTCACCGAGTCTTCTTTCTTCCTTTCTTTTTATCAAAATTAGGTTTGTAACCAATTCCCGATCTGTCATTTATAAATCTTTGTTGTTTCAAAATGACATTGAGCATTTCACTTCCTCTAGTGAATTCTCAAGCGCTTTTGTAAGATATGAATTCTTTTCCTTGGATCGGGGCAATTTTCACAAGCAAGATGTTCGGAGCGGGAAAATTTTTCAACTTGAAATTCAAGAGTAAGATTCCTGTTTTTCAACTTGAAATATTTTTCAGCAAGTTTTTCAAACTCGGATTGCACAGACCATATACTCAGCAAATAACTCATCATAAGGTGGTTTGCAATCATATACCTCATCAAAGTTGATACGTTGTTCTTCCTCTTCAGCAACTAAGCATATATTTGCTTTTTCTTCCTCATCCTCATCATCTTCATCAAATGAACTATCTCCCCAAATACCAGAGACATATGCCTTCTTTTTGAATCTCTGTTGAATCTCTTCTTTTCTTTGTCTTTGTTCTTGATTGGGGCATTCGATTTGATGTGGCCGGGCTTCTCACACTCATAGCAAATGATTGGCTTCTTTGCCTCATAGCTAGAGCTACCCTTTTGAAACTTCTTGAAACCTTGGTCCTTCTTGTAGAATTTCTTGAATCTCCGGACCATCATACCAATCTCCTCATCTTCGTGCGGATCTTCATTATCATCGATTCCTTAGTTTCTTTGACGGCTTTAAGGGCAATTCCCTTATTTTTGCCATGGACTTCATCAAGTCCCTTTTTGAACTTGAGCTTGGCTTCATATTCGAAAGGCTCCCAAAAAGGGACGCCACGGATGCCATAGAATCTCCATGAGCTTCTTGATGGCGATGACTTTGGCTTCCCATTTCTTATTGAGGATGTTGAGAATTTTCCTCACTTGGACAGGTTGCTCATACTCTTTGCCCAATGCAGCAAGTTGATTGATTAGATGAGTGAATATCAGCTGGAAATCACCAATAGATTCTCCAGACTTCATACGAAGGAGATCATATTCTGTCATTAGAGTGTTGACTCTATTTTGCTTTACTCCAACGGTTCCTTCATGGGCAAATTTCCAGAGCGTCCCACATGGCTTTAGCTGAGGTTAAGTTGCAAACGTGGAAATATTCTTGTTGACTAAGAGCACTTTGCAAAAGGAGAACCGCCTTGCTGTTGAGTGTGACATTTCTTCTGTCGTTTTCATCATAATCCTCTTCTTCCTTTGGAACCCTGATACTATTTTCCAGGACGGTTGGAGTGTAGTCTCCTCGTTCAAAAACTCTCCGGAGACCATCTTAGTAGCCATTACAAACACCTTGAACTTGGCTTTCCCGAAATGAGTAATGTTCTCCACCGAAACACGGAGGTCCGTTGATTGAAGCTCCATCGGGTAGAATGCCTTCCATTGTGATCCTTCTTGAGATGTTAAGCTCTTTAGAGAAGACCTTGTTTTGATACCAAATGAAAGTGGAGCTATATACCCAAGAGGGGGGTGAATTGGGTATTTTAAAAACTTTTGTAAGTTGCTCTGTTTTTAGACAACAAAAACGAGAGATGAACAGTAAAGGGAAGAACAGTGGACACGAGAGATTTATCTTGGTTCGGTCTTAACAACTTGACCTACATCCGGTCCCGGACTCTCAGGGATTTTCCACTATCACAAAGATTACACACTCGTACTCAAAGAGTAGTTCTCTCTCTAGAACTCACTCCCCCTTACAAGTTGTAATCAATGAACTCCCAAATCACCAAGTCCCCTTGACTTGTGATTCTTTTC
The DNA here is from genome assembly GCA_019022655.1 of Acacia acuminata. Classification (NCBI taxonomy): domain Eukaryota; kingdom Viridiplantae; phylum Streptophyta; class Magnoliopsida; order Fabales; family Fabaceae; genus Acacia; species Acacia acuminata. Next base: position 3,844,051 of record JAFJYI010000042.1, on the reverse strand, counting down.
AATAAATGATTTACGAGATAAAATCTCTCTCTAAGAGTGGATAATAATAAACACTTTGAAGCTTATAATGTCAAAAGACAAAATACAAGTGAAAACGAAAGGTAGTTGAAGAACTTGAATGCTTGTTCGTTTTCGGATGTAGTTGTTGTTGAGAAGAATTGAATGCAACTCTATTTATAGTCGGATAGCATTAATAGACCGTTGCATTGATAATAAGACCGTTGAAGATGATCTGCGAAGTTGTGAGCTACTTAGGTCTTCTTCTCTTTCTAAAACTCACTTAATCCAGGCGGCTAGATGGTCGAGTTGACTCTACGCAAATTAATCCGTTGGAGAAGATGTTACTTGTTGTAGAAATCATTCTTTAATGCTTTGCAACCGTGTGCAGATGGATTAACCAAAAGGATGTAAGTTTACGGGTTGAGCATTTAATGTTCGACATCACTTTTGCTTTTGTTTTAAACCTTGATAAACTTTCCTTAATCTTTACGAAACTCACTAAAAAGATGGTTAAACATATCTAGAACCAATAGAGATTAATCATGGAAAGCATTGAGATCAAACAAGAAGGCATAGCAAAATCGACACATTTGATTTTCGAGCAACGTTCGAAACACGGAGGTTTGTCCACAAACCTCGAGGTTTGGTCACTTAAGGTTGAAAACGATTTAAGACCAAAACCTCAAACCTGGAGGTTTATAATAAAACTTGGAGGTTTCTCATGATGCAACAAACAATGGTTTTTCTGGCTTACTCCAAACCTCGAGGTTTTCTCAGAAACCTCGAGGTTTCACATTGTAAGCGAAACCCGGCGAAAACACGATGGAAGTAAACTGGAGGTTTCTCAAGAAACACAGAGGTTTTAGAATGAGTGAAAGTTCATTTGCTCTCTGGAACTCACAAACCTCGAGGTTTGTAGCAATACTCGAGGTTTTGTCCAAACTCCAAAGTTCTTTGTTTTGAGCCAAAACACAAACCCGGAGGTTTCTATGGAAACCTCGACGTTTTCTATCATGCTTGAAAACCATTAGCTCTCTGGAAGTCGAAACCTCGAGGTTTCTATCAATACTCGAGGTTTTGACATTTAATTGCAAAACTTTCGTTTGGCGCCAAGGCATAACCTCGAGGTTTTGTTGTAAACCTCGAGGTTTCACAACTTGGTGTGGCGAGTTTTCTCTGGAAGTCCAAAACCTCGAGGTTTCTTAATATACCTCGAGGTTTCACATAACCTTGTGAAACCAAGTTAAAACACAGAACCTTAAGGCTTCCTTTGTAAGGCCAAACCTCGAAGTTTCTGGGCAAACCTCAAGGTTTTCTCTCACTCAGGGTTTTCCAACTTCAGAGAGCAAATCCTCATTCTTTGTTCACAATTGTTGGAAATCATCAAAATCTTTTAGAGAACCAACAATATTTGCACTTGAGACCTACCAACAACTAACAAGTATTTTTTTAAGGTTACTTTTATTGTCTGCAAAAGCAACATTTGTGGAATTATTCCTTTGCAAAAGCCTTTCTAAGAGAAGCAAGGTGCGTGAAATTATTCCTCTGCAAAAGCCTTTGAATTTATATGCTACATGTGAGTCCACAAAACCTTCATGCGATGCATTTATTTTCCTCGTGATACATTTATTTTTGCTAGTTGGATTCACTGTGATGCATTTATGACCAAGAGTGATTCTTTGTGATGCATTTATGGTCAAGTGTCTCCTTAAAAAAAAAGGCAGAACCTACATTGAGCATATGCATTGGAGTTGGCTTAGTTTATGCAATATGCAAATTTTTTGGATAATGTATGTTAAATCTTTCTGTTCATAGGAATTCAAATATGGATCACAATTGGATGACAAGTGTTGAATATGACAATGGGGTGAGGGAATTTTTAGAATTTAATGATAGTGAGAAGTTTTATTGCCCTTGTGTAAAATGTTTGAATGAGAGGCAACTAAGTGCTACAGATATATACACACATTTCATTTGTGAAGGATTTTGTAAGAGCTATACAATATGGGTATGGCATGGTGAAGAAATGCCAAGTACATCTCAACATGGGGAAGTGGCCTTTGATGATAACGACAAGAATATGGATGATCGGATAGAAGACATTATTTGTGTAGTAGGAGAAGAGGCTTTTGTGTTAGTTCTCTAAGGGTTTTGATGATAACTGACAATTGTAAACAAGACTAAGTATAGTTGGAATTTGTTGTCTTTAATATAAAACACTCAGGCTTCGCCAAACTTGAGCCTGCTTTTACAAACCGGAGGTTCGTTTTTGAACAAAGACCAAACTTGGGATATAACACTTTAAACCTTACACCAAACCTCGGGTTTGTACGCGAGAACTCGAGTTCACAAATGTGAACCTCGGGTTTAGGTTGGAGCGAGAACATTCTAAGCTTAAAACTCTTTTGAACTCGAGCCTATTAACTTGAACCTCGGGTTTACCTCGGCGGGAAGATTTTTCAAATTCTAAGAGCTTTGGGTACTCTTCATTGTTTCATTGAAAGCAAAGATTTTCAAATTTGAAAAGCTCCCAAAAGTGTTTTAGCCAAGTGAACTCGAGCTGTCTCTATCAAACCTCGGGTTTGCCTCGAGTGAGAGAACTTTTAAAAGCTTTCAACCAAACAAACTCGAGCCTATGCAATTAAACCTCGGAGTTCATTTCAAGCCGAGAGCACTCGTTTTTTTTTTTTTAAGTCGAACAAACTCGAGCCTACGTACTTAAACCTCGGGTTTACTTCGGAGCCGAGAGCTTTTAAGTTTTTCAAAGATAATCAAACTCGAGCCTATCATTGTAAACTCGAGTTCAATTCCCTCAAGGGACAATCTGTCTTTCAAATAAAGAAAAACTCTAGAGTTCACGGGATGAACCTCGGGTTTGAGCTTGAATACAAAAAGCGAGATTTTGATAAATAGTGTCAAACTCGAGCCTACCCACTAATGGACTCGAGTTCATACTTTTGCTAGAAGTCTCTCCAAAGGCAAAATATCGATTTTCTCACTTGGATGGAGTGAACTCGAGTTCACTAAGTGCAAACTCGAGTTCAAAGCAACCGAGAGCAAAGAAAGTCTCTATGTCTCAAGCACCTCGGGTTCTATTTTGTAAACCTCCGAGTTTAGCAATTTTGAACTTAAACGCCTTTACACCTCGAAGCTTCGAACTCGAGCACATGAACGAACTCGAGTTCGTGTCGTTGTTTCGAAATTCGAATCGACATTTCGACAAATCACTCTTATTTGTTCCAATTGCTTTCATGAATCATTCACTTATGTTCCCGGATATATTTAACATGCTTATTGAGTGGATTTTAGTTAGCACGAGATAAAGATTAATGAAGATCAAGACAAAAAGCAAAAAGGTGCTCGGTCATTAAATGCACTTACGCAAACCAACCTCCTTTTGCTTAATCCATCGAGCAAGCATTCTCAACGTTCAAAAATACTTTCTTCTTCAAGCAAACTCTTCTCCAACGGGCAAATCCTCAGAGCTCCACATCAGATCATATTAGCACTTGGATTAGTTGGTGTTTTAGAGAGAGAAGATGACCAGACTTAATGCTAATCACCTACAACAGTTGGATTCATCATTCAACGGTCATTTAATGTTCTCTACCTATAAATAGAGTGCATTAACTTCTTCTCAAGGCGACCAACTGCGAGAGCGAAAATTCATTGATTGCCATTTATTGTGTTCAGCTTTCATCTATATTGTATCAATCTGATACTTGCACTTCAGTGTTCATTTTATCTGCTCTGTGAGAGAGTTCTATTTGTAAATCATTTATTGATTTAGATAACCACAAGTCAGGGGACTTAGTGGTTGGGTGTATTGATTACAACTTGTAAGGGGGAGTGAGTTCTAGAGAGAACTACTCTTGAGTACGAGTGTGTAATCGGTTTGTGAGTATAGTGGATTGAAAATCCCAAGTGTGGCTTGGGAATGGATGTAGGTCAAAGATAAGGCCGAACCAGGATAGTTTCTATTGTGCAAGCTTTCCTTCCCTTCCTCCTCTGTCTATCTCTGGTTTCATTACTTCAAAACAGAGCATTCTCTAAAAGTTTTTTAAAATACCCAATTCACCCCCCCTCTTGGGTATATTGCTCCATTTACATTTTGAGCAACCACATGCATATGGTAATGTGCAGTGATGCAAAGAAGCTGCTTTACTCTGGGTGTAAAAAAATACCAATTGTTGAACGCAGTATTGAAATTAGTAAGCTTGAAAGCATGGTATGGATGGAGAGACAAGATTTTTTCAGAAATGCTTGAATCTTTTAAGGACATGCTTCCAGATGATAATGTGTTGCCGCATCGATACTATGATGCTAAGAAAATACTTTTTCCACTGGGGATAGAGTACCAAAAGATCCATGCATGTCCGAATGATTGCATATTTATAGAAAAGAGTTTGAAGAGAAGTAGAAGGGTTTGGTATGTGAAACCCCAAGGTGAAAATCAAATAAGGGGCCTATAAAAGTGTTGTGGTATCTTCTAATCATATCAGGTTCAAGCACTTGTTTGCCAATGAGAATGATGCAAAAAATTTGAGCTGGCATGTAGATGAGAGGATTTCTGATGGAAAGCTTCAACATCTGGCTAATTCTTCTCAAAAGAAGAAAATCGATCAATTATTTCCTACCTTCGGTGAAGAACCTAGGAACCTTAGGCTTGCCCTTAGCATGGATGGCATGAATCCATATGGTAGCCTTAGCAACATACAAAGTTCATGGCCTGTACTTTTGATTATTTACAACTTATCTCATATGTTATACATGAAACAAAAGTACATCATGTTGTCTATGTTGATTTCCATACCAAAACATCCCGAAAATGACATTGATGTTTACCTTGAGTCCTTGATCAAAGACTTGAAAGAGTTGTGACAAGAAGTTGTCGATGTTTTTGGCTCAAATAAGAAGGAGGCTTTTAAAATGTGAGCCATGATCTTTTGTACTATAAATGAATTCCCAGCTTATGGTAACTTGTTAGGGTATTGTGCAAAAGGCCATAAAGCATGTCTGGTTTGTGAAGAAGGCACATGCTACCATCAACTTCAACATGGAAGAAAGATATTTATCTTGGCTATAGGAGATTTCTTAGACTGGGTCACTCATATTGTCGATTAAAGAAAGCTTTTTTGGTGGCTAAGGTGAAAAATATCAATGTTATCTTTGGTAAGACTGCAAAGAGTAGAAAAGATCTTTATTCTTCGCCTTCCATGTTGGCGCAATCTTGATGTGAGACACTTGTATTGATGTCATACATGTGGAGAAAAACGTATGTGATAGTATTGTTGGCATACTTCTCAACATACAAGGTAGTTCCAAGATTGACGTGAAGACAAGATTGGATTTGCAAGCAATGGAAATACATGAAGACTTACATCTAAGATTATATGGTAAGAGAACTTGTTGTCCCCCAGCTTCTCATACTTTGTCTAGGGATGAGAAAAGAAGTTTCTGTGAGTGTTTACATGGCACAAAAGTTTCCTCGAGTATTCTTTAAATTTTATAATGCTTGTATCGTGAAGGATTTGAAATTAGTAGACCAAAAATCTCATGATTGTCATGTCTTAATACAATAGCTACTCCCGGTAGCTATTCGAAGCATTATCGAATATGATCTTTGACACATTTTGGTTTGTAGTAAGGTTTTTGAGATTGAAAGATTGGATGAATTAAAAAAATAAAGAATATCTTATTTGTGCTAGCTTGAGAAGCTTTTTCTTAATACATTTTTTGACATCATGGTTCATCTAATTGTTCATCTAATACGGGAGATAAAGTTGTGTGGCCCTATTCATTTATGATAGATGTACCCAATTGAAAGATCTATGAAATTCCTAAAAGGGTATGTGAAGAACGCAAACCGGCCAGAAGCATAAATTATTCAGAAATATGTTTATGAAGAAGCCATGGAATTTTCTCAAAATTATTTGGCCAAATTATGACATATTGTGCTTCATTAACATCATAATGATAAAGGAGGTAGACGCGGGGCTTTTGTAAAAAGTATGGATCTTGATGAATTGCTACAAGTTCACTTATACATCTTGAATAATGTTGACGAAGTTCAAGACAACATAAATTCACATAAAGAAGTCGTAAGGAAACAAAATAGTCGAATGACTAAACAAAGGTTAATTAAGGAGTATAACAGAACTTTTGCAAATTGGTTTAAGCAAAAGGTTGAGGGAAAGGAATGTGTTTTTGATATAATAAAATGGTTAGCACATGGTCTTGAGGTTGAGCTCATAACTTGGAATTCATTTGTGATAAATGGTTATACCTTGTACACAAAGTCCCTAGATGATAGGAGCACCATCCAAAACAGTGGTGTTATATTAGAGGCTGAATCTATGCACTTCTCCAATTCAAAAGACAAGAAGCCTAAATTGGCAGTCATGCCTTATTATGGGGTTACTGAAGACATTTGGGAGGTGGACTATGTTAAAATTAAATTTTTCATTTTAAAATGCAAGTGGGTTAATGTCAATAATGGTGTTTAGATTGATTGGCTAGGATTTACATTAGTCGATATCAATAATAGAAGTTTTGGGATGAACCTTTTATTATGGCGGACTATGCGAGCAAGTGTTCTATATCATCGATCGGGAAAATAAAATGTGGTAGGTAGCTCTCTAAGGAAAAAAAAGTTTATTGATATTGATGAGGAAATTCATTCAAATTATGATCTTCCTGAGACTACTCCTTCTTTTTTAAGGGGTCTCCTAGAATTGAAAGAAAAAGATGAAGCGGATAATGAACCCAAAGATAAGAAATGATCATTATGAAGGGATATGGGAGGATATCCCTTTATAAAAGAGACAATTCATTAGGTAATATTCATATGCATAATTGTTTGAAAACTTTAAGGTTTTAACTATATTCTTTCTTTGTTCTTAAACAATGTCATTAACTGTGAAGCTTTTGTTTTTGTGGCAAGATCCTCGAGAGATACCAAAGGGGCATGATAAAACAGGAATGTTGTTAGGTGAGAATTTGATCAAGGCATGGTGAATTGGGCATATATGTTAATTTAGGTACTTGTGTTTGTAACTTATATTGTATTGTAACTCATATTGTATATTAATTTAGGCAATGTCTTAGTATATTTATTAAGAAGACATAACTCATAGTGAATAATATTTGTATTCATTTCCAATAATTCAATTTTTAATTCATAATGATTTGTTTATAGCTTGTAGCTTAAAGTAAATCTTGTCTTTTAGATACTTGATTAGGTAGTGGATGGGTAAGAGGAAGAAATAGATCGGAGAAAAATACAAGAAAATCTAGATTGAAAGATATAAAAAACAGGTCTAAAAAATTTGGTCCTGACTTTTAAGACCTGATGTATTACACATAAGGTCTAAAAAGTCGACTTTTTAGACCGGTTGTCTATCACATAGTAGGTCTAAAAATTCAGACCTTTAAGATTGATATTGTGTGTGTTTAGTTAAATATGTTGTCTTAAAAGTCAGACTTTTTAAACTAACTTTTTGATACATCCGGTCTTAAAAGTATGAGTTTTTAGACCTAACTTAAACGATGTTAGGTCTGTATAGTCCGAAGTTTTAAACCTAATATCTTTTAACCGGTTCAAAAAATAATTGCTCAACAATGGTCGCGTATTCGGTTCTAATAGTAAAAGACTTTTTAGACCACATATCAAGACTAGTTCCAAATCCGGTCTATGAGGCACTGTTTGTCCAGTCTAACAAGCCTTTTTGTGCTAGTGTATTTACGAAACTACCACCGATCATAGATCCTCTAAACTCCAATCTAAATGAGGCAGTCTAAAAGCCTTTTTTTTGTAGTAGTATACATGGAACATGTTCTATAGTCAAGGTTTGTTCCAAGAAGAAGAACCCTTGACACCATCTCCATCCATCAGCCAAATGTCAAAGTTCAAGCTGAGAGCATAATAATTAAGCCAAACCAATGCTATAGAATAACTCAACACACTCAAACATTTGCCATCACGACGGCTAATATCAATGTTATTTAGCAAGGATCCCTTTTGGGAAACCCCACCTCCTACTTTCAATGCAAGGATTGTTGGGGTGGAATCTCTTAGTTTTGTCCACAATAATAAACTCCCCTAACATGCATGGCAAAACAATGTGTATCAAACACACAACTACATGAAACAACACTTTCAATTTTCCTCCATGAATCAGTACTCAAACCATATTCCTCAACAATAAGCATCCTATGACCACCCCCAATAACCATGCATCCACATCCTAACAACCTTATAGTCATTAGTTTTGAGATCATGTCCCATTCCAACACCTAGTACCATCCATTTGCCTATTTTTGGGATAACATGGGATTGAGGAAGAAGCCTTGCGTCTCTCTAGTTGTTGGGTTGCATCTACAATAACTGGCATACACACACATTATGCCATCACGAACTAGTCCTCTTACCTGGCATTGTTAGAGAGATTTATTTAATAGGAGAAAAGCCAGAATCCTCTTCACTAAACAAAGAAAATAGTTGGTAAATATAAGGGAACAAACAAAGATGGAGAAGCAAGTTGTGATTTTTCATGGAAAAGGTTGAGAGATGGAGGGATGTGAAAGTTGGTTCATGATTTTATTGGCAACTTTAAAAGGATTTCTTCCACCAATGCAATTAGAAGATCACCGTGACCACAATTCCTCATTACTACTTCTATATCTCTACTTTCAACCATGACTACTACCATGTTTATTAGGAATGGGTATAAATCTTTTTCAAGAGAGGACGCCTTATAAACCTTTTCTGAGAGAAGTCACCTCCTACAAGAGAAAATTCTTTACTCAAATTATTCTAACTTGTTTTCATTGAAAAACAAATGACCTATTTAAATACAATAACAAGAATTCTGGAAGCATTTAAGTCAAATTACACCATTACAAAAATAGCAAACTTCCTTACAAATTTCTTCTCCCCCATGTAACAAATTCCCCTTCCTATCAATATTGGTGCTTTGAACTTTGCCCTTTCCAGCTACCAAAAAGTATCATTACCCCTTTTAAACCATTGGATCTATTTAAAATCATCTTTTCTTAATCCAATACACCTATATTTATAAATCCAATTATTTAAAAGGGGTAGCCGGTGGTAGTATTAGGAAAAGGGGTAATGATTATCCTTCCCTTTTTCAAAAATAAAATTGAGGTGCTTGAGACATAGATAGTTGAATTATGTACTTTTATTAAAATATTTTTCAATTTTAAATTTTAAAATGGATCGAGCATACCAACAATTTTAATTATTTATGCCTTCACCTATCCCTAATTATGTTTTTCAACACTCATCCTCTTTGACGACACAGGCGCTTTCTTAATCCACCACCATAATTCTCGCCGTTCTCTCCTTGTCATCCTTCTTATTTATTCTTTTTTAAGAGATAATTAGGGATAGGTCAAGGTCAAGGCACAAATAATCGATCAAAAATCTTGGTATGCTGTGATCCATTTTAAAATTTAAAACTAAAATATTTTAATAAAAGTACATAATTTAACTATCCATGGCTCCAGTACCTCAATTTCATTTTTGAAAAAGGGAAGGATAATCATTACCCCTTTTCCCAATACTACCACCCATTACCCCTTTTAAATCATTGGATTTATAAATATAGGTGTATTGGGATTAAGAGAAGATGATTTTAAATAGATCCAATGATTTAAAATGGGTAATGATATATATTCTTTTTTTAGCTGGAAAGGGCAAAGTTCAAAGCACATATATTGGTTGAAGAATTCCTTTCAAGGCTGCCAATAAAATCATTAATGCAATTCAAGTGCGTGTGCAAGTCTTGGTATGCTCTGATCCATGAACCAACTTTTTCATCCCTCCATTTCTCAACTTTTTCCATGAAAAATAACAAATTGCTTCTCCCTCTTCTTTTGTTCCTTTATCTCTACCAACTATTTTCTTTGTCCAGTGAAGAAAATTATGGCTTTTCTCCTAATAAACAAATCTCAATAACTATGCTAGACAAGAGGACTAGTTTTGTGACGGCATAATGTGTGTGTGCTAATTATTGTATTGCAAGAGATGTAGTTTTATTCAACCCAACAACCAAAGAAGCAACGCTTCTTCCTCAATCCTATGTTATCCCAAAAGTAGGCAACTGGATGATACTAGGTGTTGGAATGGGACATGATCTCAAAACTAATGACTACAAGGTTGTTAGGATGTGGATGATTGGTTATTGGGGTGGTCATATGATGTTTATTGTTGAGGAATATGGTTAGAGTATTGAATCATGGAGGAAAATTGAAAGTGTTGTCCATGTAGTTGTGTGCTTGATACTCATAGTTTTGCCATGTATTTTAGGGGAGTTTATTATTGGTGGGCAAAACTAGGAGATTTCACCCCAACAATCCTTGCATTGGAAGTGGCCCAGTTTTCCACAAGGTATCCTTGCCAGATAACATTGATATTAGCTATCATGATAACAAATGTTTAGTTGTGTTGAATTACTCTGGCATTGGTTTTGCCTGATAATTATTATGCTCTCAACTTGAACTTTGATAATTATTATGCTCTCAACTTGAACTTTGACATTTGGCGGATGGATGAACATGGTGTCAAGGGTTCCTCTTCTTGGACCAAACTTTTGACTATATAGCATATTCCATGTATACCATTAGGCTTTTGGAAGCGAAATGAGCTTCTTATTAAAATCTAGAATAAGCTGGGGTCCAATAATGTAAAGCTGGGATCCTACAATTTGACATCAAGGAAATTCATGATATCAATATCAAGGTTGAAGGAGAACAAATTGTTGACATAATTGAAGCTGTGAGTTATGAGAAGAGTACAGTTTCAATCAAGAGAAGAAATTAGCTTGTAACAACAATGACTTGGTTTTAAGGAGGATTCTTCATTATTCGATTGCCAAAGTTTTAATTTCCTCTTGAAGATACTTGAATCACTTTGAGTTTTATTTCTTGCATTCTACCAATTAACCTTATAAACAGATAAATTTCTTTATGTTTTCTTCCCAAATTTCAGAACTTGATTGATGATGGAATTGCCCCTTGTATGAAGCTATTTATTTATGCAATCATCCCTTTGTGTGAGTAACTTAGCAATTATTTACCGCTTTCATTGACTCAAAATATTTTAGCTTTTCAAGTTGTTCAACTTGGAAACCAAAACCTAAATAGTAGCAAGTGACACTAGTGGAAAAAAGGCTTTTAAGACCGGACAAAAGGGGGGTCGTAAGACCGGATATGCGACCGGTCTTGTTCCGGCCGGTATTAAAAGTCTACCATTTAAGACCGGACTCGAACCGGTCTTAAAGAAACTCTTTTAAGACCGGACATTTAAAAACTTAGGTCTTAAAAAGTTGTACTAAATGAAGCCGAAATAATTTTTGTTCGGTCCTAAAGCTCGACTTTTAAGACCGGTCAAATAATAGGCCGCTCTTAAAAGATCGTAATTATAAGACCGGACAAGACACATACGGTCTTAAAAGACTGACTTTCAAGAGTGGATGATAAATACATCCGGTCTTAAAGATTTTTATTTAAGACCGGACTTCTAAATATA